>JASJET010000119.1:2212500-2684240 GCA_034092305.1 Diaprepes abbreviatus | reverse complement strand
TCTAAATGGTGGCAACTTTATCAACAAACCGAATATCGGCTTCTAAATTATAGCTCCGCTTATACAAGCCTCGACACTGCGTCGACACCTTCTTTTTGAAATTCGAGAGGTAATTTTAAAAGTCGTTTTCTTCTTTTGATATTCTTTATTTAGTAAATTGGGAGTGATTTTATCGGTACACGATTTATGGCCTTTTATATCAAGAAAATCTAAAGAGATTCTGCTGATTTATTATTTAACTTATTTTTACTTCGAGGCGAAGCGAGGGCCAATAGGTCTGAAAGCCTATGAGATTTACTATTGATATTAATTTTCGGAAATCCTGTATATAAAATCCCCGCTTTTCTCGTCGTCGGTCTCCGCGTCTGGGACTTTTTTTGGTATTTGCCGATCGCCTAAAATACGAAATTCGCTCTCTTTGATGACAAAAATTTTAAATCAGAGAAATTTCATATGATAAATTTTAAAATTACTAATGCTTTTACAAATGGTAATTACGTCATTAGAACATATATTGGTTGAACTCTTTTGTTCAGTTCTTATTTAAATGATAAATATAGAATTGTATAGAATCATTGTGCATCTTCTAAAAGCTTGTTTAAATTTTGGTGCAGAAATTGTAACCAAAATGCACTAATTAATATTTCTTCTAAAATTAAAGCCCAGTCAAATAATTTACAATGATTGCTACTCAAACGTTAACCATAAATTTCTGTTGGTGCCTAATCTATGTTATTGCATGGGGATTTTCCTCATACCATACGTGTAAATTGTGAGAACTTATAACACCATCTTTTGTAAGGCCAGCTTATTTCGGAATGGGATTTTAAATTGGCAATGGTTTCTGGTTGTTTATTTGCTATAGTGCGCTTTATACTTTGATAGTCCTTGAACTCACAAATTACCCATATCCGCCTATTAATAAGCTCTTTAATTATATCTAAAAGTGTCGCATATATGCCTACGTGTCATTGTGTTAAACCTACACACTCAGTCAAGCGTGGTGCTTAAAACAACAAGACGTGTACCGACAGAATGTCCGGAAAAATGTGGGAAATCTACAGGATATGAAAAAGATACGTGAAAAGAATACTTCACCTTAATATAAACTTTTTTCGTGTTGGCCTCCTCTTCGAATACATGGGCTTCCAAAGAGCTGTAATGGAATCAAGTTTTTTTACACATGATTATTGAATTACCAGGTATATTTTAATTATTTTAATATGATGTATACCAGGTAAGAACCTACAAATTACTATCCATGAAAGTGTTGTGAATTACTCACTGCACGGACCAGCTGTGACATTCATGACCTCATTCTTTAACGCTCTATGTGGTAAGAACTTTGGACAACGTTTTTTGCTTACCATTAACTATTGACTAAAAATTAAGTGCTCTTCATTCATGACGCTAATTCTAACCGTTTTTGAAAAAACGTCATTTTATTTATACTGTTAGTTCCCTAACTTCTGTCGGGTTGAATATAAAAAAGAGGAATTTTCCACTGTCACCATAGTTTCTATAAAAAGTGAAACTAACTGCTTAGTTAAAAACTTCATAAGAGGGTTCAACATGGGCTCCGTGAAGTCTGACACACTCGCGGGTATGACGAATTGAGAATACTGTACCTGCCGCATTAACTCAGCATTGTTCGTTATTTGATCACAATGAAACGTGATTCTCCGTAGAAGTTCCTCCCTACTATCAACCGAAGTGGAATATATCAAGATTTTTTGGTATTTCCACTGATAAAAATCCATCAGCATTAGGTCGGGGGATATAGGAAGCCAGACACTAAGTCCTCTTCTACCTATCCAATGGTCTGGATAGACGTCATTCAGGTGCTCCCACACAGCAACACTGAAATGAGGTGGTGCCCCATCGTGCATGTTTCGACAGGTTTCAAGTAGTAAGTGCTCTACTAATCGTGTTCCATACCAAAGTTTTGAGGTATTCCCGACGGCGTTAGGTCGGGCGATCGAGGAGGCCAGGCAATAGGTGCCGCTCTACCTATCCAATGCTTTGGATAGAAGTTATTTAAGTGCTCCCGCACAGTAACGCTGAAATGAAGTGGTGCCTCATCGTGCGTGTAGTACATGTTCCGGCTGATTTTAAGTGGTAAGTACTCTACCAAATCGTAAAAAGCATTCTGGAGGAACTCTAAATAAAGTTCTCCATTCAGTCATGCCAACATTACGAATGATCTCATCAAAAATTGCCAGTGATTCCTGCTCAGGCATTAGTAAATGGGAACTGATGTCAATGATTGAAAACAATAGTTACATAAGGATTTTCATCAGCCCATACATGTGAGTTATGTAAATTTATGATACCATTTTTGGTAATCCTGCTTCACCCGTGAAGAGAATAGTGCTATTTACATTGTTTCGTTGCTGATTCAATAGCCAGTTTGTAAACTGCATTCTACGGGGAAAATCTTCAGAAATCAGTTCGTGCCCTTTTTCAAATAATATGGATATAAGAACTGTTCTTGAAAAATTTCATGTACTATTGTTTTCGACGTATACTGATAATTTTTCAGTGCTCGTTGAAAGAGTGCCATCAACAGTATTTAAAATATTTTTCTTTAATTGCGGCGTGCATATTGTTCTTCTCCGACCAGCATCAGTACCTCTTTTCCCAAAATTTCCTGAAGTTATGAAAAAATTTAATAATATTGCCTTATTAAATGGAATCGCTTATCATTCTACCTTAGACGTTGGTCAACTGGTTGAAATGTTTTCTGATCTGAAAGAGTATGATTAGGATATTTGTCGTGATATAACCTCCTGGCTTCCAAAGCATTGCAAGATGCAAGACCATAAATCAGATGCATATCTGCATACTCAATAAATGTGTATTCTATATTTCGAATTATTTCACTATTGATTTCACCACGAAATCCAAAAATCAGTAAATTAATATCCAAGTAAAGAATCAATGTGTCAGCGATGTGAGAGTTGAAAAGTCTGCAGGATATTTATTTCTTTTGTACCTAGCCACATTTACAACAACAATACTTGGTTTTTGATGCCGATCAAATAAAACGTATATTTTTTCCGATCCTAGATTGAACTGCAATTCACAGAGTTAGACGTTTTTAACTGAATAGATAAACTCTAATTTTGGATCAAATTTTTTTATCATAAGGTTGAAGGTTGAAGATTTGATAGAAAGAGAGATGAATCTTTTATCATAATATACCAAATACATGATGTAAATAAAATGACGTTTTTTCGAGAACGGTTAGGATTAGCGACATGAATGAAAAGTACTTAGTTTTTAGTTAATAGTTTAATGTGTGTAAAAAAAACGTTGTCCAAAGTTCTTTTCTTATATAGAGTAAAAAGAAATGGGGATATGAATGTCACAGCTAGTCCGTCCCTACAGCTCTGAGTAATTCACAACACTTTCTTGGACAGAAATTTGTAAGGTCTTACCTGGCATACATTATATAAAAAATAATTGAAACATACCTGGTGGTTCAATAATTATGTGTAAAAATATTGATTCCATTGCAGTTCTTTGGGAGCGCATCTCTCCGAAGAGGGGCTTATACGAAAAAAGTTTATATGAACTTGTAGTATTCCTTTAATTTTTTTTTCATATCTGGAAAATTTCTTACATTTTTCCGGACACCTTGCATGTAGATTTTCTTCATCTGAAGTGTGTAAATTGTGAGAATTTATAACACCATCTCTTGTGAAGCCAGCTTATTTCGAAAATGGGATTTTAAATAGGCAGTTGTTTCCGGTTATTCCTTGATTTGCTATAGTGTCCTTTATACGTTAATAGTACCTTGAATTCAGAAATTATCCTTATCAGCTTGTTAGTCAGCTCTTTAGTCATTTTTAAAAGAGTTGCATATATGCCTACCTTTCTATGTGTTAAACCTACACACGTATTCAAGTGTGGTGCTTGAAACAGCAAGAGATATACCATATATACTGCTTAGCCACATTATTAAAGTCTTCATAAGACATGATCCTTTTTCAGATGTAACATTTATTTCTATTGCCTAAACAATTTCAGATTAATCGAAGTGTAACAAGAATGAGCATTTACAGATTAATTTTTATGTATTCTTAGTAACTAATTTTAACCAGAGTGACTTAGATATTTGCGCGTTGACTATGCCTTATTAACTTTAACATATATGTTAATTTTTAAGAAAATTAGGAGTCTAGAAAATATAAAGTAGAATTATCATGACAAAATATAAGATATCACCAATCAGTGATTGTTCAGCAAACAGAACAGTAATACCACAAACGGTACAGCATGTAAAAAACGCTTAATGCAGCAGTGATCACAAACTGCTCCTAGTACTACGCTAGAAAAACGAACCAAAAGACAATCATGTAAAGACAAATTGTGAAATTTTATGATAAAGAAAATCCTAAAAGCAGCAGAGGAATAGAATAAACAAAAAACCAGAAATTAGAGATATGTCGAACTGAAAGGGGAACGAATACCAAAAATACCTTAAAAAAGAATAAAAAAAACTAGACTTCATACACAACAAAGCGCAACAGGATCAATGCAAGAATGATGCAAATAAAGGAAAACTATTGACAAAGATTTATAAAATATATGAAGCGAGACAGAAATCAAAGAACTTATGGAGTATGCTGAGGAGAAGTAAACTGAAAGTAAAAGATGCCACACTTACTATCAATCACAGTTGAGGAGTGGAAACTTTGAAAACTTATATGGTATAAAGAAAGAAATAAACTACCTCCCAAGAGCGAAGAACAACACAATTTTAATATATCAAATGACACGCTAGTCGTGGGCCTGATAAAGTAACAAATGAATTTAGTAGAGAAACGGAAATGATAACTCTCTTCAAAAATATTATTGAACAACATGAAGTACCGAGCGAATGAAAAACAAGCATCAAGATCCTTTTATTCAAAAATGGTAAAAAATATCAACATAAAACTACTCTATTAAATAACACAATTAAAATTTTTCCCAAACTTTTACTCGAAAAATTTGCAGAACAGGTAAGCTGAGGAAGAACCAACAGGTCTTTCGGGAAGAACCGATAAACCATTGACGTAACCGTTGTCGTAAAACAAATAACTGAAAAATCCATAAAATTTAACAAACCGGTTTATCTTAGATTTGTGGATATAACTAAAGCATTTGACCGAGTCTGACTCACAGATATTACCAAAATAATAGGCGGAAAAGGAGTAAACCAACAGTTATTTCTATTGATCTTAGATGTTTCTTATATGTTAACCCACAATGAAATAGAAATGAACAGGGAAAGAAGACAGGGAGACCCCTTTGGCTCTTTTATCTTTCACCTAATAATAGATAAGATAGTAAAAAATTACTCAGAACATTGGTACATAGAATAGGAGAAACCCATATCCATGTAGTGTGCTACGCTGATATTGCAGTACGTATTGCGGACTCGGAGTATAACTTACAAAGACTTCTTTCCATTTTCAACCAAGAAGCCAGTCGACTTATCATGAATATCAATGTCAGCAAATGTAGCGTCTAAAGAGCCCAGAATCCAGTTGCATATCTGGGATTTGAATTAACAAGTGATGACAACCTACAGCGAGAAGTGCAAGCACAGGCAATAATGGTGGCCCGTATCTCAAGCGCTATCCTTCCCTCTTCCTTAGGTGCCATGTCCGTATTCAAACGTTGGTGGTCATCATGTTTACAATTTCCTGAAATCTTTCTCTATCGGCTGCAGCGCGAAATAGTTCCTCCACCGTGCATTCACACCACTGCCTGATGTTACGTAGCCATGAAAGCTTCTTTCGGCATATCCATCTTTTTCCTTCCACTTTTCCTTGTATTATAAGGCGAAGTAGATGGTATTTAGGTCCTCTAATTATGTGGCCGAAGTATTCTGTTTTCCGCCTCTTTATAATGTTCAAGAGCAGTCGATCTGTATCCATCATTCTGAGAACATCCTCATTGGAAGTGTGCGAAACCCATAATATCTTTAGGATTCGGCGATAGCACCACAATTCGAAAGCTTCCAATTTGTTTAGCGTTGTGGTTTTTAGTGTCCATGTCTCGCAACCGTATAACAGAACAAACCATACATAGCATCTCAGGACCCTCTTACGAATATGCATTGACAGGTTGCTGTTGCATAGAAATGTTTTCCATGTCATAAAGGCCTTACGCGATATTTCGATCCTAGCTATTATCTCTTCATTTGACTCCCCATTCACATTCAACCAACTGCCAAGGTATCTGAAATGGTTTACACGCTCTATCCTCTCTTCATCGAGCCAAAGTTGACATTTATATACATTAATCTTTCCAACAGATATCCACTTTGTTTTTGAGATGTTGATTTTAAGGCCTCTTCGGCAGCTCGCCTCATTGACTAGATTTACTAATGTTTGGAGATCCTCGATGCTTTCTGCAAGAATGGCCGTATCATCAGCAAATCTAATATTGTTGATTACGTCTCCACCCAGTCTTACTCCCTCTTTTCTGTCATCCAAAGCCTCCCTAAAAATTTCTTCAGAGTATATATTGAAAAGACAGGGTGACAAAACGCACCCTGTCTTATTCCATGTTTGATGGGTAGGCTTTGAGTACGACTGTTTTCAATTTGGATAGAGGCTACTTGATTGTAATATAGATGTTTTAGCAGTCTTATATCGTAGTCGTCTAGACCTGCTGCTTGTAGACATTCGAAAAGTGTATCGTGTTGTACTCGGTCGAATGTCTTTTCAAAGTCGATGAAACAGACGTAGATGTTCTTTCGGAATTCACAACTTTTTTGTAGGAGAACGCGCATACAAAACAGTGCCTCTCTGGTTCCTAGACCTTTTCCAAATCCAAATTGCTCATCACTCACTCTAGTTTCGCATAAAAGGAATATTCGGTTCTGTAGAATTCGTAGAGGTATCTTAAGTGTGTGGCTCATTAAACTAATCAGTCTAAAGTCGCTGCATTTGGTGGGTCTACTTTTCTTTGGTAGTGTGATAAATAGTGATTCTAACCAATCATCTGGTATTATTCCTTCATAAGGAAGAAAAATATTTAAATACTGAATGTCAAATAAGAATTTACAAAACTTTGGTTAGATATTTATTAACATGCACGGTCGAAACAAGAGCGGATACCACCAAAATCACGCAATGATGCGTACGGCGAAAATGGAAGACATTCAAGGGAAAACATTATACGATAGAGCTAGGAGCGAAGATCCTAAAATACAGAGTGGAACACAGATGTAGCTAAATAGATCAGACAAAGGAGAAAATTCTGGAACAGACATGTGGATAGAATGGAAGATAACCAATTGACAAAAAGTACAAAAAACAATGTACCATTTGGAAAGTGAATACGGGGAAGACGACCAAAGGGCTTAAGATAGTGCTAGACATCGTCATCGAGAATGGCTTCTTTGGATCAAATAGACGATCGTCTAGCTGTATGGAAAACTATGTAAAAAGAAAAAAAAAAGAAGAAGCATAGTCTAAATATTTACAACGAATCTTTAATTTTGAACTGATAATTGGTCATTGTAATTAATCTCAGATCAATCATATTGATATATTTCAATAAATATAAATGAAAAGGAATCATTTAATAAAAAAAAAACAAGCACTAATTTCAATAAATTGTATTTTTATCCTTTGTATAGCCGTTAGATCCATTACAAAGTATTAATAATCATTTTAACAATTTTTTACAAATACCATCTTCTCTTTTAATGGCTATTTATCGATTAAGCACTTAAATAATTTATATTTATTTACGATAATATCTCCGCAGTACGTACTAAGGGCATGTACCAACATTCATTAAAACATTTAATTGCAGTCATTTACCAAACTGTCATTAAGCAACTCAAATATTGATTGGTTAACATGTAATTTAAATATTGCTTTTATCGACTTGTTTTTAGAATTTCAAAGGTCATTTTTACTAAATAAAAGACGATCTGCCATTAGCAATCTTGAATGGCAACGATGTTCTGGCAATAAAACATTCATCCATACAAATGACCATTGATTTTGATTTTGTAGCAAGATTTTAATTACAACTTGCTTTACTACCCACACTTTTAATAGCTTTTAATAAAGCAGGTATAAGATCATATCTGGTCTCGTAAATAAGTCATTAAATGATTCATATAAATTACCAGGAATTAACTTTGTTTGATATTTTTAATTTGATGAGATAAAATTTTGATTTTGCTAAAAGTATTTTGTAAATAACGGTTAAAATCTGACATAGCAGTTAGACAAGACAAGAATGCGACAACTATTATTGTAAATATACGTAGTTTCAACATTTACAATTTATTGAAAATAAGTACCTGGAACAGATCTATATCGATTTACATCATGGTACTTTCAGCAAATAAAGCTGAAATTGAACGAACTTTGAAAGCTTAAAAGCCAGTACTTTGTTACTAGTGCGATTGAGGGCGGTACCCAAAATCCATCTATAAATTGTGCACCAAGCCGTGCAATCATACATCATGCAATTTACAGTCAGTACGCGGACCATTCATTATAGTTACAGCAGTACGAAGTAATCAAGAAGTAGTAGCATCAAGAAGTGACTAGAAGCAGACCTTGAAGAAGCAAATAGCCATGACTTCGAGAAAAGAAGCAGATAGGCAGCGGTTATGGACGACAGCATAGAACTTCCAGAACTTCTAAATTACTCATAAAATAAAATAAAGATCTGGTTAGGTGAAACCCCTGTAGTTCGTAAAATTAACTTGTCGTTCACCGAGTAGGCCAACACTTTCACTTCGTTCTGCATAATATTGAATTCAAATTCGATCCAAACAACTTACTAAAGAAGCGTCTATTAAGACGGATCACTATCAACTTTTTCTAAATTTCTTTTAAACTTAGAAAAATTTGTCATTTCTAATTTATCGGGAAAAACTAAAAAAAAAAAACAAATTAACCAGGACAAATTTGCTTACTCATTTTTCTAAATTGCGTTTTAATACAGCATTTTTTTGGCATTAAATAAAACAAGAAAGAAAACACAAAATGCAATTGCAAAAAATAAACTAATTTCTTACCCTGAAATTAGTAAGCCCAAATTTTGTTCATACATATATCATATATTTTCCTTTTTCAACAGAGCATCCTTACTCACCTTCTAAATTCATACCCTAAAAAATTCCTTATTAATTTTTGGTAATTAATAATTTTTCATCTTCCAAATTTAAGAGATATGATTCAATTTCCTGAATCTTCAGGCTAAGCGATTAGAGGAGAAAGAGAGAGATGCTAATAACATGCACATTCCTAAGTAAGAGGCAATGTTGGATCTATTTATTTGAATTTAAAGCTCTTGGGAGAAGGCAATCGCAAGCGAACGCGAGCTGTCCATGGGGAAACGAGATGTCAATAGTATTCATATTCCTAGGGTAAAAGGCAGAGTCAGGTATATTTTCCTGAATTCGAAGCTGTGGGGGAGGGACAATCCCCCCTGAATCCGACACTGCTCAATCACTGCTCCTTGTGACGTTCATCGCAGTAATAATTACAATCTTACAGATCTAGATTTAGACTGTTTTCTCGCTGATTACCAAATTATTTCGGAAGTGATCGGAATAGTGATCATTCAGCTCAGTCAAGATATAATTTTATTCCTCAAAGAGGAACAAAATCAAGAAACAAATAATCACATGTTCACATCACAGAAGGATATTTTCGACTTTCGGACTACGAATCGGGAAATCTTTTCAATGCAAGTTCGGGTCGCGTTTTGGCCGATTTTTCTGCACACAAATACGCACAAGAACGTATTGAACAAAATCAAAGGATTAAAGGGCGGTTCCTGGACTAACACTATTAGTTATATCAAAAGACTGAAAAATGATATGTTGAACGCACTCTACAATATTTATTTCAAACTTTTTTTTCGTGTACTACTCGTGGATATTAAGAAACAATTGCGTACATTCTCACTCCTCTTCAATTATTTGCCCTTAACAGAGCATGGCGAGATCTCATGGAGCAGCGGCTCTCCTAACGAAATTTTGCAAGTTTCCTCGGAATTCCGCTGAATTAATCTACAGTTAGTCCACCCAGGGGCGGATCCAGCCTCTTTCTTTGTGGGGGGCGGGGCGGTGATATCACAAAAGTACAGTATCGCAAGCGAAAGCAAGTTGTCGACGGGGGGAGAAATGTCAGCAACATTCCCATTTCTAGTGTAAAAGTAAGGGTCGGGTACATTTTTCTGAATTCAAAGCTCTTGAGGGAGGTGATCACAAGAAAAAACAAGTTTTCGACGGGGGGGGGGGGAAGTCAGCAGCATACACATTCCTAGTATAATAGGTAGAATCGGGTCTATTTTTCTAAACTCAAAGGTTATGGGGGGGGGGCGATGGCAAGAAAATACAAGTTATCGACGGGGGGTGGAGGATGGGGATGGAAGTCAACAGCATACACATTCCTAATGTAAGAACCACAATCGGGTGTATTTTTCTGAACACTAAGCTCTTGGGGGAGGAGAGATCGCCCCCACCGTCTCCCCTTAGATCCGCGCCTGGGTCCACCCATCTCGTTGGTGATCTTCCCTTGAATCGCCTACTGTTTACGAGATTCTCTATCTACTAACATCTGAAGTAACTAAAACAGCTTGAGATACCAACTCAAACAACAATATTCCTGAACTATTGTTTCTTTTTTCCTCGAAACATTTGTGGCATCTAAAAGTCTTCTACTTCTTTATCCATCTTTAATAGATTGACATAATCTTCAAAATTAATTGATTGCATTAATTCGTTCGTGAATATTTTTCTGATAATTATGTTCCTTTGTAGATAGACAAACACACAGGATCATTCATTAACAAAAATTTTTACATACACATCTACAACTTATATCAGTCTGCAAAAGATATGATAGATATTAAAATAATCAAATAAGAATAAAAAAACAGAGAATTAAAAAATTCGATTAAAAAAAAAATTAGAACTGTCTAAAATTGCTAAATACAAAACGGTTAGAGGATCATCAAGGATTTAAAGACACTAATAGGCATGTTAAATAACTTATAAGTTAATAGAAGAACAGATCATGGGACGATAAATGCCGAGGGATCCACATATATTTGGAAGATCAACAGTGTTCAGAAATATACCCTTTCTTGTTAAGTTTGAAAAACTCTGGAAAAGACAACGCCTAAATACAAATAATGTGGCTAAATCATTGCAAGAATCTACTACTAGAAACAAAGCAGCTATATATCAATGATTCAGCAAAAAGAGAATAGATGTAAAAAGAGAACAGGTACAATTAACTTAAGTACATTAAAGAATAGCAGTTGTGGAAATCAAAAATAGCAAAGCTTTTATTTCTGAGGAATTGAGCGCTGAAATTGCATACATTTTATTTATTCATAAGAAAAGTAATAATAAGGATTACAATAATTAGAGATGTAAGTATATTGAGCAGATTTTACGCTCGAATATTAAGAGATTTCATAGAAGAAAATTGGAATGGAAGAGCAAAGCGAATTTCATGCGGGAAGACCAAGCTTCAACAATATTTTTTGCGTGAAATAGACAGCAGAAAAACAACGCCAAAAATATATATAACATTAGAAAGCATAAGCTAACATTGATATATCTAAATTATGGACAGTGTTAGAATAGTCAAACGTTAAACACGTATACATATAAACTTCAAAAGAACTTTACAACGACTCTAAATCTAAAATAAAAATTGGTAAATATCTTAGAGAGGAGTTTCAAATTAATTGAAACAGGGGTGTTGTATATCTCCAACACTTTTTAAAATATACGAGGTTAAAGCATTAAATATTCACATTTCAATTTACCAATGACCAGGTTGTTATTGTTACCAGAGGGACAAACTGCAATGCATAATGCGAAAATCAATTGAGGAACATAATAAATGGAGTTTGTCGTCAATATAGAAAAGACTCGGTGTGTGTATTGGAAATGAGTCGAGTGACCTGAAACTGGATGGAGCGCAGTTAATTCCGACGTACCAAAATTACGAATACTTCGGAGTGATTTTTGATAATAGACATCGCGAGAAAATGGATGTATAAATAGCATTCATTGAAGTGGCAACATAATAGCAGGAAATTTAACATCTCTGAAACTTTGTTCCAGAGTGGATCTGAAATGAAAAGGATATCAGAGAAGTATATGTCGAATATTGAAGTGGTATACATGGATGCATTAAGGATATCTTTAGGAATAAATATATATATATATATATATATATATATATATATATATATATATATATATATATATATATATATATATATAAAATCATGTTCGAAGACCAGATGGGAATTAAAGACAATATAGCAAGAAACGAGTCTATCGAAGTCAGATAATCAGTTTGGTATGATCATAAAAAATGAATGTCCGTAACAAGATCACCGACACAAATGATAGATTGACACCCAGTATAAAAACAATAATGGAAAAGATCCAAATTAGAATAGCTACAGAAGATACTGATATCCATACTTGAAAGGAACTAGACAGTGCGGGATTATGACGATCCTAAAGTATGAAAAATAGAAGTCGGAGTGCATCACAGAGTATTGTAAACACTCACACACACACACACACACACACACACACACATATATATATATATATATATATATATATATATATATATATATATATATATATAAACAAATTAATAACATACGCACTGCAATTTGTTGCGGTCATGGTAACACAACATGTGTTCTTCTTCTACTTCTCAACATTAATTCGGTTTTATTTTTCTTAATTTTATGAAGTCTTCATTCTAACCGTTTCCAGTAATCATTAAAACTTTGAATTTTAAAATAGAGCTTGCTCGACGTCAGAACGCATTAATTTATTAAATCCTAGAATAACTAGTACTCTTTTAAAAGGAGACAGGTTAAAATCCTCGTGAAAAGTTGACTACCTAATACAGTAATAATGAATGGGCTAGAGAATAAAAATTGTAGTAGTGTAACGAGCTGACGAGGTTAATGCAGAAATATTGCTAGGTCTGGTTAGGTTTACATCGAAGTCTTAGTTCGATAACTGGCATTGGTTTGGTCGAATAATTTTCGATTAGTAAGCACAAATGGTGTTAATGGTGAAACACATACACACACATTTGATACAAACCATCACTTTGCATTTGTGCCCTATAAGCTGATTTTAAACTTAAAAACAGCAAACAAGGCAACAAAGGTGACATCTCGATGGTTCACTCAATAACAGAAGAGTATTAACAATGATGGCGTGACGGTTAATTAAAAAAGATATATATCAAAACTCGATACACCAAGCACGCGTTAATTTGTATTGCTCCTGGGTTATTCAATGAACTATCGAGATGTCGCCTTTGTTGTCTTGTTTGATGTTTCTTAATTTTAAAATCAACTTATCAGACACAAATAAGAGTTGATGGTTTGTACTGAAGGAAATGACCTGACGAGTCTCATATTAGGACAAAACAGCGCTGTCGTCATTTTTCGGTCCCGGAGTCTTTTCTCTCTCGATACACGAAACACGAGTTAATTTGTGTTGCTCTTGTGTTCTTGAGTAAACCATCGAGATGTCACCTCTTTTGTCTTGTTTGCTGTTTTTTAATTTTAAAATCAGCTATATTAGGACAAAACAGCGCTGTCGAGATTTTGCGGATCTCGGAGTATTTCCAGTACTTTGGAATTCTCCGCACTTTTTAACACAAAAGTAATGTTTATTGACAAATCTTATGTCCGCTTAGAAGAGATTTATTTTATTTTATTTTAAAATTACACAGACAAAAACTTATCTATTTGTTGTCTGCAGAAGAATTGTTTTTTGCTGGACAGCGTTTATATATTCGTCCCTTCTGGCGCTTATTTTACGGTTGGTTTGGCCTATCCAGGATGAGTTGCATTCTCCGCATGGAATTTCGTATACTCCTTGGTTTTCCAGAGAGATTTTTTTCTTTAGGTGTTGGCAGGGGAACCGTTTCAATGTTGGGTCTCTTGAGGATTTTTTCAATTTTGTCTGTGGTGCCTCTGGTAAAAGGACCAAAAGCTTTGAAGCCCTCCTATTGGTTTTCGCATTTTTTCGGTGCCAAGCGTTGTTTTTTAGAGCCTTGCCTACATGTTCTTTTTATAACCATTTTTTGTTAAGCCATCTAACACTATGTTCCTTTCTTTGTGGTAATTTTCTTGATCTGTAAGGGACTGCGATCGAAACACAAGTGATTTCACTACAGCAAATTATTGGGCGGTATGGTGATGTGAATCGGCGTTGAGGTATCTGTGTGAGTGGGTTTTCTGTAGACAGTGTGTGAAAGCAAACCATCCTCTTTTCTTTTCAGTAGGATATTTAGAAAAGGTAGTTTTCCTTCCTGTCCTGTTTCCATGGTAAATTTAATTTTTGGGTCTATACTATTTATGTGATTTAGAAAATTTTGGAAATTTTCTTCTCCATGTTACCAGAACGTCTTCAAAGTCCTGGAATCCAAGTCTTCCTGCAGTAGCCCAACACTTATTAAAGACAGCGCATAAGGTAAACTTATCTGAAACAAAAATGCTATCAAGATATGAAAACCTGCCTACAAGAATTATAAGGGAAGCCATCAAAATTGCAAAGAGGCTCAACAACTTAAATAGCAGAGATGATAGCCAGCGAGTGCCTAATACTTGGAAAAACCTGCTTACGAAACATCAACGAGCACTAGGTAGTAAAGAAACGGATCACAACTCGGAAACACGACCCCAAAACACTGGCAACAGAGCCGATGACACGCAGCAGGGCATTCATCCTGACTGGCCAGAGTCATCCAGCCAACGAACGCGCCCCACGTGCATACGGGCCAACAGCACCCAAGTCGTAAGCGTCAGTTCACCCACAGACGCCGTACAGTGGGCTTTAAAAATGGTTATGAGATTTCACCGAAAAGTCAGCTTTCTTAGAGTCCTGAGCATTCAGCACACACACGGGATACCCGAAAATCTTCGATCATATCATTATCAGATTTTAATTTATTTCCAAAAAAAATTCCAAAGTAGGGTTGAGAATATCGAAAAAAGTTATAAGAAAAAGTTTTTCTAAATGAAATTTTTAGCACAAATGCAAAATTTCAGCTGTATAAGATAATTTAGATTTTTTGCCCATTTTTTGTAAATTGCACCACTGTTGCAAAATAAGACTCGACGCATCCTATATAAAATTTCTTAGTTTTGACAGTGCTTCATTCCAGACATATTTTATTTAAAGTCAGTGGATTGTCAAAAGATTTTGAGGAGTTTTTATACGCTTTCCCCCATCGTTCGGCATGGAGCCGGACGAGACAGGACAGCCGTCCTCCCCCCCCCCCCGTCGCCGGAGATCCCAACCTACTGGCATTTTCTTGAAGTAAGAGATGAAAAAGAGAAGTTAGAAGTTCTGTTAAAGAAGAAAATGAGGAACTGAAAAAAGGCATGCAAGACCAGAAAAAACAACTTGATGAACTTCCAATACAAATAGCAAACCTCAGTAGTCAGCTCCAGTCACTTACCTCGTTGAATGAACAGCTAATGGCAAGGATTAACAGATATGAGTCTGAAACTATTTTTAATCTAAATGCTAATGCTTTAGCTTTAAAACCCGTTGCTAATGCTCAGGCTAACCCAATCTCTGACCGTTTGATGGCCAGTGAGGGAAATTCAGAGTCAGAAAATGACAGTTTTTGACAGTTTCACGAAAGAAACCGGTTGAAAAAGACTCACAATCTGAATTTCCGCCACTACCAACGAGCAATAGTAGCTCTTACACTAACAATACATCAAATAACACAACTAACAAAGTAGTTTCTCAATCTAATGTTCATGAAAAAATACCTAAATATACCGTATCTCAAAAAAGCACGTCTGAGGTACAGGTAAACAAGGTAAGAATACATCCAATCGTTCTCAGGAAAAAATTGATATACAATGATGTAACAAACATCATGAAACATAATAACATGAACTTCGGACGTGCACACAACTTGTCTGAAGACATAAAGCTCTATCCCCCAACGTCAAAAGACCAAAAAATTTTCTAATTTTTTGAATTAAACCAAATAGCTTTCCACACATCTAGCTTTCCTGCAGACAAATTGTTGCAGATAGTGATCAGGGGCGTACCTGAACATTGGGAAACCTCGAAAATTAAAACTGACCTTGAGGGCATTGGGCTTTACACCGCAAAATGTGACACGATGGTATTACAAAGATAAGTCACCGATGCTATTGGTACTTGTGGCTTTACCAAAAGATCAGATGCATATTTTCGAACTCAGAGCGCTCGACACCATCACCATCGGTACCAGCTATTTGGACATGCGCAGTCTAAATATACTGCGGAACCTAGCTGCCTAAAATGCGCAAAGGCACACCTGACATACACCTGCAAGTTGGCACCTGGTCAAAAACCCAGGTGTGCCAACTGTGGAGGTGAACACACCGCAAACTATACAGGATGCTCAAAACATCCAAGGCATCTAGGAGTGGCCAACAGGCCCTTACCTGTTGCGAATAAATAGACTAATCAGAATATTCCTGCCCCTGCAACATTTGTATGGGGTTCACAAAATAATAGGAGGCTTGAAGTTCGTAATCAGACATCTCTCACTGCCCAGATGCAAAATTTAATGCAGACAATGCAAACCTCAATGGAGGCTTTCAATTCCCTATCCAACCAAATGTATTTATTCATGCAAACATTTATATCACATGTGTCTGCTGGTGTCCACTAGATACAAACTGTGATGATTAATCCCTTCTACTTGTAGATTGCCACTTTCAGTGTCAACGGCATATCCGACAAAAAGTTGGAAATAATCAATTTCATCGAGATACACGGAATCGATGCTCCTTTAATACAGGAAACCTGGTTAAAAGGGCAACGATTTACGTGCCCAAATTATAATATTATTCGGAACGATCATCCTATCAGGCCGCTGGGGGGCACGATGATACTTTTGAAGAAACACATTGTTGCGCACTCGGTACCGAATCCTGACAATGTTCTGGAAGAAATATTTGTCAGGATAAAGACAAGGAATAGACCTCTTATTATATATATATATATATATATATATATATATATATATATATATATATATATATATATATATATATATATATATATATATATATACATTTATATTTATTAACAAAGAATAATTTTACTTTATTGAACATTTTTAACGTTTAGAATAAACAAGTATCTACATTTTTCTCCTCCTTAATATTTAAATGCACTCTATTTACCAGCTACAAATAATCGTATGTACCCAGGCATGCACTGCTGAAACGACACAAAATAAAAATAAAATCCACCTTGAAAATCCCCATGCCTCGCCAGAACGGGAAAATTCAAATTGCTATACTCCTTTCGACACTTAGAACCGTTATTTATTTTCTATTTTGGTACGTGGTGTAATTTGTCAACTCCATACGTTCACGAATTTCCCCGCAACATACTCAAATAGGTATACACTCTTTCTTCGGCCCTTTTTTCTTTCAGACTTGGGGATGTCTATGGGAATGCGTTCGAGAATTAGAAGGAATTGGGAAAATATTGAGTTATAAAATATAAAACTATAAAAGAAAATAAACATTAAATGAATCATTCTATATATATATATATATATATATATATATATATATATATATATAGTAACATTATTATTAAAGACAGAGACTTGTGCTAATTATTTGCTAAATAAAAAAAAGATAAATTAACCAAACGCAACACTATATGCTACATCTTGTTTTAAGTACTGTTGCAAATGGTTGCAGTTGCCCGATTCTGCAATTTTTCTTTAGGCCTTTAAAATAACAACAGGTTTGTTTTTTAAAACCTAAGAAGCCAAATATGCTGCATCACGAATTTCTTCTACTGAACGTTTTAGGGCAAACTACCAAGCTCATTGGTAGCATTCCATCTTTGAGAAAAATTAGTTTCCAAGAAAGATATCACTACCTAAGATTTGTGACTAGATACATCGTCTTGCTGGAAGTATACATCATTATATATTACTTCGCTAAGGGAACATTTCCTAGCAATTCAGTTATTACATGGGCTAAAATTTCTAGATAGCAGATTGCTGTGAGGTCTCTGCCATAAATTCGGTACCTGCTCCGCGTTCCTAAGATAAAACAAGCGAAACTAAATCCAAAGAACCCTTGTTGTATGTATGTATGTATGTGCGTTCAGTTTGTGGTCTGTACACTGCGCAGGTAGATATATTTTACTCCCCTACTGCTCCCCAGTCTTCGAAGTTACCTAATCAGTTAGACAAGGTCCTTCAGTCCTATTTCCCTCAAGAATCTTAGGATGTTGGATGGCTTCAAAGTGGAATCTCCCCTTCTTCGATTTGGTGTATTCCAAAGAACAGCATCCTAGAGTTTTCTAAAGCGCTACACTCAGCAAGGATATGAATAGAGGTCTCGTCTTCGTCCTCACAGAATCTGCACTCTTCTCTTTCTACGAGTCTGAGATTCTTAAGGTGTCTCTTCAGGTGGCAATGCCCCGTCAGAACTCTGAGATGATTTTTACTCAAACTTATGTCTTCTTTGAATCTCTTCTGGTCGTAGTTTCCCAGAAGTAAGGTATTCTTGTCTCAATCCTTGCAGCTCCATCCAATAGTTGGATCTTTAGCTTTCTTCTTCTATCTTTCGTTCTTTCAACATTACTCTGCTACTGATTCCACAGAAAGACTCTGGACCCAGAAATGGTATCTCAGTCCCTTTCCTCGCGAGCCTATCTACTATTCCATTCCTCTCTATTCCTTGTTGTCCCCTTTCATAAAAGCTATGAGGATATGCTGCGGACCAATATTTGATATTAGATTTGTTGAAATACCAACGCTTGTAAAATAAAATTCATCGGATCAGATGATCAATCTTCCGAAATTTTCTCTGCCTCTGACTTGTTCAAGACACCGATTCTAAAAAATTATCTGGCACTCTGCATCACTGGAACCTAAATTTGGCACAATATGAAATTTATAGGAGTGGTACTTATATTTTCTTAATACCGTGTGTGCACGTCAAATTTCCAGGTTGAAGGCGCAGCTTCTAAATATGCCAGAATATTCATTTCGTCTCTTTTTCTGTTTTCTGTTTCTTTATCATACATTATCAGCAGTGGCAACGTGCAGCTTCCATGTTGCACTAAGTTATTCTTTAATCTAGAAAATATGTCTGGACATGGTTGCCTTCTTTCCAATTATTTATAATGCAAGAGGAATATTTTGAAAAGCTTAAAAAAATTGAAATCGAGCTGATAAATACTATAAAGAGTGTTTTATTTTAAAAAGCACAAGTTTGGTCTATAACTCAAAATAAGTAGTAAGCCAGTTGATTTTACATAAAAAACTTTACAATAACTCCTTTTAACTTTTTCATTAACCCACATATTAACCAAGATACCAGAAGGTGTTGTAGAAGGAAAATTTTTAAAATAACCGTGAATTTTAATAACAGAGAAAACTGGGAAAATTTTGTTTGCTGCATCTCTTACTTAACAATCGTCAGTCTCTAACTAACTGTAATAATAATCCCATCTTTTTTCAGTGTTAATTGAGCTTCCGACAGACCTATTTTGTGGAATTATTATTTTGCAATTTTATTAAGCTTTCAAATTGTTACTGTTGCCTTCTATACTAGAATTAATTTTAAAAAATCGTTAGATTTAAAAAAAAAAAGATTTTACAGCAATTTTTTGCTACTAAATCTTTCCCGCATATCGCCAACAAAAAATCCCTCGTTTTTCGAATTTATGTTTATTTAGGCGGTATTTACAATTTCTTCAGATTTTTCCGAACATTTTTTATTCGCTTGTTATATTTCTACGGAAACAGACTCTATCATTTCGTTTGTAGAACAGCAAAACGTAATTTAATCAAAAAAAAAATCTGAATTTTTACTCAAAGCATGCTATTTTGGAATAATTAACAGCTTAAGGATTTATGAAATAAAAAAAGATATTGATACATTGTCATCTTTGAAAACCGATTAAACATATTTTTAAAACACGAGATACGATACTAACATAAAGATATCTATATTGTTATTTATAATTAGTTTGAACAGTCAAAATGTATGACTCGTATATATCCAATAGTATGCACAAATACGCATCTCGACAGTATGAACCAACTGTCAAACTCTTATTGGCTGTAATATAAGCAATATTTTTATTGGTTATATTTGTGTAATTCGGTGTTTCCCCTCATGTCTATTGGGAGTTACTGGAGAGACCCGTGGCGAAAAAATGCATGGAAGTTTCTGTATTGTTCATTTTTATATTGTGGTGGTTAGTTAGTCGCTTGTTAGTGAGTTTATAGTAAATATATAAAATCCTAAAATACAAGAAGTTTTTAACTCCTTTTGAGAAGTCCAGAATCATAGAAGATATGACAGTGTCAATTTTATTTAAGAAATACGAAATTGCCAAATGAATCGTTTGCCTAATCCTTAAAAAAAAGGACAAGATAATGAAAGTTGTAAACCAAAGTGTTAGGCCAAGTAAGAATAAAAAACGCACTATTAAAAATGCAGAATATCCAACGGTAGAAAGTGCCCTTTATGAGTGGTGTGTTAGACAAAGAGATTTAAGTTTGCCTGTAGCAAGTGACATTCTTAAACAAAAAACTATTCAACTACATGAACGTTTACGGAACTTACTGAAACATTTAACGCAAATGATGGATGGTTGTCAAAATTTAAAGTTTGACATGAAATAAGGTTTCTAAAAATGTCTGGTGAGAATTTATTATCAGATTATGTTAGTTCGTTTAAAGTATTTTTTTTTAATAAGACCAGAATTCGAAACTTGACCTATCATCAAATATACAAAACTGATGAGACCGGATTTTATTGAAAATTGTTGCCTGACCAAACATACGTTTTGAGTTCTGAAAAAACTGCATCAGGTTTTAAACAGTCCAAGCAAAGAATTACTTTTGTGGGCTGTGCAAATGCTACTGGATCACATAAGCTTAATGCTTTGATCATTGGCAAAGCAAAGTCAACTCATTTTCACAGCCCATACATTTTCAAAAACAATCAAAATGCATGGACGATCCAGGAAATTTTTAAGGATTGGTTTTTTAAAAACTTTGTTCCAAAGGTAAGTTTTAAATTCATTAAATTTAAGTTTTTTTACTTGTAAGTATATTTGGAGTTTTTTAGGTAAAAGCATTTTTAAAAGGTTAAAGACTTCCTAAAAAGCAATGCCTTTTTTAGATAATGCTGTTTCTCTCCCGACAGAATTAAAACGGGAAGACGGTGTCATATTTGTTATGTTGATTCCGCCGAATGTGACACCAATGGATCAAAATGCTTTAAGATTTACTAAGTTGTACTTTAGGAAGCATTTGTTAAGTTCTGTGGTGGCTATAGGAGAAAATATGGCAGAGACCCTAACAAGCCTAATGCTATTGTTTACTTGAACAGAGCATGGCATCAATTTAAACCACTAACAATTAAAAAAATGCTGAAATAACATTTTTTATGAAAATGATGTTGATGAAGATGACCTTCTTCTCGCCACACTTCGAGAACAGTTACTTATCCAAAAATCGAGACCTACTTTACAGGAAACTAAGAATTTGTTGGAAATGATTGGACCAGTTAATGAAAGAAAAACAAAAAAAAAATTAGATTTAAGTGATTTAACTTTTTTGTTCTGTATTTTTAGGGTCAGTACCAGAATCAAGATATTGAAGACTGGAACGGAGGCTTAGAGGTTGAAAACGTTACATCAAAAATTAATAATATTGAACCTTTGGTTCTCAGAGACACAGAGGATAGCGAATCGGAAAATGAAATCAAGGAACCCAAAAAAGTGTCGATTTTAGAAGCTCTTGGTGCTAGATGAGTAACCTACGCTATTCAATTATTTCACACTAACGCGAGTCGACTGTATATTGTAGCGTAGTGTTTCATGGATTGGAACATGAAGTTCAGTGTTAATCCGGGAACACATTCATTCGTTCGTTTTGTTTCTTGTAGAAATTTGCAAACTTTCTCCAAAACCTCATTTGGTATCCTCTGTGCTTGCTGTTTGCAGACCATATATATATATATATATATATATATATATATATATATATTCCTTCCTTCAGTCCTTTGCAGAGCCAGGTGCATGTCGGTACCCTGATGAGTTTAGTAGAGACGAAACATGTACCTCTGCCATATCACTGTGGCGGGGAGGGTAAGTTTTGACTTTCTTCTCGGTATGGTGGTACAGGTAGGCCATCATCTCGATGGTGGTGGAATAGGATAAATTGCGTTCTATAACAATTTATTCTCACTGTGTAACCTCTAACACAGAAAGGATATGATGGAGAGGAGTTTGCATTTACTGTTCGCATTTTACTTCATTCATATACGGAGCTGCATATAGTTGTACGTTTGCTGAATGTGATTTCAGTACTACAACGGCATAATGTGGATATATCCACTGCTATTGCATCTCATACGGAGGAATCCGTGAAAGACACATAAACATAAATGGTAAATCCAATATATCTCCCAAATAGTGTAAAACATCATAAATAATGCCCATTATTTTTTATTTACCAACATGTTTATTTTTTCGGTAATATAACTTTACAATCTTTGAGTATAGTCTCCCTGCTTCTCAGTTACCGTGTTTCAACGTATAAAAAGCTTTGAAATTCCATTTAGAATGCTATAATTTTTTACTGATGAATGGTTCTGGTAACTGCGGCAGAAAGCTTCTTTTAAAGATGAAAAACGATGTCCTCGCGTGAGCTGTTTTAACTTTAGGAATAAATCAATGTCTGAAGGAGTTAGGCTAGGACTGTAGGATGGATGAGGTAGTACTTTTCAACCTTATTTTGGCAGCTTTTTAGTTACGACGTACGTGCGAGCGTTATCATGGAGGATACTTCGAGCATTTGAGGATGGAATTTCAACATTTTTCTGTTCAAATTTTAAATGAATTTACAATAATACAGTCCTGTAATACTTGTTTCATATAGAACTTTGTCTGTCACAATGACTGAGTGATGATTGTAAATGGAGATCATCATTTATTCCTCCTTTGATTTACTTCGACGAAATTTTGCTGGTCCTGTGCATTCGTTCGATTGTGATTTCATCTCCCGTTCAAAGTCTCCAATCTCCACTTATTATCATAAGCGATGATACGATGCAGAAAAACTTGACCTTCAACATCACATTTTTGTTTCAGCAATATCATAATGTTCAAGCATTTTTCTTTCTGTTTTACACTCAATCACGGAGAGACCCATCGCGAACATATTTTTCTTTTGTTTAGATCATTTGTCAGAATTCAGAATACGATCATTGTTGAACTTCCCGGGGCTGCAGAAATTTCCATACATGTCACAAAACGTTCTTTTTCGAGAGCATCTGCCACAGGAGTCACGCTTCTTTCATCTGTTGATGTTTTCGGCATTCCTGATCTTCCTTTATCGTTTATGCTTACACGATCTTCACGAAAACGAATCATTGAGAAACTATACTACAGTCCACTGTTAACGCACCGCCCACTTCACTTAAAGCCTTGTGAATTTCCGTCAGAGTTTTGGCATGTACAGGTTCGATCTTAAGGTACGATTTTTGATCTTCGAAAGTTACAGCACCAAGACCGGTGCAGACTCAATTTCAACATCATGTAATTCAACAATTCACGCTATTAGCGTAGTAAAAACACGCGCTTATTCTTCAAACTCTGAACTACAACTGACGTAATATTCATTTTTGACGCGTCATTCACTACATTGTGTTGCCAGTCTGTACAGTAGTTATGAAATATCCCTGGTATTATAACAGTTGGTCTTAAAAAAACTTGATAAGGATTTTCGTGGTCGCTGGTAACAACAATATCAAAAATTGGAATGAATATTTTTTCTACATTTTTAGGCCGTATACTACGCTTTTTTAAAATCGTGCTACTCCAAGGACTTTAAGTAGGGATTATTATTTTATATTGTAGTTAATTTATAAATTGTAGATATACTCGTATTTACTTGCTTAGAACTTCTTTCAAACCAACGCTTTTAACTACGGCAAAAAGAGATAAAACAAATCAAAAGCTACTTAAATAATACAATAATGATCTGGAAAAACTAGTAATAAATCTAATACATTAATTTATTATTTTTTATGTATTTACTAAACAGGATTTCTGGAACACACTCTCATGTTTTTGAGGTTTTTCCAGAATCGACTATCCTTTCGGGAAGACGAAAAGTGATTGCGAACGTTTACTTTAAACGTTGACAGTCATAGATTGCAGTGTCCCTGCTGGTGATCAATCTTCCCCACCTGGAACACTATAAAGGACCTGCTTGCCAGCGAAAATAATTATGGTGGGCTTTAAACGTAATAAAATGACAAAAAGAGGGCTTGTTTCGTATATATATTCAGTGTTTATGTTGCCTTAAAGTATGATAGCTATTTACGTAGGTCGTTGAATTAATAAATAATTTTTTTTTACAAACGTTTGATAATTTTGACTTTTTAGTTTTTATGTAATTTGTGAAATAGCGTACTTATATATATATATATATATATATATATATATATATATATATATATATATATGTATATATATATATATATATATATATATATGTATGTATATATATATATAGATATATATATATATATATATATAGATATATATATATATATATATATATATATATATATATATATATATATATATATATATATATACACATAATTGTATTTATTAATTATAAGAATATTATCATAAAATAAATAAACAATAAACTTAAGGAACTTCAGTTATTATAACTATTTTTGATGGTATTGGTTCGCTGCTTCAGGTTTTTTAAATCTTAATAATTTCCATATATTTTCTTTCATATGTTATAAAGCAGCGTAATACTTGATTTTCAAAGTTAATAAACTTTCTGGTAAAAAAATTATAAAACTATAAGACATCTATTTATTTTATAGAAGTTAGTAACTAACATTAAACTGATGGTATTAAAAAGGAACATTTTACTCAACGTTATTTCAGCAAATCAGGATTTTAAATAATTGATTACACTTTCCTGCGAAAATCGAGATTAGTTAAGTTAGAATAGGTTAAACACTATTTTTAATCAATACTGCGATTTTCTAATTCGACATAATATTTTTTTGCTGTAAAATATTTCCTCAAACAATTAAGGTTACTAAGCTCCACACAGTCAGTTGTTTCTAACATAGCTAGGTAAATATTTTACCTAGTATCCCTCGTATAAAATACATCTCTATTTTTGGTAACATATAAAAGACTCTCAGCTCGTTGTTGATAAATATTTGCTTTTATACTGCTGCAGCTTTATAAACTTAAACATTCAATGATACACGGCAACAATTTGTCCTGTAATTGGTAAAATCACACCTCGCTGTAGCTGTAGCGTCTCTGAAATTCTTGTTAATTCTAAAACTTGTTAATGCAGGAATCTTAAATACTCCGTTCTAATTAAGGAAAATTAATTGCTGGCAATAAAGTTGCATTGGCAGATAACGTAGAGAAGCGTCTCTGTATTTAGTACCACGATAATTTTCTTTCATTTGAAATATTTTTACTATTTAGTAGCATCTCGTTTTAATTTTACAGTAAAATTTATAATTAACTGAGAGTTATTACATACTCAAAATGTCAAGCGATTTTGGGCCGGTTTTTTGGAAAAAAATATGTTTATGACATGATTTATTCTTCTTGTTTTTAAACCTTTTCTGGATCATCGTCTAATAAAATTAACTGTGTCTTTCTCATAATAGTTTCACCTAATAAGAAAATATAGTATTAAAAATTAAAACACCTTTAAATGTGTAAGAAAATTGTTTGATATCAATTAAAAATTGATATAAAAACTGATAAGATGGTTAAAGCTGGTGGAGTTTTAGCAATTTGTTAATATTGGGTTGCAATTTTGACAGCAAGAATTTCAAATTCCCACGCTCAGTTTTTCCTTAGTTGTAGGTTCTTCTAGTTCCATAATCCAACACGGTTTGTTTACGTTTCAAATTTCCTGGAACCTCTACGTGGAATAAGCATGAAGAATGTCTGAGTATTGGCAGTAATCAAGTAATTTTTCCCGTTTTGTAGACATTGTTGATTATTTTGAAAAGTGTCTTCGTTTGTTTGAGATGCAGGCATACGCGCTGTGAAAATAAACCATTTAAGCTAGCTAGATTGTCTGAATTGCATTACAGTGTCTCTTCTCCCATAGCGAAAGAGCTATCGTGACCTCGGTTTCTTTAAACTATAACTGTTGCTGTTGAACCCCATGACCCAGTAACCCTATGACTCTATAACCCCATAATCATGTTACGGAAGTCATTACACTCAGTCTCCTATAGCAGAAAAACTTGTTGTGGACTTTATTACCTCAAACCATGGCTGTTGAACCTTATTACCTCATAACCCCAATGGTTTCGGTAACATGGTTATAGGGTTATAGAGTCATGGAATTATAAAGTCATAGGTTTCTCGGATTATGAGGTCTTTGGGTCATGAGGTTATAAGGTGTTTAACAGCACTGTTTTGTGTTAACAGCGATCAGAATTTTTTTTGTGTTCAAAAAACCCCAAAACCCAGGCTATTAAGTATGACTGAACGCTGTTAATCCAAAACCAATGCTGTTAAACCCTTAATAACCCCATGATCCAAAGATCTCATAACCCGATAACCAATAATACCGATAACCGATAATCATGTTACTGAAATTATTGGAGTTATTATGAGATCTTGGAGTTCAACAGCCATGGTTTGAAGAAATTAAGACCACGACAAGTTCTTCCTCTATAGAAGATTGAGTGTAATGACTTCAGTAATATGATTATGGGGTTGTAGACTCATTGGTCTATAGGGTTATGGGGTTATAAGGTTATTCGACCATGGAGCTCAACAGTTGTAGTTTAAAGAAATTGAGGTGACTACAATTTCTTCCGCTATGAGAGATTGAGTGAAATGATTTCAGTATCATGACTATGGATTCATAGATTCATGGAAAGTGACAGATCCAAGGAGGGGCAGTCGCCCCCACCCCCCCAAAAAAACCTTGAATTCAGAAGAATTGACCCGACCCTGCCTCTTACCTAGGAATGTGACTGTTGTTGGCATGTCCCCCGCGATCACTGCCATACTGTATTTTTATGAGATCACCGCCTCTCTCCAAAAAGAGACGCTAGATCCGCAGCGGAGTCATGGAGTTATGGCTTTTGACAGAATACTTTTGGAAAAAATGGAGTAGTGTGGTATATATATATATATATATATATATATATATATATATATATATATATATATATATATATATATATATATATACAAATGATATAGTACATATTATCAATAGTGATATTGTACTGTATGATATACAGGGCAGAGAATATGAGGAAATATGGTGATTGTGTCCTAAATGTACTTCTAGGCTTGAACAAGGGGTTTCCTGCGAATTGCTTGCTGCGAAATGTCTCGAAGACTAAGATTCTCACCCTTGGTGTACGTAATTAACACAAGATATGGGTTCAATCCAATATGAGAATATGGTGGTTGATTCGGTGGAGAGACTTACGTTTTTGGACAGTCAAGTTGACCGTGGATTAGATTGAAGATCGCATGTGGATGGGCTTGCTGGATTACTATGACCTTAGAATAATTGGTAATATGGCAAATGTTGTTACCATTTTGAAGATATGTCATGCCGATATATGATCTGGAGTAAGATATAGTATTGTATATTAGAGACACTCTGTGGATACTGTTAGAATATTTACACTGTAAAAAAGATATGGCAGAATAATTTTTAAAATGAAACAAACTGAAAGCTGTACGAATGTGTCATTGTATGAGCTGTACATACATGAGCGTATAATGTTCGTAGTTAAGAATTATTCTTCATTCTAATTTTAGTTATGCTCAACGTAATGTGAAGCATATTATAATATCAATTTGGAACCAACCACCTCAAACTTTAAGAGGCTTTTGGGATTTTATGATCAACAAATATAAAAATATACTAATCTACCCTAAATATTCGTAATCAGGGGTCAAAACACGTACAAAATCTTTGGTGGAGCCCCGTTTCTTCATCGGCTCCGAAAACCTATTGAGATTGCGGACTAGTACGACTCTGAAAATGCCTCCAAAATCGCCGAATTCTAATTACTTATACAAAACTGTATATGTTATGCCATAACCTATCTTTAACTATATAAAAAAAAACTTTTAGTATAAGGAAGCGCAGAACGAGTATAATATAACAAACTTTATATAAACTACAAACTTTTAAAATCAACAAGAGTTTTGCAGCACGGCTAGTTAACTAACTGACTAACAAGTTAACTTCTGTGAAATTAGTTAGCATTACGCATTCAAATTGGGAACATAAAGTTTTTAATTCTTTAAATGCCCGTTTATTAGGTTGCCGAGTTTAACGTGTGTGAGATAAAACGTAATGAATAATTTAAAAATCATTGCTCGATTTAATTTATGTTAATTATTTGATGTTAATTAAAAATGGAAATCAGCGACAAGTTATTAGTTTTGTTATAAATTGGGTTTACGGCTATGGGTACGTGTGTATATAAAATAATTGTATTTCGGAATAGTTGCTGATTAATTGTAAAGCGTTAAATTTTATTTATTTAATGAGTTATCACGTACAGAGTGTTCATTTTATATAAATCTTAATGGGGTTTAATTGATTGAATGTTATAGGAATCTAGAATTGAAAAGCCCTTAAATTGTATCTCCTTTTGTATCTATTTAATGTGAAGAAGTTGGTGGCCATAATTATCTTTAGTAGCCTGTTTATCAAATTGTTCTCTGGGAATAAACCTTCAGTTTTCTCCATTAGGTTAGAGCTTAGCATAAGAAGATAATGAGTGAGGCTGTCTCGTCCTCTTCGTTACATAGTATATATATATATATATATATATATATATATATATATATATATATATATATGTTATGTCGGATATTCTCACGGGTGTGATGTATAATCGAAGGTTTTCGGGCATCCCGTGTATGTGCTGAGTCCCTCTCAGGACTGTAAGGCAGCTAACGTTTCGGTGAAATCTCATTCACCATTTTCAAAGCTCACTGTATGGCGTCTACGAGCGAACTATATATATATATATATATATATATATATATACATATATATATATATATATACACAGGGGCGGATCCAGTCTCTCTCTTTGGGGAGGCGGGGGGCGGTGATAACACAAAAGTACAGTTTGGCAAGAAAAACAGGTTAAAAACAGTAGCTTATTCATTCCTAATATAAACGGCAGAATGAGTTCTATTTTCCTAAACTCGAAGCTCTTGAGAGGAGGGGGGGCGATTGCAAGCATACACATTCCTATACTCTATTCAAGAACTAGAGAGAGCAATAAAACTGTTACCGAAACCTCCAACTAATTATATTTCATTAGATTTAAGCATATTTTATAAATTTACTGCAACATAAAATTTCTGATTGTTTACTTTAATTTCTGTCAGTGAGCAAAGTATACCTTACAGTTTGTTCTTAGTGATTTATCTTGTTTACCCTTGTTTTTATATATTATTTGAGATTAGTGAGATACCCAAAAGATATGGCTTTCCCCTCTATATTTATTAAAAAATCGTTAAACCAAGGCATTTTTTCATCAACGAAAAACTTATTACGATGAATGATTATGATGCCTTAAGATATCAATATCTAGATTATAATGTTGAGATGTGTTCCAATATGACAGGAGTTGGAAAATCTACTATGTACCGAAAACTGAAGGAGAAAAAACGACTGGAATTGTTAGTACTCCCAAGCCACATTCGATCACAGGCAGACGAAAAACCTCGTTGGAAAAAGAGAAGAAAGCTGCAATTAAAGGGGTTGTATATACATTTTATTATGAGAAGCAGATCCCAACCGTCTACAAAATTCTAACTAAAATCAATGAAGATCGCGATTTACCTGAAATTAAAAGGACTGATCTCTGGAAATTGCTCAGAGAACTTAATTTTTGCTGGGAAAAACCAGATAGAAAACATGTTTCTATAAATCGTCCGTAAACTGTCCACTGGAGAAGTAAATATCTCTCTCAAGTAAAAGGTAAAGTTGCCAGAAATAACACAATTAGTAATTTAACTAAACTTTTGAAAGATTTTTTTGAATAAAGTTACTGCGGAAAATTGGGAAAAATCCATATAATAAAAGAATAAAACAAAATGTGAGACTCGATCTCATGATCGGTAAGATAGAGGAACCAATTATAATTAATTTGAGCGAAGATAGTTTCACTGACTTTGATTACGAATAAGATACGTAATGTTTACTAGTGTAAACACAATTTATTATTTGAATTTTTGTTTTTGTTTTATTTTATTGTTTAATGTTGTTTATATGTTTTTTTTTATTTTTTTATGTATTTTTACTTTAATGTGTCCCACTCTTCAATTTTATATATATTTAATTCCTATTAGCCGTAAGTTTTTAATTATTTTATTATTGTATTTGTGTCTTTTTCTTAAGCGTGTAGAATTAACATGTTTATCTCATTTTTTTGGGCTATCGTATTTCTATATAATAAAGTAAATTAAATTAAGATATCAGTACAATAGAAATAAAAATAAGTAGGTCTAATTTTAATTACAACATAAAAAAAAGTAATTACATTTGAATCCCTTTTTAGTGTTTACTTGTAATTCTGCAGATGGTTTAAGAAATAAATAAACTGAAACGTTACCCTAAAATGTTTTTAATTAATAATAAAATGACCGGTAGCCCCAAAAATATTTTAATATTATATGGATGAATTTATTTTTTCATATATGTTTAACTTTTTGTATTTTTGATAATGGATATTTTGTAAGTATTTAAATAATAACTTTGAATTTTTCGAGAGAATAAGGCTACGTTTTAGTCCATTATTATAGACCGCTATAAAATGTCTAACCCATTCTTATGAAAAATATATATGTCTAACAGATTTTGTTAAAGACACAGGACTAAAGAACACAGATACTTTGCGAAGAGAAAAAGGGTAGAAAAAGATTTATTACTCTCTCTAGTTCTTAAATAAACTGTAGTATAAGAGGAAAAATCGGGTCCATTTTCCCAAACTCAAAGCTCTTGGGGGGGGGGGGGATCGCCCCCACCGCCCCCCCCCCTTGGATCCGCGCCTGTATATATATATATATATATATTGGTTCTTCATTATAAATTGTGTAGATGCTTCCAGAAGCTGCAGTGACAAAATATTAGTCCTATTGCGAGCTTTGAAGACACCGTACAGTCAGCTTTGAAAATGGTGATTGAGATTTCACCGAAACGTCAGCTGTCTTCCTCAGAGGAACTTAGCACACACGGGATATCCGAAAACATATATATATATATATATATATATATATATATATATATATATATATATATATATATATATACAGGGTGTCCAAGATAAGGATCCTAACCATGGGGATCTCGGAAACAGTTGGAGATACGAGGTCGGTTAAATTAGAGAAAAGTTGCGCAATTTAGTGCTAAATTAAACGCAATTTAAAAATTTCAAAAATTCAAAATACTTCCGGAGATTTCCGGAAAAAAACGAATTTTGTCAAAATCGTTTTTAATTTTTGTAGGCTTTATTTAAAGAGATATCAAAAAATAAAAGGTAGATTCTTCTTGCCATTTTTTATTTTTTATAATTTGGTTTAAACAAAATTTAAATCCGACGTTTCGTTTCTGAGATACCATCATGAACTTTCATTTTTTATATGGAACAAAAAAAAGTATCCCATGTATTTGATAGCATTTTTTATTACAAATTCAACGGTGTATCACACTTGCATATCAAGTGTGTAGTTCATTGGCTTTTATAAAACTGATATACCTTTCTCTCTCGCTCTCATGGAGCTCTTATGGAAAGTACTTGAACTACGTATTCGATATGCAAGGTTGATACATCGTTGAATTTGTAATAAAAAATGCTATCAAATACATGGGATACTTTTTTTTGTTCCATATAAAAAATGAAAGTTCATGATGGTATCTCAGAAACGAAACGTCGGATTTAAATTTTGTTTAGACCATATTATAAAAAATAAAAAGTGGCAATGAGAATCTACCTTTTATTTTCTGATATCTCTTTAAATAAAGCCTGCAAAAATTAAAAACGATTTTGCCAAATTTCGTTTTTTTCCGGAAATCTCCGGAAGTGTTTGAAATTTTTAAATTTTTTTAACTGCGTTTAATTTAGCACTAAATTGCGCAACTTTTCTCTAATTTAACCGACCTCATATCTCCAACTGTTTCCGAGATCTCCATGCTTAGGATCCTTATCTTGGACACCCTGTATATAACTCATGGACAAACTTAATGCATTAATATGAAATTATCCAATTTTATAATTTATCTTTTTCTTATGCCACTTTTGAAGTTTATCGAGTGTTTGAATAGTAGGCTGTGAATATTTTGTTTCGTGGGTAATGACAGCAATTAAAACAATTTGTTTAGATAAGCAGTTTTAAAGAATTTTTTAGAAGATAAACAATTTTGTGCATTTTTGCAATAGATTTGTTTAAAAATTAAGCTTTTAATTTGTTTGCTTTTTCGAAAGTAATACGTTTTTATGATAGATTGTTTTATTTGTGACTCCGAAAAATTAGAAAAATGAATCGAAAAAGGAATTTAACTGAACAGGAGGTAGTACGAGCATGAGTTTTATTGGACTAAGGATATTGTCAGAGTTATGTTGCCAATTTGTTAGGCAAACATCGTTCCACAATAAGTCGTATGGTAAGACATTTTATTGAAGTAGAAACTTATTCCAGAAGGCCAGAGCAAGGGCTTAAATGATGCACTAACCATTGAGATGAATATTTTCTTAGATAATATGCTTTACGAAAGAGGACTGCCACTAGTTCTATGATGAGAAATGAACTCAAAGCTGCCCGCAATGACGTAATTTCTTATAGAACAGTTAGAAGACGGTTAAAAGAAGCTGGATTAGACAGCAGCATCACAACAGCTCTAAAAAACATCTACAAAGAACACAATTTCAAAAAGGCCATAAAACAGAAAACAAATGCAATAACAAAAAGAGAGAAAAGAAGAAGATAACAAATCCAAACCGAAAACAACACTGCCATACATAAAATTTGTAACAGAGGTAACTGGAAGAATTCTAAAAAAGCATGACCTATGCACAATTTACAAGCCACAAACAACAATACCTAAATTATTGGCCAATCCTGGGGACAAAATTCGTTTAAAAAACCAGGGAGTGTACAGCGTCCCATGCAGAGGCTGTGAAAAATAATTCATCGGTCAAAGAAACAGAAAAATTTCTACTAAAGTCCAAGAACATAAATAGAGCATAACAAATGAGCAAACTACATTAGCTTTATTCCAGCATCATCAGGAGACAGGACATACTATAGATTTCCAGGAAACTAAACAGATCGTACCCATAAGGCACTATAGAACGGGCATCATCACAACACTAAACACCTTAAAAATAGAAATGATGGACAATACATCTCAAATACATGGGAATCTCTGCCTTAGCATTTATTTCTAAGGCAGATACCAGTCAACTTAGCGGAATATATATCAATATTGTAAAATAACAACTAAAAAAAATATAATTCTAAAACCAATTTGTTGCAATTTCGGATTGGACTCCTTAAACCCTCAATAGCTTGAACAATCTTTTTTACTTTACAAAAAAAATCCCATCTGGTCTTTTCAGTACTACTTTTACTTCAAGTTGACACATGTGGTCATCTTTATTCTGTTATTTTACAAAATCTTCATTTGCAATATAATATAATAATAAATTGTAATAATACTTAGATAGTTATATCAACAAAATACTTTATTGTTTTTAGCTACATACTGTATATTCTGACGAAAGTAAAATAAAATAACCGAAACGCTAATCTTCAAAAAATATAAAATATAGAAAATATAACACCACTATGACAATTTGATCTCTTCTTTTAACTATATATATATATATATATATATATATATATATATATATATATATACATGTTTATGCGGCTTTTATGGATTCCTCCGTGTGAAATGCAATAGCAGTGGATATATCCACATTATGCCATTGTAGTGTAGAAATCATATTCAGCAAACGTACAACTATATGCAAGTAGTAAATTGCGATCATTAAATGCAAACTTCGTTCCATCATATCCTTTCCGTGTTAGAGGTTGCACAGTTTGAATAAATTGCGATAAAACACAATCTATTCCATTCCACCACCATCGAGATGATGTCCCACCTGTACCACCATACCCAGAAGAAAGTAAAAATTTACCCTCCCCGTCACAGTGATACGGCAGAGGTACATGTTTCGTCTCTACTAGACTCATCAAGGTACCGACATGAACCTGTCTGTGCAAAGGACAGATCGGAAGGAAGCATACAATACTGAATGCGGCTTCGCTGACCTCCCGCCGGATGGCGTATATATATATTTATACGGCTGTCACAGATTCCTCCGTGTGAGATGCAATAGCAGTGGATATATCCACCTGCATTTACTGATCGCAACTTACTTCATTTATACACAGAGTTGCATATAGTTGTACGTTTGCTGAATGTGATTTCAGCACTACAACGGCATAATGTGGATATATCCACTGCTATTGCATCTCACACTGAGGAATCTGGCGAGAGGTCGGCGAAGTAGCGTTCAGTCTTGCATGCTTTTTTCCAATCTGTCCTTTGCACAGACAGGTGCATGTCGGTACCCTGATGAGTCTAGTAGAGACTAAACATGTACCTCTGCCGTATCACTGTGGCGGGAAGGGTAAGTTTTGACTTTCTTCTCAGTATGGTGGTACAGGTGGGCCATCATCTCGATGGTAGTGGAATAGGATGGATTGTGTTTTATCTCAATTTATTCAAACTGTGCAACCTCTCACACAGAAAGGATATAATTGGAACGAAGTTTGCATTTACTGATTGCAATTTACTTCATAAATTAATATATATATATATATATATATATATATATATATATATATATATATATATATACTTGTATTTTATTAAACATTTGTATTTAATAATATATCTATCTAGTCTAGAAGTGAAGAGAGGTTATATTGAAAAAGAAGAATTTCAAAAATCGTAAGAAATCTTTTTTATTGCTCCTCGTATATATTGAAATTTTCAAAAAATTAAACATAGCGTGATATCTAATGTCGTTCTAACCTACAATTTCGAGATAACAATCCTTCCTGTCTAATTTCTATTGAGAATGAAACGTATTATTTCTATCATTCTTTATTACTATTGATATTATCACTAATATCACTATAGATATATGATTTTATACTATTATTAATTCTTTTAACTTCTGTATAATTACTCCGTACCCGCGCTAAGTTCCCAAGTGTAATATTTTGACTCAGCAGATTTAGGACACCAAGATTAATCAGGCCTTCTTAGACACATCTGTATTCGGATTTAATAATTACATATGATATGTCTTTTAATTAAAATGATTACAATTAACCAGTGGTGTATAGTTTTTTTTGCTTACGACTCCTAAATAGAATCTTTATTATTTATTTGTTTTTGATTTAGTAATAAATTTTAATCTTCACGAGTTTCATGTAATAAAATTTGAGTCCATTACGTGCAATTTATATCTAAATTTTTCTATGACAAACGCGCCAAACAAATTTTCTAGAATAAAAATATGGATAATTTTTTATACAAAATGAAATTTAAAATTGCATTTTTTTGATAATTTTTTACTTATCTTTTATTTCGAGGTCGTTGAACAAGATTCTGCCTTTTATTTTCTGCATTTTTTTCTCAGTTGACGTTTCTTCTTTACACTATATCCTCGTTTCCCAAGCGGTTCTTCTACGAATTCCTAGGGGTTCTCTGGCTTTATCAAAGGGTTTCGGGAAAAAATATTGTAATGGAGGAATTTTAAATTAAACATAGCAACTGGAAATAATCTGTAACGAGACGAGTCGCTACACCGCTGGAGATGCTAGTACATTTTCAAATGAGCTGGCAGCTTCTACTTCGGCGAACCAAGACTTTTTTCGAATGCTCACGAAAGAACAAAAACAACATCCGCCTAAATAAAAACATGGCAGTTCCACCAAACAGGCACAAATATCTTCTTTTTTTTATTGCACCCTCTCCTTTTTCCGAAGGTTGGCGATCCAAATGGCAATTGTACTTTTGGGAACTGCGGTCGAACCATCTTCTCAGATCCTTTAGCCATGAGTTTTGGCGTCTTCCTACGGATCTTTTACCTTGCACTTTACCCTCTATTATGAGTCGGAGTAACTCATATCCCTCACCTCTCAGCACATGACCCAAATATTGTATCTTTCTCTCTTTGATGGTGTTCAGCAGTTCTTTTTGTTTACCCATGCGCTGGAGAATTTCGTCGTTAGTGATCCTCTGCACCCATGAAACTTGCAGGATTCGTCTATATATATACATCTCCAAGGCCTCTATTCTTTTTTCTGTTTGTGGGTCCATTGTCCAACTTTCGCACCTAAATAGCAAGACAGGAAGAATGTAACATATGATCATCCGGGTTCTGAGCCCTAGACTAAGGTCTGATCTTTAAAAAAAGTTTTCATACTCACGAGTGTCTTCCTCGCTTGTTCAATCTTTGATAATATTGGCGTCTTTGAGAAAACTCGGGTTTTGGTCTTGAAAACATTTAGATTTAAGCTGAACATTTCGCTATGACGAACCACGGAATTTATTATATTTTGTAGCTCTTGTACGTTGTTTGTTATTTGGATGGTGTCATCAGCATACCTAATGTTTATTATAGATCCATTGATCTTGATTCCACCTTGGGCATTGTCTAATGCTTTCTATATACAGACTTCGAGGAGGAGTGGAGATAGGACGTAACCCTGTCGGACTTCTCGTCTATTCAGGATATCTTCCGATATTGTTTGCTCCATCTCGACTATTGCCGTTCAGTGCCAATAAAGTTATGAAATAATCTGTAGTTCTTATTCGTCGACCCCGGTTGTTCTCAGAATTTCCATCATCTTATAATTGTTAACGCAGTCGAACGCCTTTCGGTAGTCTACAATACATGCGTATACATCCGCATTCATGTCTCTGCATCGCTGTGTCAGTACATTTAGGGAAAGATGAGTTTTTCTCGTTTCTAGTCTGTTACGAAATCCGAATTGAGCGTCATCCATCTTATATTTTGCACTTCATGTAAATTCCTGTATGGATAATTCTGAGAAACGTTTTAAGGACATGAGACGTCTTTAGTCAGTCTGGTGGTATTTTGCCGGAGTTATATATCTTATTGAATAGTGATGTTATCAAGTCTAGGTTTTTATTTTTATTTTCTGCGATCAATTTAAATATTTCAACGCTGATTTTGTCAGAACCGGTAGCTTTTCCATTTTTCTGTGCTTTCATTGTATTATTAAATTCTCATTTAGTTATTTCTGGATCATTTTCATTTATTTACTTGTCTGTGTGGGAGGTGTATCACAATGTCTGCCATTGTCGAAAAGTATTTGGATGTATTCTTTCCATCTCGCACGTTTTTCTTCTGTTCCCAGAATTACTTTATTATTAATATCTCTCAAGATTGTTTCCTGCCGCTTTCTGTGCTTGTCTGTCATCTTTTTTATTTTCTTGTTGACGTTAAAGGTGTCAAATTTTACTGAAGTTGTTCAATTTCTTGACACTTTGCTGACATCCAATTTTCTTTAGCCTCTCTGCACTTTTCCCTAATGGTTTTATTGAATTGCTTGTATTCTGTTGGGTTTATTTTGTGTTTTCGTCTTTCATTCATGAGGTTCAAGATCTCTTGCGTTATCTATTCTTATTTTTTGTTGTTTTTCGTGAATCCGATGTCTTCTTCTTGGATTTTTGTTATTTTTGTTTTTAAAACTTTCCATGTTTCTTCAACGTCTTCTCTCTATATCGATTCTGCTATAATTTTCATTTCTTCTTCGATCTTGAGACTTATTTCTTTTTTTCTGGTAGGGTTTTCCAATTGGGCGACATCTATCTTTCTTGCTGTTTTTCCTCTCTCGATTTTTAGAAATCTTTTGAGTTTAAAATCCATTACAACTGAATTGTGGTCGCTATAAATATCTGCTCCGGGATAGGTTTATACGGATTTCATGTATTTCTTAAAGTGTACATCGAGCAGAATAAAATCAGTTTGATTCCTGACATTTCTATCCCCTCTGTCTGCAGGTGATCTCCAAGTATATAGCCTTCTGGGATACTATTTGAAGAAAATGTTAGCTATTAGTAAGTTGTTCTCTACGCAGCATTGTACAAGTCTATCTCCTCTGTTGTTTCTTGTGCCAAAATCTTATGCCTCTGTTGTCACCTTCAGCACCACGGCCAATTTTGGCATTAAAGTCTCCAATGATCATCGTTATCTCTCCTCTCTCTGTTTGTTGCATTATTTAATTTATCTTTTTTTAAAATTCCTCGATCTCCTGATCTGACCAGTCGCTTGTTGGAGCATAAATCTGAACTATATTTAGGTCCCATTAAAGATATTTTTGATGTTTTTTTTGTAGGCTAAGCTATCACTTTAGTTTTAATAATGTTTGTCTGTACATGTTTTATGGTTATGTTTTAGTTTTTCGTTATGTACTGCTATTCAGTATGGACAATAAGTTTTAGTAACGCAATTTTGCTGTTTCATTTACTCTTCCTGATGACTACACAGGTGGTTCACCAATTTATTCCGATTCTTAGAAGGGGTTCGCAAGAAGAAAGGGTTGCTATTAATAGCTACCTGACCAAATGAGATTGATAATTAATAACCCCTCTCTTTTTTCTTTCTTCTTAATCAATTTAGTTTAAATATTTCGTTAATAACAATAAAAAAATCACTTTTTATCTGAGAATGTTAAAAAAAATATTTATTTTATCTTACCAAATACCCAAGAGCAGAACAGCAAAATATGAACTAGTGAGTACAGGGGTTATAATTTAGTTAATAAAAAAATTTTATACGCCACTGATCCATTCTTAAAAAGTATTTGTTTCTAATGCACCATCATAAAAACTAATAAAAAGCAACTATTAACCGGTGTAAAGAGCATTATAAGGCAGAAAATACGTCAAATTAGCTGCCATTATGAAATAATTTCTCAGATCGAAGACCACATTCGGTGTTAATCTGATTCTATACATATTAATTGGATGCCGGCTTAATTGAGTTAGTAAATTTCTTAATTAGTTTTTGAAATAATGAGATTTTCACTTCGGCAGATAGAATTATAATCGAATGCCATTATGGGAAAATCATTATTTTTTCATTAGATTCACACACAAATCTGCATTTATGCTGATAAAGTTGTACGATAATTTGTTAATTATACCAGAAGGTTTTCCAAGAAAATATTAATGAAAATATCTTATTTAGACTGAAGTAAGTAAAACACATTTCTACTTCAATTTCCTTGGCATTTCTTTTGAATGTATAACATGTCCTTAAATTTTACGATTTTACAATTTGGGGAATTATTCTAGTTAATTACATTATATTTTGACAAAGATACTTAAAATAGGTTCAATAAGGGTGATAATTTATGTATGTGCGTAGAGTTGGGGTCTGTACTTAGTAGATTTATTGTGGCCCTCTGCTGCTGCCCAGTCGTAAAAATTACCTTATAGGCTCCTCCAGTCCTATATCCCTCAGGAATCTTAGGATGTTGAACGGCTTCAAGGTGGATAAGTACTGAACATAACCCGATTCGCTCGATCCCCCCACTCCTCGACCTTGACCTTGACCTTGCTTCACCCCTCTTTGGCCCCGCCCACATGTCCTTGTCATTGACCTTGAAAGTGCACGTGTGCTTTGGCCTTGGCCTTGTGTTCAAGGTTGTGTGTGACCTTGACCTTGACCTTGGTCGAGACGACCTTGACTTTGTTGAAGGTCATCTTGGGTGTGTGACCTTGAAGTAGTTATTTGTGCATTGTAATAGTGTGGGATGATCTTGAAATGATTTTGACCTTGCAAATTGTTCTATAAATTGTGTGAGTCTACTTGCATTCATTCAGTGTGAAATGTCAGATACGGAACTATCTAAAGAAAAAATTATAGAGCAAGTCGGCAGAGTAATTTGTTTATATCAGAGTAATTTAAAAAGTTTGTGTGATTTTGAAGAGAAGGATCTAGCATTTTTTCCTCTCGAATATTTAAAAACTTGCGTTGATACGCTGAGTTTACGGCAAATTTGGGATAAGCTGCCAGCGTCATATCGGTGTAACAAGGAACTACAGTTAAGCTTACCCTGTTACATTCACTATGAACAAATATATCGTCATCATATAGATGGGCCACCACCAGCAATAAAAAAGTGTCGTGAATGTAAAAATGAGTGAATAATATGAATAGTGCTTTGCAAGAGACAGTAAAAAAATTGGGCGATGAGTTCACTGAAACGGCTAATAATTATTTCAATGATGCAATGAAAAGTCGAGCAGAATGGGCGTCGCGCTATTGTGATTTGGCTTATGAATATGGAAAGGCTGCGAATGCATGTCGTAAATATTGCAGCAAAACAATAAATTTACAAGACTTTGTTCGTGAGATAAAAAAGTTGGGGTTTAGTGACTGTTTGGAAAAACTGATTAGGTTCATTGCAGATCCGGTTGTGTTAGATGAAATTAGAGTGTAGGACTTAAGTTTAACGTAGTAATAGTTAATATGGAAAGTTTAGTGCGAGAAATGTACGAGGAATTTCTAATTTCTGCAGCCTGTTCGGAATTTTACGCATATGAAATGCAAGATTCGGAGGCTCAGGACTTTAGTGTATTTTTTAAGTATATGGACCATGCCGAAGTGTGTCTTTTAGCTAGTATAGTTTGTAAGAATTTTCTTAGATATAAAAACAAACAATTATTATTGACAAATTAAGGAAATTAGGTTTAGGTGATAATGTTAAACGCATAGAAGAATGGCAGAAAAAAATCAATGAATAAAGTACATAAAATGTAGTTATTTGTTTCATTATATTTTGTCCTTGAAGTTATCCTTATACCAATTTAAATGAGTGACGTCATTTGACCTTCAATACTCCTCCCACTATTTCTATCGTTAAGCTACCCCCCACCATTGTTACAATTCGACCTTGAAACCCCGCTATAAAGGTTCGTGGGAGAAGAAGTGACTTCAAACAGTCGCAGATATCAGTGGCATAAACATCAAATATTGTGTTCGTGTAGTGTTCTGAAAGTGCTTTTATATTCACGGTAATTTTTGGATTTATATACCATTTTTTTCAATAATGAGTATTGCAAAAGAAACTCTAGATGAAATTAATGAAATGTTTAGCAAAGATTTCGAGGTTTTAGAGAAAAAAAAGGTTACCGAAATGATTGTAGGCAAAGTGTATAAAATTGTAAAGATGGTTTCAATGACTGACACGATTTGGTAAAACTCTTTTAGTGGCTTTACACGATGACGGTGATAATAGCACATTTGAGACTTTTTTACCAAACGTGTGGCCGAAACACTATCTGACGATATTGTAGATATTATGAGTAAAACTAAAGATAAATACACTATAACTTATTTGGAGCAGGGCACTAGAGTTTTTGGAAACAATACTCGAACATTATTACGTTTTGGCTCATTGGAGTAAATTGTATGTAAATTGTTTGAAAAAAAGGATGTAATTAAATTTAAAATATAGTTGCACATGTCAGAATACTTACGCGTGTTCATTATTTCTGTTAAGATGTCTGCTGATGCGACGACGACGACGACGACCGCCAACGAATGTGTAGATAGATACATATTTTGGTTGGGGAGAGAATTAAGAAATAGGGCTCACGATATGTTAGATTAGCGTAAATGATTGGTCGCATATTGATGTAACCAAAGATCAATATAAGAACGAGATCAGGGATACAATCAATTTTATGGCTGGGCACACTTGTGCGACAAATTTTTATATGGTTCCATAGACATGGATACATTTTGTGCTGAAATGGTTGAAGAAGAATTAAAAGAATACCTCGTCAATATTCCACATTTACCAGGTGAGCTTGCTGCAAAATATGAATTGGTTTCTGCAACAGCAACAGCCCAAGACGTTGACGATCGAAATAGTGTCGGATGGGATAGAATTTTGAGCAACGAAAACGAAGACATGGAAAACTAATTTTTTATAATTTTTGTATTTGTGCAATTAAATAACTGTAAATAAATATCTGTTACAATCACAGTTTTATTTTATTTCTTTTATAAACATACCAACCCAGTAGATCATAGTCAGTGTTTCTTTTTCTCAGCTGAAATATTTTAATATAAGTAGGGCAAATAAAAATAAAATAGTTTAGTAAAGATTGAAAATGAGTCGAGGAAACAACACAATTGATAAATTTGGTCGTCAGAAATATAATGAAAAATATCATATATTATCTGGGCCACAAGGGATTGGTTTTAAAACTTACAGCGGATGGGCAGTATGATATGGGTGGAAAAATCATAACCAACTTAGGCGAACCTAAAGATGATGACGATGCTGTGACAAAACACTTTGTTAATAGAAAGTTTTACAATTTTGCAGTTGTAATATGTGACATATTTAACAAGGATGTCCTCCCCATGATATACAAAAATAATAGTGAGCTTAAAACAAAAATTGAAGTTATGCAGAAAATACTCTATCATCAGCCTTTAAATGACTCATTAAGCGCACTGTCGTACGACTCGACTTCAAAAAAAATCTAAAAAAAGCAGGTTAAAGAATATTAGAACGCACTCCGAGTGGCATAGCCTTGAAGATAACGTCGTAGTCGTCGGTGAATTGGACCTTCCCTCCAAGAATATTGAAATGTTATTTATGTGTATGATGTTTTATTGTCATTGTTTTTAATAATGAAGATTGAAATAAAAAACTTTATTTTACAATATATTGTTTATTTATTTTACATTTTAAATAAAAAATATAGTCATACAATATGTTATTTAAACAATATTAGCTTTATCTATCCAAGAGTTGAAGTGGTTGGAAATCCTAGCCATTTGACAAATAATTGTTCGATGTGATTTTTCTTGCGTTGTCTAAGGACCTTTTCTACTAGATAAACGTCAGGACTGCTTGTTTTTTTGTAGTTCTGATTCGTAAAAACACCCTCTTATAGGCTGACCTTCTAACGATTCCAACAAGTAAGTAGGTGGATTTTGTAACGTTAACTTTTACAACTTTAAACAATTCGGTTGACCAAGAGGGCGTATATCCTTTCTCGAATAAGCTTTTGTACTTGGTAATACGCACAATGTCACCATTGAAAACTTAAATTTTTTAGGTACAATTTTTAAATAATCATATGCTTTAATATGTGTTTTTTCTTGCACGTCTGCAGGCTTCATTCCAATGGTGCGATGTTTCGAATGGTTATAGGTTTTTGTTACTGCCGATAATATATGTATCCATTTGTAAGATCCTCTTGTCGAGAATTGTTTATATAAATTATTTTTTAAAGTCCTTATGACTCGCTCAACAATTGCAGCTTTCTTTGTGCTGTAAGTGGAATAATGATTTATATTATATTTTTTCATCAGGGCTTGAAAGTTTGTATTATAGAACTCCTTTCCTTGATCACTTTGCAGATTTGTTGGTGTATATGATGCCTCTTCAATGATGCTTTCATCGCATTAGTAACTTCTATACCAGTCTTGTTTTTTATGGCTTTGGTATAGACAAATTTCGAGTAACAATTTATACAGACCAAAATATAACGATAACCATCGTTTTCATCAGCATACTGTTGCATTTCAGCCAAATCAATTTGCCACAAATCTCTGTATCCTTTTATTATCGTGCGCCGTCTTACAAAATTTTTTCTAGCCGTTCTATGTAGTTCATTAACAATCTTGATTTTTTCTAGACTGGGCTCCATATTATTAGTAATACTAAAGGTTTCAGATCGAAGGAAGAACTGAATAATATCATTAAATATTGAGCTTAATATATTATATCTTCTTCTCGTAATTCCTCTATGATTGACATAATTTCATTTTCGTGTCCAGTGTGAGCCGGCCATTTTGGAACTCCACAATAACGTAAACGATCCACCAACTCTTTAGCTTTGTTCCAGTAGACATATTGAAATCTTTTCGAAGATAATTTCTTTTTTGTGGGTAACTGTAGTTTTTCCGAGAGATTTTTTCTTGTAATAGTACCACCTAATTTTGTGCCCATTATCAGAGGTTTAATAATTCGTAAATATTTGTTCCATCTGGTCTCCCGTAAACCATCACTTTTTTTAAAATTGTTGTAGCAGCATTCGTTGATTCCAAAATTTCCTTGTACGTTGAAAGTACATTATCACTTAATTGTTGTTGTTCCTTGCCTACACTTGGGGGTGTTTTAAGAAATAACAAATCATAAAGTGCCGGTGATCCACCATATTCTGCAATATTTTTCCCTTTTTTGTATAAGACAATATTTCCATTTCGAAAACGCACCTCTAAATTACCAATAAAATTTTTGTTATGATCTGTTTTTGAACCAAAACGTACACCATATACAGTATCGTATAGAGATGGTTTCGAACGTAATCCTTTCAGGTGTGCGTTTAAAGTATCGGAAGTTGTGGTGTCAGCGGATGCGAGAGATGTATTAGTTGATGTCGAGGGTGTATCAAACACCGATTGGCTAATATCTTCTTTTGAAATGCGATGCTGCTGCTGCTGCTGCTGAATAGGTGTGGAGGTTTGAAAGGAATGTGTAGGTTGGGGAAAACCTGATATTTGAGTCGACTGCACTGATGTACTGAGACTATGTGACTTTGTAGCTGGATAATGTTGTTGCTGTTGTTGTTGCTGCTGCTGCTGCTGCTGACGTTGCTTAACCACATCAGATATAGTTGTCAACGGCTTAGAATGGGTTCGTAAAACTTTTCCAATTCCACAACATTAAACTCTTTAGCCGCTTTAATTTGTTTAAATTTTTTCTGACGGCATTGGTAGCTTCCACTAGTTTACGTTTTAAGTCGATCGCGTTATTCATGATGTTAACAAAGGACGTTTCAACAATCAAATGAGCATTTTCTCTTATTATTACAGTAATATATAGCTATCAAATCCTTTGCGGTATCTTCCCGATTTCACATCACTGTCTTTATCAATTACTAAAAATCCATACTTATTATCCCAACATTTTGAGCACATTTCTTGAAATTGAGTAAAAGTTAGATCCGGTGAAACGTGGTCGGAAATATGTGTTTCATACTTCAACTCATCTTGTTTAAACATAATAATAAAATTGGCGTTGTCTCGCACAAGCTGTTTAGGCACTCGCGAATATGTTTGCGCTAGGTAAAAGGAGTCGATATTTTTATGACGTCCCATGCTAAAGTACGATCTTATAACATCTTGTTTTTCACATATAACATCACCAAAGATAAATAAGAGTTTGGTTTTGCATCGGACGGTACCACAATATTACTGGAATCACTAAAGGCATAGTAGCCTAAACCTTTGATGGGCGCTAAAATTTTCCTTAAATACTCATATTTCGGTTGATACAGAGATTTCGAGTAAATATAGACATTTTCGAAACGTAGCCCAAGGGGGTGTGTAAGCAGCGAAATCATGACATTAGTTTTTCCACAATTGATGGACCAATTAACAGGCCGCGAATAGAGGAAGGAAGTAGAGGACCGTGTCTCTTCATTATCTTCTTTTCAAATCCAAGTCCGACTTTTTCATCGAGATTGTCAATAGGAAGTTTTTGTTTAAGATCGATAACGCGCATCTTAGGAAAATTTGATATTTTATAGGCAATTTTTCACAAAAACTGTCATTCAGATGCCGAGCGTCAAACGAAGTGGACGGTCTCACGTTTCCAACAAAACTGGATACGGTATTGTGAATTCGTTAATAAATAAATTACCATTCGAGGTACACATTCCTGGTTATCAATATTGCGGACCCGGAACAAAAGTAATAAAACGTGTAACAAGAGGTGATCCAGGCATTAATCCTTTGGATGCCGCATGCAAAAAACACGATTTAGCCTATTTACATAATAAAGACAACATAAGTGCGAGACATCGAGCGGATTACGAGCTCGAACAAAGTGCTTGGAATAGAGTAAAATCGAAAGATTCCAGTTTAGGTGAAAAAACAGCAGCTTGGTTAGTTACAAACATTATGAAAGGAAAACAACGTTTTGGTATGGGTGTACCATCATCATTATCAACAAAAAAAACATCTAGTAAAGGCACGCGTCATACAAAAAGGAAAGGTGTTAATAAAAATCGACATGTTCGGAAAGCCAGTTTCGGAACAGCTATTCGACAAGCAGTTCGAAGGGAATTATTAAAAGCCGGAAGTAAAAATGTGTTGGAAAAAAATGTCATGAATGCATCTAAAATAGCTCTGTCGGCAGCACGTAGATCGGTAAAAGCGGCAGGTGGCAAAAGGAAGGTTCGTACACCGAGAATAATACCGATTCCTAAAACTGGTGGAATATTACCATTAATACCAATTTTTGCCGGGTTATCAGCTTTGGGTTCATTAGCCGGTGGGGCAGCGGGAATTGTGCGCGCCATAAAAGCAGTAAAAAAAAGCAGCGAAGATAAAACCGGTGCCGGCCTGTATTTAAAATCGAAAGGAAATGGTTTGTTTCTAAAGCCATATCGTAAAGGTATGGGATTATTTTTAAATCGTAGATCAAAAAACTAATTGAATCCCTACCTCGAAGACCACTATCTAACATCGATATAGAAAAATATGCCAAAAAGAAAAGAATAGGACACTTTCGAGGCGTTTATATGAGGGATTTATTACCTAGACAAGGTCCTCGACGTTACGAAGCAGCAATAGTGAATTTGGATAGTACGCGTGGTGCAGGGACTCATTGGGTAGCTTATAGAAAAAATAATTCTAAAGTAACATATTATGACAGCTTCGGCGATTTACCCCCACCGATCGAATTGGTACGATATCTACAAACGGGATCGGAACCATCAAAAATTATTTACTATACATACGATCGTCAGCAGGATTTTGGAACAGTCTGGTGTGGACATTTGTGCTTAAAGTTTCTTGTCGAATCATCAGCGTAAAAGATGTCATCATCATCATCGTCACCATTAACACCGCAAATGGATCGCAATAACTATACTAAAATGTTGCAATCACTGAAAGCATTTCATCTAGCCGGTGGATTAAGGAAAATGACCGTGAAACAGTTAGAAAACATGCCCAAGGAAGTAATGATTGCATTAGCCCCAAATGAAATTCCATTCGTTTGGGAAAAGTTGCCGGAGCACCTTAAAAGCGATATCGATATATTAAAATATCAGTGCGGTTGCAAACATTATTTCAGCAGCAGCAGCAATTTAAACGAGGTTATGACTGATGAGGATCTTACGGCTAGAAAAATATTTTGTTGTTATTGCAAAATCAGCGATGTGCGCATAAAAGCAGAAAATAGCATAAAAACATCACTATCTAATGCAGTGAGAAAAGGTGTGAAGATGAATCTTTTTAAATGTTGCCGCTAAGAATAAAACCGAGATGTGTGATGTTTTAATGGTTAGTCATGTCTTATACGTTCACACTAACAGGACACTCGAGCGTCTTAAGCGCCGATTTTTATCCACCAGTCGAATTAAATAGAGAAAACAAATATGGTCTGGCATTGCTGGGATTTTACACATACAATTCAATTTTTAATGTGGACGAAAGCAACAATAAGTTTGCCTACATGAAGGAGGGTTACACCACCGAGCCGATACAATTGCAGATTCCACCTGGGGCCTATGAAATAGATGAGATAGGTAAAGCTATGTTGGAGGCTTTGAGGATTTCAACTGAAGAAAAGAACGATGGAATCTTTTACTTGGTTGCTAATAATAATACGCTGAAATGTGAATTGAAATCCCAATATACTATAGATTTCCGGGGAGAGGCGAGTATCGGTAAAATGTTAGGATTTAATCATACAGTGTTAAAAAGAGACAAAAAGCACGAATCAACCGAGATGGTGGAAATAATGAAAGTACGCATCATACGCGTAGATTGTAATATAATTTCCGGAGCATATATGAATTCGGTGGAAGGTCATACCTTGTTCGAATTCGATATCGACGTGGAGCCCGGTTACAAAATCAGTAAAGAACCACAAAATAATATTTATATGCCGTTAATGCCGGCAGGACGTCAGTTTATCGACAACATTACTCTTCGCATCTTGGACGATAGCGGTGATCTAATCAATTTTCAAGGCGAGAAAATAATCGTGAAATTGGAACTGAAGAAACTTTCATAGAAATGGGTTTTTGCTTCAATCGTCAATTGTGTGTGCTGTCGACTAAGATGGGGGAACCGCCGAAACATAATAAAAGTAAAAGAAGAGTTAACGTCAAGGTTAGTCGTCGTCCAGACGTTAGATCACAAACATCTCAACAGTTATCTGCCGAAGACTATAAATTTTTAAAATCAATCGGTCTTAAAGTGCGAAAATGATTTCCACCACCAGCGATAAAATAGAGGTTTTCTCCGAGCCCATCTTGGACAATTCCATTATTAGTCTAGAAGAGCATACGTATAAACCATACGGATCTCCATCATTCAACAATTCGGATGAAGTCCGTATCCCCATTAATTTTCAAGATATTATACTGGATATCGCCGAAAGTTACATATATATCGAAGGAAAATTTAAACCCATAGACGCAACGAAAAGATGTTTTTTATCAAATAATGCCCTCGCATTTTTGTTCGATGAAATTCGCTACGAGATGGGAGGTGAACAGGTCGCCGTGGTTCGTAAACCTGGAGTTACGACGACATTAAAAACCATGGTTTCATTCGGAAGTTTGCAACAAAGATCTCTCATGACGTGCGGATGGGGTCTCGACGAAGCAAACCAAGATATCGTAGACACGGCAAGTAACGTATTCTCCGGGAAATTACCCTTAAAATATCTTATGGGATTCGCCGAAGATTACGCAAAAGGTGTTTTCAACGTAAAACAAGAGCTTATTATGATTATAGCTCGCACTTTTACCAATTGTTACGTCGGCGAAGTAGAGGCAGAAATTAGTATCGACAAAATCGAATGGAAAATTCGTCACATCATTCCAGACGACAAGCAAAAATTGAAAATACTGTCTCGCATTAATAAAGGAGGAAACAATGCCAGTATTCAAATGGCATATCGTAAATGGGATCTGTACGAATTACCAGCTTTAAGGCAAACATCTTCCGACGTGTGGGCCTTGAGAACGAGTACAAGTCTGGAAAGACCGCACTATATAATCGTCAGGTTTCAAGACAGCAATAATTGCGACAAGAAAGAAAAAAACGCAACCCAGTTTACCCACGCCGACGTATGCGACATTAGACTGTATCTGAATTCAACCGTTTATCCATACGAAAGATGGAATTTAGATTTCGCCAAGAAACTGTACGCAGCAGCCTATTACAATTACGAAAACTTCCAAAGCAGCTACTACGGGCGCGAAATAAACGATCCGATGATAACGTTCGCGGAATATATGAAAAACCCCGTTTTTATTATCAATTGCAGTCATCAACCAGAGGCGATTAACTCATCGACAGTGGATGTAAAATTGGAGTTCCAAACGAGAAAGAATAAATTCCCCAAAGACACTAAAGTGTACGCATTAGTTATTCACGACTCATTTTTTAGTTATAATGTATTAAACGGTTCGGTGACCAATAAATCTATATTTTAATGTATCTATTATATGTAACACAAAATAATGTTCTTGAATCAATAAATTTGTAATGAGTGAAGTAGTAGTTTTATATTTATTTGAAACCCAACCAAAAAAAAGCTGACGGAAAAGCCCGCTCTTTAAGAAAAGAGTACGGGAATTTAGAAAATGGTGGTTTATTAAGTGGAAAAAAGAGCTTAAATAACACAAGAAAAAATTTTTAAGGCAAAATATGAAAACAACGATTTAGAAAATTTGTAGAAAAGTAACGGTTAGGAATAGGGAAAAAAGTTATAAGAAAAAATTATAGAGGAAATCGAGTACTATAAGCAAGCATTTTTCTCGATAGTAAAAACGTAAAAAAAAATTTTTTCAAAAAAAAATTGAAAAATGGTGAGTGATTAGATATTAGGAAATTAGAAAGAGAATTTTTTTCTACATATGGTAGTACTTTTCAAAATTCGGAAAGATGAAATTTTAAGAAAAGGGTTACAATAAGTTAGTAATTTGGATTTTTAAAGCGCTGTAGCTCGAAAACCGTTCAAGATAGAAAAAAAATAAAAGCACTTTGATAGCCCAAAATTTTGAGGAGAATGCGATGGTGTAAAAAAAATTATAATTTTTTTTTTTTTTGAAAATGCTGAATACGCGCTAAAGTTGAAGATTTAGAGAAAAACGGTATTGGGAAATTAAAGAGAGAATTTTTTTCTACATATTGTAGTATTTTTGAAAATTCGAAAAAATGAAATTTGAAAAAAAGGGTTATAGAAAGTTAGTAATTTGAATTCTTTAAAGCGCTGTAGCTCGGGAACCGTTCAAGATAGAGAAAAAATAAAAGCACTTTAATTACCTAGAATTTTGAGTAGAATACAATGGTGAAAAAAAATTTGGAAAATCTTAAAAATGACAAAAAATTTAGATGAAAAAATTGAAATTCTTGAGTTAGGAGGCTAGGGCCGCCGAACGGGAGTATGTGGAAGTTGTAGGGGAGGGTTTTTTTTTTTTTTTTTCTAAGTGTTTGGAGTGGGAGCCGAACGATCCTAGATGGGATGAACTTTGGCGGTTCATCATCGAATATACAGAGGATAGCACCACCACCCCCGCTGATGATGACGGGCCGTGCGACTCCACAACTCAATAAAAGAGTCGCATGTTTTACAACCAAACGGTCCTTTTCAGGACCACAAAATAATTTGATCGTAGTTTTAGTTGGTTATAATACTTTGTAACCAATATTTTATGTTTTTTTCATAAAAACATACAATATTGAGATACAAAGTATTAGAAGTTCTGGCGACAGAACCTTAACTTCATAAACCGAACCACGTTTTAGCATACTTGTAAATATTATCAGAAAATATTTACAACTATTGCTATTGCGTAGTTTTAGTGGATTATTCACTCTTTTTTTTTTATTACCTAATATTATGTGGGACAGGGCCTATATGAAATAACACACAAAAATAAATTTTCAAGTCATTTTTATTCTCATTATAAAATATAAAAAATTTGATCAAACACTTTTTTATTAACTACAATATATATATATATATATATATATATATATATATATATATATATATATATATATATATATATATATATATATATATATATATTTACAAACTTAATACTATAAATTAAAAGCTAATATCTACAACTACCTAACACCTACTACATAATTTATTAAAGTCCTCTAATTGTCTTTTTAACCGCGCAGATTTCACCTTTTTTATCTCTAATTGTTTTTCAAGTTCTATAATGTCACTGTCACACTCGTCCACTTCTTTCACTAAGCGTTTTTTCATTTCGTAAATGTCTGTCAATTTGGTCTTCTGAGAGTTGGTGAAGTCTTCGACCCACTCCGGTTGTGATGGCTCGGAAGAAGACGCGGTTTTATTTGGTGAAGACGATGACGATGACGACGACGACGAAGCAGCGGAAACTTCATCGCCTTCAAAACAACGCTTAAACCGCTTCTTCATGGGTTTCCGGCACCCCAATATCGGCGACAGTGGCGCTGGCGCTGGGGAAGACTTCACCTCCGACACTATTTCATTCTCTACGCTGGCCGGTGTTGGTGGCGTTGGTGGTGTTGGTCCATCGGGGCCTTCTATGACTTCCACTTCTACTGACAATGGCTCTTTTGGTGCTGTTTTAGGAAGTCGGGTAATGGAACAGGGGTGGAGGGACGCTTAAAGTTAAACTTTTTCTTCTTCCCTTGTCCCACACCTTTAATCGCCGAATAAAATGTTTTTTTATCGGCGATTTCCGACTTCCGCATAGTCAAGAGCTTTTTCAGTTTCGAAGCTTTCGGAGAAGATTCCCTAGGCCGCGATGCTTTTCGCACAACCACATCACTAATCACATTTATCTTTGGCTCCTTCTCCTCCGTCCAGCATTCCAGGAATTGCGCTGCCGACTGAACTAACTCTTCATCGCGACCATCGTTGAGGGCTCGGTCTTCGGCATCTTCATGCTCCACGCCATTCCAGTTCTCGAACACCCCCGGACTTAACACTTCTAAACCACTCATGTTATCCAGCATGCCTTGCTGTGAACCGCAGCTCACGTCAAGAGCATCTAAAAGAGACCGTACACTAGACATTTTCGATATTCAAACTCACACAATTAACTTTTTCTTAGCACTGTACTGTTTGCTGTTCTGACGAACTGTGAAGAGCTCGAGCCAGCAAGTCTACTTTTATGCCCATTTCCCCCACTACACCGCCTTTATTCCTTTTGTTCGATGCATTAAGTATAATATTTAAACTTGTCAGATGCAAGGCCAAGGCCAAGGCCGACGTAACCGGCAATACCAGGGTCGTTTTCAGGGCTGTAATTTTCATGGATTTTTTTTTTGTCCCTGTCAAGGTTATTTTAAAGAAGCATATAAATATAGTACTAAACTTGTTAGATGCGAGGCCAAGGCCAAGGTTAAAGTACCCGTCAATGTCAGGGTCGTTTTCGAGGTTGTAATTTTCAAGGATTTTTTTTGGTCCTGTCAAGGTTATTTTAAAAAGTAATACATAATTAGAGTACCGCGATTGAAAAGTACAACATATTCAAACATCATGTTGCCAACCGATGAACAACCTAGTGAAGCAGCCAAAACATACAGTCATATACCAAAAGCTTTTTATTTAACTTGTCATCATTGTAAAAGACTAGGTATCTGCTGGCGAAATGATCTTACGTACGACTTCAACTACATTGACCTTTTCAGGGTTAAATTTGTACAATGCGGCTTTTGTGGACTAGTTTACTACCAGTTCAAGGGCATTAATGAACATGCCATCCAGAGAAGAAATTGGGTCATAGAAGAAGCTTACCTGTACAGAAGAAATTAACATGTATTTTATTTCTTAATTTTTAATTTTTTTGTTTGTTATTTTTTTTATTTTTTTTAATAATAAAAAGTAAACTCAATCTTTTGTTATATTTTAATTTTTTTTTCAATAAAACAATAGTAAAATGAATCTGTATGTGTATTTATTAAACATCGCCTAAAATACGTTTTGCAATCCATATTTTTCTGCAGAGTCCGTTTATTAATGAAATAGAACCATATATTAGGGTGAAATCTAATGGTTTCAAATCAGTCTCACATAACAATGTCAGAAGTAAACACTATTGATAAGTTCGGTCGCAAAAGAAAATTTAAGGATTTTAACTTTATGCGAGGTCCTTCAGGAATAGGTTTTAAACTTACACCTAATGGAGATTACGACATGGGAAGCAAAAGATTGTGCTATTTAGCAGAACCTCTTGAAGGAGACGATGCGACCACACGAAATTATGTTGATAATAACCTTGCTCAGTGTGTGCAAGATACGCAGAAAGCTTTACATGACTCAACAATTGTTATTAAAGATATATTCAGAAACCAACTTGAAGGTTACGTACGCAAGAAATTAATTGAAACCGGTCAAGAACTTAGAGGATACATTGATGATACTGTTATTGCAATATATGAACTTAGGCAAGACGAACTGCGTGATGAACTTAACTCTAGAATGTTGAAAATTGAAAAGACTATGGAGGATCTTGTCAGCAAACCTGTTTCACATTAAACATTTACTCGTAGACCTTTGCGTTTAATTTACTATTAGACAAATTTTTCAACAATAACTTTTACAGTTTGTTATTTGTCGACACTTCATTATATTTATAATTTTAAAATAAAGGTTCAATAAAAAAGCAATCAAGTAATGAATACATGTTTTTTATTTAAAAAAAAAAAAAAAAAAAAAAAAAAATTACAATACTATCGTTACATATTAATGTTGTATGTTTAATAGAAATAATAAAAACAATACAAATAATGAAATATGGATTTTCCAGATTACGTGCTGTCCTGACTTAGAAATGATTCCAACACGGTGACTAAATTTGCTAAGTTTTCTTCCGGGTCTGTTTTGTAAAAATCTATGTCTGCATGCCCCCAAGGTAGAGTTTTGGTTGAACTGGGAATTACATAACGTTTATAATCGCTATGTGACAATGCTACTTTATTTATTATGTTGGTATAAATGTTATGTAATTCACTTCTAAATGTCTTCATCTTTCTTAATATCAAACCACCCCGTTCAACAATTCTTTGGTAGTCTTCCTGATGAAGGTCTTTCTCGATAACACATTTTTTGATACCTTTGGCTTTTTTTAATTCATTATTAATGGACTTTACATAATAAGCCTTCGCGCCGGTACCATAAAAACTTATTATCGGATCACCAGGAAACTCATCTTTCATTCTACCAACTACAGAATTACTTTTAATTATGTTGAAATTATTAATTTCGGGGTAATTTGATGTATCAAATTTTTCGGGGTTTTCTGATATAGTTTGATAAAAGTTTTCCGTATACACTTTTAATATAAGCGAGTCAGTATCGGTGTAAAGTAACGAAGCATCATCGCCAAACTTGGATTTAATAAAATTATAATAAAAATCGTATATTACAGTCTTTGATATATCTAATATGGAAAAACCGATATAAATTGGTTTATTGTACAATATTTTAACTTTATTCATATGTATAGCAACAAAGTTCTCGGTAAATATCGAGCTACTATTGAAATTGGGGCGGGATATTAGTGCTCTAGCTCCATTTCTGCCTACACTGTTCTCCCAATGTGTTACTAATTTTATATCCTTTCGATTTTCCACATTTTCCATAGTTTTACCAAATATCGCGTTATTTTTTAATTTAAAAGTGTCCTTCGCAAATTTTGTGGTGGCCTTGTTACGTAAATTGGTATTAAAATCAATATACGATTTTAGCCATTTTGATTGCTTAAACTGTAATACTCGATGGGTTTGCATTACCACTAAGCCGTTGGCGATGGCTTGTTTTAAAGTTCTATAGTGTACAATGTATTTTTTTTTATCTTGTAAATTAGGAATTAATTTCGGTAATTTAGCGTTTTCTGTTGGCGGTATGATATTTTCTACTAGAAATGGAAGATCAGAATGTGCATCATGCAACTCAGTCGGATAATGCACATCCACTTCCAAAACGTAGCCATGTAAACTATCATCACCAACAGCCATAATATTTAAATCCAGAATTTCGCGCTCGCTTAACCATCGAAAACCACCATATGGTAATGCTTGTGACATACTATGACCATATAGATTTGTAGCATCAAGGTATGTTATAAATGAAGAAGGTTTTGTTGGGTCATAGTCTGGTAAAAAAATATTATTAGCGATGTGCTTCCTTTCTGTACACTGGCTTATGCCGCCGCGTATACCTTTCTTAAAAAAATGTATCATGTCTATATCAGTTAAGAGCTCTAACTCTACCTTAGTCATACGTAGCATACAATCAAATGATAAACTTGGAAGGGTATAGTAATGTGCTGGATCAAGTTTATCGAATTTTAAACAATTATTCCGAAATTGCTCAAAAACATCACACAATAGCAACACATCTGATTTTAAATACACGTCCGAATAGTCCCCCAAAGTTTTACACCCAAACAAGCGCCATACTTCTTTTGCTCTTCTATAGCTTTCATCGCTAATATGTTCTTCCCGTAAATTATCATAAAATTCATCTTTACTTGGAAGACATGTATTTTCCATTTTTTCTATAGAGTCAATAAAGCTATAGGGAAAAACACCCTTTTGACGCATCAAATTAAATTGGTTGATATTTGAAAAATGTTTCCGCGTTTCAATAAAATCGTCGTCGTTTAAACCGCTGCCTAAATTTTCCAAAGACGTTGACAGAAATTTAAAACTATCAATAAATCGCAACTTTAAATATTTCCTCTTGACTTTTCCACATTTACTATCAAAATAATCGTGCACATAAATGCTTTTGGTAAATGATATGTACTTTTCCTTACTTTGAGCCAAAACACCAATTTTATCCCCATATTTACATAACTCTTTTATAAATAAATGGCTGTCGTAGCCGCTTAAGTTATGAAATATGATAGGGATAAAAGAGGGTAATTTATAATTTAAATTACAAACGGAATGTGCAGCACCAAATCTTTTTGCACCAGTTATGTGACAGTGGTCTCGTACTTTAATCTCACCCTCTTCAAAAGGGCCTTCACATATACCACATATTTTAGCATCATTAAACTCCCTTTTTTCTTCAGGCGTTAACGGTTTCATAGGCTTAATGTCTTTTAAATATGTGTTGTATAGAGCCCTTAAATCACACTCGATACGATCCACAAAGACTTGAGCTGCATTATTCCCCCGAAATAGCTCAAATTTCGAAAGTGAGTCGTCAAAAGAGCATTTAATTAAATAAGCAAAAGAATATGGTTCATGTTTAAAACTTTTTACAGTGTAAGAATTTTGTGGGTTTGGTTGTACCGTTTCAACGGGTTTTAAAACAGATTCGAAATCTGCATAAACCACGAATGGAACGCGCATTTGCTTTTCTATACCCTCGAATTTTAAAATATTTTCCGGCACACTCTTTCCAAATTTATCGATTTTTAAATCCACTGAGGGTGTTTGCGTGAAAATGTGGTTACAATCGTAGCTTTGATGTAAAGTTAAAGCTGACGGTGTACTAAAATAAATGAGGCAACCATCACAGAAATATATTTTATGTTGTTGACAACTAATTTGACTTGAAACTAAACGTGATAAATCCCGAATCCAACAATAATGACTCTTTGAACAAGTCGTATCACAAAAATGTTCACCGCCATCTTTACTACTACAGTCTTTTGTAATTAACAATAAATTTACATGCCTATCCAACTTTTTTGACGCATACCTCAGTGGACCAATAACTTCATGTATCACTTCATTATTTTCATATTTAGATTCCAGACCGTATACGTTATTTGATATGTTGTTCATTTCCTCAAATTTTTTAATGTCACGTAATTTTACTGGAAAATCCATACCTGTTACATTTAGCACTCTAGAAAAATGGGGGTAGGATGTCTTCTGTGAAGGCTCTGCTGTTGGAGGAAACAATGCTGATGTTACAGCCCACGCAAAGCAAAATTCGTCCTTGTTAATCACATTGACGACAGCTCCTTTCTTTTCAATAGAACACGGCAACTTGATGTATGATGAGCCACCCATAGGCATATACTTGTTGATACCAACTTCCAAGTATAAAATTCGCACAAGAGCCCATCCTATAACAAGAAAAATAATATATAAAAATCAGTTTAATATATCGGGTTTTGATTTTTCCATACCTGAATCTTTCTCCTGGAACTCTGTCGCCTGCGTTTTTATTAATTCGGTGAAAGAATGGTAAACGGCATCCAAATCACTTTCTACACTAATTATTTGATTAGCAGTGTTGAAGGATTTTTCACTGAATATTTCTTGTGATGGAAGCATGTACTCGCCAACAGCTGTCATGTTAACTTTTAAAGCATGATGCACACGCAATAAATTATTAACAAGTTCCACCACCTTGGATTTAATGTCTGCAAAGAACATTACGTAATCGGAATGCTCCATATCACTGCTACCCCAATAGGTTGCAATTCTCCTTTTGAAGGCACATTCAACGAGTTGCACACCATGACATACCGGCAAACATGAATTATTTTTATGTTGTTGTGTTCGTTTATGCGCTGACATATGATTTATTGGAACATCTATATTACATGTAGCGCAATTAATTACCGGAATCGTCGATGTATACTCTTCAATTCGGAGCCGTTTTCCTCCAGGCACTTCATTAAATCTCGCCGCACACGATTCTCTTTGATGACGTCTCATATTATAAATATTAGTAAACTTAGAACCGCAATTTTCACAAACATATGCCATGATTTGTCAAATATTAACACATGTACTACCTATACAAGTCAGAGCCAACTGATGAATGAAACTGCCCCATACCTTATATAAAACCATTCAAGGTCACCCCCAACCACGTAACATATCTTCAAGGTCACACACCCAAGATGACCTTCAACAAAGTCAAGGTCGTCTCGACCAAGGTCAAGGTCAAGGTCACACACACACAACCTTGAACACAAGGCCAAGGCCAAAGCACACGTGCACTTTCAAGGTCAATGACAAGGACATGTGGGCGGGGCCAAAGAGGGGTGAGGCAAGGTCAAGGTCAAGGTCGAGGAGTGGGGGGATCGAGAGAATCGGGTAATGTTCACTACTTGGATAGCTCCTCTTATTCGATTTGGTGTGTGCCCAAGAACCGCATTCTAGGGTTTTCTAGAGCGCTGCACGTTGAAAGGATATAAATAGAGGTTTTGTCCTCCTCCTCAGAGAATCTGCACTATTCTCTTTTTACAAGTCCGAGTTCCCTCAGGTGGCAATACCGCGTCAGAATGGTTTTTACTTAAGCTTATGCATTCTTTGAATCTCTTCTGGTCGTAGTTCCCCAGAAGTATCTTCGCTTGTCTTAATCCTTATAGCTCCGTCCAATGATTGGATCTCCAGCTTTCTTCTTCTATGTTTAGTTCTTCCAGCATTACGCTGTTACTGATGCCGCAGAAAGGCTCTGGCCCCAAAAATGGAATCGCAGCCTCTTTCCTCGCGAGCCAATCTACTATTTTATTCCCCTCTATCCTGGTATGTTCCGATACCCACATGAGGGTGACTTTATTAGTCAAATCATTTAATTTCTCTAGGCATTCCCAGACCATCTTGGAACTGATAACTTGAGAGTTTAGCGCACTGATGGCTGATTGACTCTCCGAAAAGATGATAATCCCTTGGCCATGATAGTTTCTCTCCTTGTTAAATTGAATACATATCCTAATGGCATGTATTTCTTCCTGAAAAATGCTTGGTGACTTACCCAAGGTTTCGTAATATCTGGTGCCGGGTCCATACATTCCTACTCTTGTTCCCTCCGTTGTTTTAGAGCCATCTATACCATATAATGGAATTCTTGCTGAGTCCTTCAATATTATTTCTGTCTCCTTCGCTCTTGCGACTCAACTTTGTGCTGAAGTTTTTCACCAAGATGAATTTTTTTTTCATTTCATTTTGGGGCATGTCCCAGATTTGTTGATTTCTGGAAAAGTGATTGGGCCTCCGTTTTATGACCTCATCTTTCATCATTCTATGAATCGTGCTCCTCGCTATACAGGTTAGTCTTTGAACTTTCGAGAGGTGAGCTTTCGTATCAACCAGACTGGTTCTTTTGCTCTAGATCACTGCCCCATATTTGATGATTGGTCTCACTATTGCAGATACATCCACTGCAGAATTTTTGGGTTTATACCCCATCTTTTCCCGCAAAGTTTCTATAGACCATCAAGGCTTTTGTAGCCTTGTTGATTACATGCTTATTCTAGAGGAGTTTGTTATCTAGGGTCAGTCCCAGATATTTAACCTCTGACTTCCACTCACTAACATTCCCATCTATTTTGAAAGTTTTTAGATTGAGGTTTATTTTCCTTGCGATGGCTACTAGGGTGGTTTTGGTGGGGTTTATGTTTAGTACGATTATTTGGCACCATTTTCTGGTCTCTTCAAGCCCTCTTTAAACTATGTTAAAGAGGGTATTCTGAAATTTTTCTCTTGCGATCACGACCGCGTTATCGGCATAGCTTTGACAAGATATGCCATGATCAGTCAAATCACAGATGAGTGGGTCTACAATTAAGCTCCACATAAATAGAGAGGCTACTCCCCCCTGAAGGCATCCTCTGGTGGTATAGAGGGCGATAGTGTTCTGTCCTATCTCTCTCTCTGCTACTCTAGTGGAGAGAAGTCGTGCTATCCATTTGGATGTCGTTTCGTCCACTCCCTTGTCGTCGAGTGCTCTTTTGACTGCCTCATGTGGAGCGTTATCAAAAGCACCTTCTATATCAAGGAAGGCAGATATTACCGTTTTCTTCCTATTGAGTGCTTCTTAAACTTCAACTTTTAATTAGATCAGTGCCGTCTCCGTAGACCTGCCCGCTTGATATGCATGATGATGAGGATGCAGTAGCGCCTATTCAAGAATTTCTATTCTCATATAATTATCTACTGCTTTCTCCATAGGTTTTAAGGTAACCTATGTGAGATTGATGGGTCGCAGGGATTTAGGGTGTATAGTGTCCTTTTTCTCCGTTTTCGGAATGAAGGCGACTCTGAACCTTTTCCATATTTCTGGTATATAGCCCAGTTCCAAGCTACTTTGACTGATGCGTGTGGTAAAATCTCTTCCTGCCCTCGTTAGAGCAGGGTCGGGATTATTTCATTAACTCCTGGGGTTTTAAATGGTTGAAAGGTGCTCATTGCCCATCTTAAACGACCGCTACTGCATATGTGTCTGGTTGTTGTTTCTCTGATGGACCTTTCTTCTTCTTCTTCTTATTCTTAGTATAGGGCTTTGTCCTGTATTGACTGTCAATGCATCTCGTTTATTCCTGTTCCTGTGACATCGATGTCCAGCTCTCCTTCCATCTTTTAGGCGGTCGACCAGGAAGCCTTGAGGAGTTTGGTTTCTTCTTTTGCAATTTTTGCCATTCGGTCGTCGGTCATCCTGTCGACATGATCCCTCCATGCTCTCCTTCTTCCTCTGCCCCATCTTACGACGTCCTGTATTTCACATCTTTTTCTGATTTCATCGTTTCTCAGTCTGTCGCGTAATGTATGACCCGTGATACTTCTTAGCGTTCTCATCTCAGTTGTCCGGAGTAGTCTTTTGGTTGCTGATGTGTCTGCTCTTGTTTCGATGGCATAAGTCATTATGGGTCGTATGCAGGTCTTATATATTCTGATCTTACTTTGTGTCGTCATATGTTTATTTCTCCATATAATATCACGTAGGTATCCTGACATCACGGCAGCTTTGGTTGTTTGTTCTTGAACTTCTGCTTTTAAGTTTCTATTGTTGGTGATGTTTGCTCCCAGGTATTTAAATGACATGACCTGTTCGATGCTTTGATTGTGTACAGCGAGCTTACATCTTTTTGGTTCTTTACTGATCGTGAGAGATTGGGTTTTTCCTATGGAGATTGTCATGTTAAATTTTTCAGCGGTCTTTTCAAACTTGTACAGGAGCCCTTGGAGGTTGTCTTCGTCTTCGGATATCAGTACTGCATCATCGGCATAGCAATATATATATATATATATATATATATATATATATATATATATATATATATATTGCCGCAGCTTCACACCATTTTATATGGTGTTGCTTATCCCAAGCGTGTTCTGCAGTACCTGATATCTCGTCGTTTCCCGTTGTTGTGTATGAGTTACATGCTCCTTAATTCTAACTTCTAGTGGTCGTTTGGTTTCTCCAATATACATTTCACCACACTCATATGGAACTTTGTAGCACTTTCTTTCTTATCTGTAGTTTTTGGTTTTGTCTTTATTAAATGAGCTCTAAGTGTATTTCCTGATTTAAAAGCTGTTTTTATATTAAAATTGCTGGCAATCCATTTTATTTTCTACCAGGTTCCCTTAATGTACGAATTTGTGAAGAAGGAACGTATTTTTTGCTGTGCATTAGTCGTTTTTCCAAGTTATTCATAATATCGTCAATTACTTTTAAAGGATAACCATCCTATTGTAAATCATATTTAAAGTTTGCTACCTTTTTTTACAATGTATCGGCATCATTGCATATAGACATACCGTGATTATAGAGATGGCGTATAATTCCTCGTTTTGTTACAACAGAATGATTAGAACCATGGCTAAGATATTGTCCAGTACGTGTTGACATTCTGTATACTGAAGTTTTAATAGCTTCGTTTGAACGGTTGATCATAACACCTAAGAAGAGCAATTGAATATGTATCTCTTTTTCCATGGCAAATTTAATTGTAGGTTAAATTTTCTTTAGATGATTTAAGAAATTATCAGATTCTTGATCATTACTCTTCCACACGATGAAGGTATCATCGACATATCTCAACCAGACTTCCGGTTTCACTGTTGCTGTTATTATGGCATTATTAGTTTCGAACTTTTCCATATATATATATATATATATATATATATATATATATATATATATATATATATATATATATATATATATATATATATATATATATATATATATATATATAAAATAAAATAGAATCAAATATTGGCGAAGCGGACGTGCAAATTTGTCAATCTACATGATTCTCCTGTTAAAAAGTGCGGAGCACTCCAAAATATGGAAAAACTCCGGGTTCGACAGATGGCGACAGCGCTGTTTCGTCCTAATATGGGACTCGTCATGCCACCGCATTCGGTACAAACTATCATCTCGCCTTTGCATCCTATAAAGTTGAGTTTAAAATCAAAAAACAGCAAACAAGACGACAAAGGCGACATCTCGATAGTCCACTTGATAACACAAGAACCACACAGATTAACAAAGTTGTAAATAACCGCCATATGGTGGCACGACGGTGAATTAAAACAGAAATGTGTAAAATTGAGTACACGAAACGCGCTGCCCAAAGGATGGGGGTCGCATTTTTCGGTACTGGTAACCAAGCCTACTGTTCATTTCAGCAGCCAAAGTCACGTGTTGCACCAAACGATCCCACCATGAGAGCAACGTTCAGCGTGTTTCAAAGCCAAACAAGTAAATAAATAAATAGTTTATTTAATTCAATGTTTTTGTTTCCAAGTTTATTTATCATTGTTGAGTGTTATTTTATTAGTGTTTGACTCACAAATTACACATCTCAACTTTGCTTGTAAAAGAGTGCAGAACTGAATTAAATCCATTTAGAGTCACTAAAAAAATCTTACACAGACAGATAGACGCAGTGGAGAACGTTGTTTTATACTCTTCAATGATTAAGTCAAGTTTAGGTAAAGGGCAAGACTATTGGTAACACAAGGGGTATGGTTTGGCGAGAGTAATCACGAGTGGGGAACAGAAAAAGGGGCGATGAAAATACAGCAATTTCACTTTCCTTGTTACAAACTAAAATTTATATTTATCGCAGATCAGATACTTATTATTTATTTCACTTTCAAAATTCAAAATTTTTTTATGTAGTCATGTAAACTATATTTTTCCCTCAAACACAGAGAGCAAACTTCATATTTAATCCTATCGATTTAAATGCAGAGAAGATAATATGAAACTATTAAATCATATTCAGGCAAAAGGGATGATAAATATTGACTTTAAGTCTTATCTCGTAGTGTATGCCTTACGGAGCCCGACCATTTCAGTTTTGAATCCTCGGGGTATTTGAGAATCTATGATTTTTGTTTTCGATTTCGAAGTCTTTTTGCAACTTTATTTAAATTTTTAGAGTAGTCGGAAAGAACTTGTTATTAAAGAAGTTGGATGTATGAATAGGTAGATTATTGCATCTTTACTTTAAAAAAAAATGGGCACAAAGTTATATAAATCTAAGCAATATTTTTTTTTTATTTGAATATACTGACAATAATCATTTTCGATTTTTTAAAATATCTGATCATTGTTTCGGTTTCGTATGTAGGAAAATCCTCTTCTCCTTAACAACAAAACAAAAGATTCATCACATTTTCCATATTTCCATTTCTCTGTATATTCTTCCTTAATAATAGATGCTTTAAAAACGAGATTCTGTGTATCTACTTTGCTGTGAACAACATAATTAATTGTATTTAAAGCTCTTACGACATTTTCAATGATTTCACCACCCCATCTGTAAAAGAAGTTTCCGCAAAGTACACATTGGACTTTGTTCATATTTAGCTCAGTATTTAATCTCTTCAAAACTATTACCAAAACCTTACAAATGCAGCTGGTAGGTCGCTAGTTGAGGTTAGCTAGGACCTAACATCGACCGAAGCTTTATCTGTATTAACACTAACTTGTTTGACTCAATCTTACTAGCCAGGTAGAACTTGTAACGAAGTTACTAATTTTTTGGGCATGAGTATGTAAGCCGCGATTTTATTTATTTATTTTACATCCGAAAATACTGATTATTGCGGGAAAAGATTGCTTAAAGTTTCAATATTACCGGAATATAATTAGATTTACTGCGGTATGCCGGGAAATATCATTTTCCGAGATTTTCAGAACGTTCGACCATACAGCAGTATTATATGCGCGATGACCGCATGCCGTCACATGTCAGCTTAGTGGGAGCTCGGGCCGTCTATTTAAGCCTGAGCAGACCATTATTTCGCTGAGAACTGCACGTTCTCCACCCGGGTCAACAGTCCAAACGGACTGGACTGGGTCGCCTGCTGGACCATGCCTTCCTGGTCTAGCAATGTAGGTGAGGCTAGGCTTACGTGTATATAGTGTTTTACCATACCATTCCTTCCTTACGTCCTACCCCTCTAATGGCCAGCATTGCCGAGGACCCTTATAAGAAAGGGCAATGTTGTGTCATCCTACCGTCACTGCCGAGGACCCTTATAAGAACGGGCAGTGTCGGTTCCTTTCCTAATTTCCTACCGCTATTGGTCAGCATTGTCGAGGACCCTTATAAGAACGGGCAATGTCGTTCCATCCTGCTGATGCTGTCGAGGACCCTTATAAGAAGGGGCAGCGTCAGTTCCTTTCGTTCCTTCCTACCGTCACCGATACACACACGCACTAAATGCCGTCAATATTATCTTTGTTTTCGTATTGACCAGGAATGTGTTTTACTGCCAGGTGCCCTCCGATGTCCGTTGACAAGGGCGCTAAACAACTGCGCCCCGACGCTTGTCGCCGCCGCCGCGTATAGAGATCACCGTCGCCGTGTAGAGACGCCGCTATCGCCGAATGATGCCGAGTTATTGTTAAATACCGTGTATACCGCCGTCGGTCAAATTTTAATACGAAGCGCTATGAACCGTGAACGCGGATTTTAGATATGAGGCGCGATAATTTGCGAACAAGCCATCGTGAATAGCGTCGCAACCATATAGTACGAGGTACGTGAATTGCGTCGTGAATGATACCGCCGGGTTACCGTCTTTAGCGCAACCGAACAGTATGAGCAACCGTGAACAGCTCTCAAAACATACTCTTGCCCTCCACACCGTTTTGTTTGTTTACATGATTGTCCATCTTAGATTGTAAGTTAGTTTTAGGCCATGTCTTTGTATAAAAGAATGGAATACCGGATACAGGATATATTATAACCTTTTGTTTTCTTACCTAGTCCCATTTTTAACATTACATATAACAATTGGCAGCCGGCAGCCAGCACTAATACGCACAATTGACCCCTGGCTTGCCGTTTCTCCGCTGTAACAAGCTGCCCGGTGCATAAGTGGGCCCTCCACCACATGAATCCCCAGGGTGGCGCCCGAGAACAGACCACCGAGTGGATGTTTTGACCTTCAGGCAGTCAAACCGTTGATCAGTTGAGAGAGCAGGGATATCCCAAAAATAAGTAGATACCGCCGAACCGATACCCCTGCGCTGAGCATTTGACCGATGACTGTCTGCACGAGAAATATTGACTGACCGATGTTCCGCTGTCGTAAACGAAGTAGATCCTAAGAGCTCCACCTGCTCCCGCCTATACAAAAACGCGTCACAAACTCTCGATTTTTCGGAAAATCGACTTTTTTTAAATTTGGCAGTTTACTAAAGACGATGGAGGCAATTCGGCTAAAATATTCCTAAGATACAGCGTGATCAAAAACTAATATTAAATATTAAATTGAAAAATGTTTAATAGTAAATTTTTTAAAATGTAAACATCTATTATTATAATGTTACCTTATTTAGCATTAAAAATAAGGGTGACTTTGTATAAGGTTGTTTATATCAAAAATTTGTATATTTTGATTGAATTATTGGTAATTTAAGAATTTTATATTTTTAAATTGCTAAAAGGCTTACCTACACAGGGAAACAACTTATTTAATAAACGTTCAAAATTTCCACCTTGCACTTCTAAACATTTTTCGTATCTCAAACTTAGTTCGTCATGGATTGCAGCTCTAATTGAATCTGAAGGTAAAGTTTTAAACGCGTCCCTTATCCTTGCTATACAGCCATCCATCGTTTTCACTGGATTACAATAAATGAAATAAAATATTTTAAGATCAGATCAAGAGAACGAGAAGGCCACAGAAAATCTCTATTGTTGGCAATATATTTGTCATAAAATATTGCCTGTAAGTAGATGATAACTGCAGCGGTTCTGTGTGGCGGGGCGCCATCGTCTTGGTAAGAAATTTGCCTGTATTCCTCTAGAGATGAAATGCATTGCAAAATTGTGTAATTCTTTTAGATTATTTAAATAACTTTCTCCTACAAAACTTAATACATAATTTATAAACGGGACATAATTTTCTGTGCATTTTTAATGAATGACCTTTAAGTTTTCTTCATAAAAATGTTCCATAATTTATTACAATACAAAATTTGTTATATTGCCAATCACTCCAAAAATGACAATTATGTCTGTTAAAAAGCCCTTTTTCGTAAATTTTTCTCTTCCAAATTATGTTGTACAAGAATCGAAGATCGTCTTAAATCATCGTTAATATAAAAACGCAAAATTGCACTCTTTTTGGAAAAATCAGTTTCTTTTAGGTGTGAGAATTTTTATAAGGACGGAAGTTGTGTTTCAACAGAAACTTATGTATTGAGCAATTCGAAATTCCTGTTTGTAGAGCCACTGGTCTTACCTATATCAAAGAATATGCCGCAAAATATCTCAAAATTTTTCAACATTTTCATCTTTGAGAATAGATGTTATTTTATGCATTTTTGCCATAATTTTTGAAGTTTTGCAATATCCATTTTACATTATTCTATGACGGTTTCTGTTTAACTAGATATCTATCAGCAAATGTCCGTTCCGTTTTTGTTACAATTTTGATATATTTCCCATAGATAATAAAGAGCAAATTTGAATAATCACGCGTATAATTTAATTGCCCTGACATTATTTTTATTAATAACTGTCAAATAGCAAAGAATAATCACATTTCGGTAATGCTCTAGTGTTTTTTTTTAGTTGCGTTTCACCGTCATGGCCAATTAATAACAAAACTTACAAGCAGTATAGCGTTCTTACAATACGAAAATATTAAGTTACCAATATTTCAAAAATTTTTCAAATACTCAACCTTTTCCAAAGTTACCTTTATGTTTAATGCTAATTTGTATTTATTTATTGTGAAAATGTCAACACAGTACACTTAAGTAGATCGCCTTCTAGAAGGAAACTAACTTCAATTAGGACTTTCATATAGGAGAAATTGATAGTTAGGTTTAGACTTTCAAACGCAATTTTTGACATAAAATTTAAAATACGTCAAAAACAGTTAGGCTTAAGTATGGGACATTATACATGAAATATGGCAATAATTTTGCATACAATCTAAAAATTAAAGAGTATTTAGGGCATTCTATTTAAAATAAGCAAGAAGCCATCAACTTCCGGTAAAACTGGAAGTACCACCATCTTGAAAATATTTTAACCGAAGTGCCTCCATCGATTTTAGTAAACCACCAAATTTTCCAGTGTATTTTCCAGAAATTGAGTGTGGCACTTCGTTGGAAGACACAATATATATATTCTTGGGTTTAGGTTCTAGAACCTAAACCCAAGAAAAGACAAAATAAAAGAAAAATGATATAATCTATGGTTCTAGAATCAAGAAAATAAATATATATATATATATATATATATATATATATATATATATATATATATATATATATATATATATATATTATATAAAATGAATTTTTAAATTAAATTAATTTTACGGAAATTTAATCGAAACTATTTTGATGGAGAACCTAGTTTTTTATTACAGTTTTCCTTCAATATTTCCATGATTAAAAGAATTATATAATTTCTTGAAAATGCTTCCGCGAACTATAGTCATAACAGGTTGTTAATTTTACGGCTACATTTTCAAGGAATTGATAAAACCGTTAGAAATTTTATGTCCTTTTTATGTAAAGTTGTAGGAAATGGCTGGGTTTTAATTAAAACCACAGCAAAAATATTAACTTATGGCGATATTTTATTAACTGTACAGGGCAGTCCGAGAAAAATTTAAAACAAGGGGTGAATGTTTGAGGTATTACCAATAAAATTTAGTATTTAGAATTTCAAAATGACTTCCAATTTTACTACTGATCCTACATAGGATTTCTATAAAATGTGGCTATGATAAAATTATGTACAGAGTAAATCAATGATTGGATGTAGCAAGATAATGAATTCTAGATTATGTTTATTCCAAAATACTATTGACCTATTTCCTACTTGTGAGCGAGTGAACTTAATTCTAGAATAGGCAACAATAAAATCTCAAATATTTTGCAAAAATACCACGAAGATACAATTAACAATGTGCTTTTGGGGAAATTTTGATCATTAAGGTGAATTTAAAACAGAAAATTGTTTTATATAAAAACTATTAATTCTTGTTTAATAATTTATTACTCGTAAGTGAGTATTATTTTATTAAAGAACTAAACCTAGACATATAAATATTTTTAACGTTCAAATCAGGCTTCAGTGTCTAAATGTCCGACACACATATATAATTTTAAAATGTTTTTTCATTAATTTTAAATAATTATGTATTAAAAACTAAAATAAAGTAATGAGATTCAATTTGTACTTGTAGATAAGGTATGGTAAAACTCTTCACAGACAAGCACAATAGATTGTGCTTAATTTGTGTGAATATTTCGAACTGGAGAAGAAAACCCGTGGCTCTGTGGAATTAGTTACGTATGTCCAAGACGTAAAAAAATAATTTTATTTTTGGAAATAAACATTTTCAATTAGGTATCATTATTTTCAGAGAGTAAACATTGGCCTAAAAATTTCAAATAAGACCCTATATTTCATGTGAGCAAGGAAAGAAACAATCCAATTATTTCCTCTCCTGGGAAAAAAAGACCTTGTCGAGAAAAAAACCAAAGATCTTCCCGAAAAATCCAAAATGGAAGTTCGAAATACACTCGACAATATGTACTAAGAAAGTAATGTTATAATATAAGCTACACTTGAAAGTAGTATTATTGGTCTATATTTAATCATCTTAAAATCTGTTAGAAAGGTATAGTTCTCAAAAAAGCTTAAATGCTGAACTCGCCAACAAAGAGATTGTTTCTCTGGATAAATCGTTTTTAAATATTCTGCTTAAGAAGCTGAGATTCAAATACAAGAGAAGAGCATTAATTTAAAGAACATGGGTTACTTACCACAATAGCTTGTGTTCTTCGAAAGTGTAAGAAAAATCTCAATAGTTCTTTGTAACATTTAAATTTACCAGTTTGCATTAATGCTACATGTTTTTAGTAATAGGACATAATTTGTATATTTTTACCTGATTAAGTTTAATTATTTATCCTATAATTTAAAATTGTAAACATGGAATTTGTTTTTTTTTTGTTCACAACTCTTTTGGTCTTATAACTTATCACTCTTTCTTCTTAACAGAGTTTGTAAATTGCTGTAGTTTATATATCACATTATTTGGTTTGAATTTAAAAGTCATAAAATATTTTATTTTTAATAAATTCTCATTTATTTACATACCATTTCAATATTAAAAATATAGGGTTATAGTCAGTAATATAGTTCAGTTAGCATTTGTTGTGGATGTATACCTGATTCGCTTGACACAAGAACGGCATGTAGAGTCCGATCATTTAAGGTTGAGTATACAGTATGGAATTTGTAACATTTTTTTAAAGTTTGTTTTAATCATGATTAGTAATTTTGGACTGTGTAATAAATTTTCCTATTGATAATTTTCCATGGATTCCCAATATTTGATGTATTACCTGGTAATCAGTGTAGGTTCGGAACTAGGTTAAAATGCTCCAGGTTGAGAATAAGGTTAGCAAAAATTAAGAACAAATATCCCTAAGAATCGTCACGTCTGACTGCGATAGAGATTTTCATTTTCGTTTCTTTTACGGCTGAATCGTCGAAGGCAGTAGACCAATCCTGCCATTAGATTTGAAAGGGCAGACTATCAAGTATTTTTTTTTTAGAGTCCATTAATCAACGAGGTAAGATTTTGCTCCTTATCTTTACAAACATGTGGTAAAAATAACAACTTTCGTTTCAGGGCTTTCCTTTCTTTTCTTTTTTTTCTTCTTCGGCTTCGTTCCATTTTCTTTTTCTGGTCTTTTAATTTCCTGATTTTCTCGGCTATTCAAGTTTCTGGCTGTTCTGGCTGCATTTTTCTTGACCGTATTGCACCAACATCTTGACCTTAGCGATTGGGCTCATTTTATATTTGAGTTCCGACTAAATGAAGCTCCATTCATCCACGAACAACAAGGATCTAGATAACGCTAGAGCTAATCAATAGAAGTAGAAGATATGGTGTAAATAAGCAACAAGGTAGGAGAAAACTTGCATTTAGAAAATAGGACCTGACATCAATTTTTCTTATGCATATAAACATATTTACTTATAACGTAACATAATATGTAAAAAACACCTTGATAACTTTGTAAAAAATTACTTTCATACTCTTGGCATTGAAGATTCTAGAACGTTTTGCGGCTAAATCTCTATATAACCTTTAAAAACGATAGATCACCTATAGTTATCAAGAAGGAGTATACAGCAGTCAATAAATTAAAATCATTCCTGATACCTATGTGTTTTCCTATATAATCATTAGGTAAGTAACACAGATAATGTAAAACAGGTGGCACCTATTGGGTAATCAAAGCAGAGCACAACTGTCTCTAAAAGAGAAACGAACCTAGCCACCGCCATATTGCACTGCCGTACGCATCCGTTGCGTACCCTGTAAAAAGGAAGACTTTTCTTAGGCGAACTGTATTTTCTATTGTTTATGCTTGGTCTGATATGTTGTTACTATCACTGTTAAAAATAACCGTAAATTTAATGTTCATTCTACATTAAATTTAACGATTTTGTACTTTAAATCGTGACAAATTTACATTTACTTTCAATTTATATTATAGATGGTTTTATAATTCGAAAGAAAGTGATAAGATTCTGATTTCCCATAAGACTCTGTATCAATTTTTGCATTTTTGAAAACTGAGTTGTCATAAATTTTATAAAAAAATTGCTTTTCATTGTGACCTAATATTTTTTATTTAACATGGTCAGCGATTGAACTCCTTAAATAAATTTCATTACTTTCGTATGTTTATGCTCTGTTTTTTACGTGCTTGATAAAGGCTTATAAATGATGAAATGAAAAGTTTAATGTTCTAAATTAATATTTAAAAAGTTAACTTTAAAAATACATTTAGATAACTTGCTTTTAAAAAATTTTCTTGAAGTGCATTTTACGCTAAGTGTAATTAAGGATAACGGCGAAACCGAAGAAGCTTTTCATTTAATATACGGTTTCAATCGGAGGAAAATATATCATCGCGGAACACAAATTTCCGCCAGTTTCGTACGTTCCGTCTGTCAAATCATGAAATGCATTAACATACCACATCCTCCAACATACGAGTATTAAACATATATCTATTGATCTCTTGGCAAAAACATTCCGCCTAGCAGCACATAAATAAAATGCAAATCAATTACCAATCTGCAACGGTACATGTTCATTTTTGCCCAGAACTGGTCTTAATCGGGCGATAAAAAAGAACCAGTCCTAAGAGGTATAATTAAACGCAGGATGCTGGTAGACCAGTTCAAGAAAGAAGTGGTTTACCGGGGGAAGTTCGGAATTATTAAGTGCATCGTAGTAAAATTTTTTTATTACCAAATAACAAGTACTTACGGGTACTATTACGGTTCTAATATGTGTAATATTAACGTTTTTATAGGCATGAAAGCCTTTAATATGATTTGAAAGATTTATTTATTTATTTATTTATTTATTTTATTATCCATTTTACAATAAAAAACCAAGATAATAAAAGTAAATGTAAGAAAGATCGATTCAGTAATACAAATAATAAAACTAACATATATCAGAGATAACAGGAGACAAAAAGATATATAAAAGCAGATACATTAATCAAAGAATGCAGAATAGCTATTATAAATTTTCTAAAAATGGGCAACTTCATTCGGGAAGGAATTCAAATTGAACTCATTGAGTGAGCGAATCATATGAACAGTATTAAGATAATAATAATACATTGTATTAAACAGCAACTGTTAGCAATTCGATTTAAAAGTTGCAACATGAATAACTCATCTGCATAATCTCTTCCCTCAATGATCACAGGCCAAACGAGTTCATTATAATATCATAACTAATCCAGTAATCAAAATTTTTATAAATATTTATGTTTCCCTGGAATAGATGCAAAAACTCTGTACCAACTTAATGGGACATTGATAAACTGGCGATCAAATCACGAAGGTATATCCAAGACGCGAGCAGATCAAAGAACAATATAGTACCGTATATAGATTAGCAGTAAGATCTTCACTATACCTGCCAGTAAATCTCAATCTTTTAGAGCCCTCCTGAACAATTTTATTAATATGGTTTCTAAAAGAAAGCTGAACATTTAATAATACACTCAAATCAAGAACCTTAGAAACTGAGTATAGATAGATGCCTGCCGCTACAATACATTTATATAATCTTTTATTATTTTTGCACTTAAAAGTAACATTTTCACATTGACATTCAAACTGTTCGTCACTGACTACAAAAATGAGCCATCAATGTCACTTCGCAGACCCAAAACATCTATTTCTGACTCTACACGCCTCAAGAGCTTGAGATCATCTGCAAACATTAAAAAACTGGAATGCACTATGACATTACCGATGTCTTTAATAAATAAATTAAAAAGCAAAGAACCACGATGAAAACCCTGTGGTACTCCTGAAAGTACCGATATTTCGGTCGATACAAAATTGTTTATAGGTATATATAGGCTACGACTAGATAGGAAGCGAGATATCCATTTCAGAATCGAAGAATTAAAACTCGCAACTTATGCAAAAGCAATCCGTAATTTACTCTGTCAAACGCCTTTATGAAATCAATACAGATATCTACCCTTAACTTTCCTCCAAAGACACAAAACAAATAGTGTTCATAAATAGGCAGATTGCTCACGATGGACCTACAAAACCATAGTGTTCCCGTATGTTGGTCAGGAACAAATTTTTATCAAACAATTTAGGAATCACCGATTACATATAAATACCTCCATCATTATAAATCTCTTACCTATTACCAGATTTAAAAATGGGAATTAACAGTTAGCCTGAAGAACATCTCTGTCGCAATACTGAGAATTCATTATAATCGCGCTTCGAATTATTTTCCTTGTATCGACTGTGTACAATTTTTATGTTTACAACTAAACTGAGAGATCACCTGAAAACCAAACAGGAAAACTAGTAGATTTACCTCATTTAATAGGAATAAATATATCTAAAGCATCATGTAAAACATTTTATAGAACTTGAACACATCATCACTTTTGAGAAAGTGTCCTAGTCAATGCTTTGGAGACTATCATTTATTATGGAGCAGTTATAATCTTTAAAGGCATAACAGAAAATATCACATTTTAAAATAGGACTGAGGTATGGTACGCCGAGTGCTGAGATGTGTTCAACAAGATGTCATCAGTCAAACACACATATATACCCTAAATATTACTAAATATAATAAAGTCTAAAAATTGACTTCTATTATTTACAGTACTAAGCTTTTAAAAATCCTCCGTTATATTGAGGATGTGATATTAAAGGTCCAAAATGAAGATAATCTTTAAAGGATGTTCCAAGAATTTAAAAGTATTGCCAAACATTTTAACATGAAAATCCTTTAAGCCAATGAAATATAAATCGGAACTAGTAGATAAAATCATTGAGAAATTAATGGACTATAATAGCTAACAAGATCACTGGATGTCTAAATGATACCATCTGGGGGGACAAATTTATTAGGAGATATACGCAAATCAACTCCAAATCAATTCTAAGACCTATTGTGATTTATGTAGTAGAAACTGAAGTAGAAACAGCAAAAGCAAAAAGAAATATGAATATCGCAGTAATAAAGAGCCTTAGATCAACTGAAGACAAAACACTCCAGAGTAGAGTCAGAGAAATAAATATATGATTTAAATGTAAAGTAAAAAATATTAATGAATGAACCCTGGAAGGAAGAGAGAATGAAAAAAAGAAGAAGAATTTTCTAATTAAAGATACTAAGTGATCTCCAATTTTAGCAATACTTTTACATTAGTTTGATCTACGGATAAGTAGAAAATGATTAAAATATGGACCAAAAACTATGATCAATAACTGAGTTTTGCAACCTTGAGCATGAACAACCTGAACTTCATATTTTACATTTTAGGCACGTTCAATTTGAGAAATATTAGAAAATCGACAAGTTCACTGAAAAAGATTTATGGCGGAAATTTCAAAGAAATTTAAAATTACCAGAACAATATGAGGATGTATGTTGAAAGTTTCTTTAGCGATTTTTGGTGTAAATCGTTCCAGTTCCAGATATGTGCCATTAATCCAATTTTTTTCCAGGTTATCTTCTAATTCCCAGTACAAATAATTAAATAGTTGAACCTTAATTGCCTAAAGACATCAGGTATTTTTTTCCTAACGATAAAACAATAAAATTAGGATTTTTTTTTGATAAATTCAGTTTTCAACATAATCTTCTGTAACTTAACTTTTCATTTCATCCTCGTGAAGTATGAATGATGTAATTTTATAATATTTTTATATACTATTTTTCCTTTTCATTTTGACCTCCATTATATATTTTTTTTTGTTTTCTTTTTCAATAATTTCAGTTCAATATAGATTTACCAATGAATTAAATGTATTGAAGGTAATTTAATGACTTTAAATGTCGGTAAATATTTTTCCACTAATTTTACTATAATAATTTTTTATAATTTTCACGAAAATAAAAAAACGGATCTTCATAATTTACACAGGTTTATTTTTTTAATTCACCTCGTATAAAATGACCACAAGCAATAATATACTGATCAACTCCTGACTGGAATATATTATTTAATGAGATCATTGATCGAGTTTACATCGGTCAAAATGGACACAGACATTTAAATAAAGTTAAAGAACTAACGATGTAATCAAAAAGTGTGTGTAGTCAACTAAAATTTAATCAAAAGAAGTGCTACACTGATAAATTAGATAATTTTATGTGTGTATCTATGTGCTTATAGTATAAAAGTATTTAAATATAGAACAAAGGAGGAAAACTAACCAGTCCGTACTGCTGTATTTGCTATATCATCTAAAATCTCAATTTCTACAATGGTTATGTCGGAAGAAAATATACTAGAAATGATAAAAAAGTTAAAAATAATTCTAAAATTTAAGATACTCTATATTCTATGACTAGGAAAAGGGAAAATCCTATATTCTTGGAACTATGCAATGATTGACAGCTTATTTAAGAAAAGAAATTCATTTACTTAATCAATCATTTTAAAGTTTTATCTCTACAAATTACTAATAAATATTATTAGAAATAGAATAACGAGAAAATTAAACTAATACAAATAGCGTTTCCGAAAAATTTTAGCACCTACAACCGCCTACAATAAAAATACTAATGGAAAAGGCAGTCGAATACAATCTCGATGTTTATGTGGTGTTTTTGGATTACGAAAAGGCGTTCGACTCCATTGAACTCTTTAATAAGGTAACATACTGATGCTCGTATAGACCACCCTTACACTCCTTCAATAAAAAACATGTACAAGCCAGCAATATTATCCTTAAAAACGGTGAATAGAGGTATAAGGCAGGGAGATACTATGCCACCGAAACTATTTACTTTGACCTGAGAAGGGTATTCGTATAGGCAAACTCATCAGAGATATGGGCTCCCAAAGAGCTGCAATAGAATCAAGTTTTTTACACATAATTATTGAATCACCGGGTATATTTCAATTATTTTAATACGATATATATATATATATATATATATATATATATATATATATATATATATATATATATATATATATATATGTTTATACGGCTTTCACGGATTTATCCGTGTGAGATGCATTAGCAGTGGTCCGCGTTCAGTGTTGCATGCTTCCTTCCGATCTGTCCTTTGCACAAACAGGTGCATGTCGGTACCCTGATGAGTAAAGTGAGAGACGAAACATGTACCTCTTCCGTATCACTGTAGTGGGGAGAGATATGACTTTCTTCTCGATATGGTGGTATAGGTAGGCCACCATCTCGATGGCGGTGGAATAAGATAAATTGTGTTTTATAAGAATTTGTTCTAACTGTGCAACCTCTAACACAGAAAGGATATGATGGAGAGAAGTTTGCTGTTACTGTTTCGCATTTTACTTCATATATATATATATATATATATATATATATATATATATAATTTATTCTTGTATCTTAAACCTTTTGTTAAATATTTTTTTCTAATATTTTCTTGGGTATAGGTACACCCGAACTTCTGTCGGGTTGAATATGACAAAGAGGAATTTTCCTCTGTCACCATAGTTTCTATAAAAAGTTGAACTAAATTCTTAGTTAAAAACTTTGTAAGAGGGTTCAACATGGGCTCCGTGAAGTCAGATACACTCGCGAGCAGGAAGAATTAAGCACTGATGTACCCGCCACATTAGCTCAGCATTGTTCCTTATCTAATCACAATGAAACGTGATTCTCAGTATAAGTTCCTCCCTATATAATAAAAGCAATTCAAATAAGAAATTGTTCAAGAATATTAATAATTATTATCAGACTTAGGCAATTATCTAAATAATTTAGTTATTTTTTCTTGTTTTGAAGATTTAAAAAGGTTATTCAACTCAGATTGATGATTTACCTTTTAAAAAGAAGACTTATTTTTATAAACGGATCAATTTTTTGACAAAATCGGGATTTTTAAGTTTAATATATTTTTAATGGTAGTTGTAGCTTCCTCTTCGAACACTTCCTCTAAGATGGTTTTAGTCAAATCTTCACACTGCGATTCAAGTAACTCTTGAGCGTCACTCTATCGGTTCGAAACCATCTAGTCTTATTTTATTTGCAACTTGAGCAAAGTTTTCACTAATATTAGAATTTGTACGGATTATTCATCACAACTGATAGTTAAATGTGGCCAAAGTTTTTCCAATATGATTTTATGGTATGCAGTTTCAGCACTTGCAATGATCCTTTTATGTTAAAAATTCATTTTACTACGCCAAATTATTTCCAGCATTGCGTAACATTCATATCAGGATCACATTCCACGGTGTTCAGTGTAGTTTTAACGGTTTATCTAATATAATAGAACTTAAAGGCCTGAATAATCCCTTTGTTCATTGGTTGAAATAAGGCCATAGTGTGATGCATTGCTTTAAACTTACCAGGGTCACCCACAACATAGTCCAAAACTACAACGGTCTTGAAGGCTAAATTATCTTTCATTAAATAAGTTTCAACTTCAGGAACAAAACAACTCTGAAGCCAGTCACAGAAAATGACACTTACATCCCAGGCTTCTTTGTTTGCACGCCAAAACACTAGTAGATTGTCCTTGTTTTGACTTTTCCAAGCACGAGGATTTAACGATTTATATATATATATATATATATATATATATATATATATATATATACATATATATATATATATATATATATATATATATATATATATATATATATATACTACCTTCTGTCATATTTGGTAGCATTTTTTTATTTATTTTATAGACTTATCCATGTAAAATAAAAATATAGACTTGTACTTCTACTTTTAATGCCTTTTTCCAAAATTAAAATAGGACCACTCACGACGCATCCAGGTGCGCTGAAAGATAAGGCACTAAAACTTTCAAATGGAAATTGTGCAAAAAAATTAATCAACAGCATCTGGTTTTGGCACACATAAAGTACATATAAATTGCTAATGTTTTACTAAGGGCCAATGTTACAACTTGAAAAATTGAGATATGAATTTCTGAAAAAACGCCGAACTTTCCTATTTTTCCTGTTTTTTCCGTTAGTCATGTTCCAATTGAGTCGATACAAGGCTTATTTTGTTCATAGTTTCATTTTCTACTCTTCACCTATTTAGACTAAAGCGATTGCTTCATAACTTTTGATTTTATAGGCAAGAAACGAAAAAAAAAGGTTCATTTCTTTATTTATTGGTATAATATTTCCAAGTCTCTTTCAAATTTCTATAGTCGTTTCGAAAATATTGAGAAAAAAAAACTAATACCCTATATCTTAGACGACCGGAAATATATGTCTTATTGTTATGTGAGAAATCTCCCCATCAGCCATGGTATATGTTTTTTGAAATAAAAATCGAATCCCTTTGTTAAAAAAAGTAAACATTTTTTGTTCGGAATTAAAAGAATAATAAAATTGAAAGGTCTCGCAATCCCTCAACTTATCGGAAATCCATTTTATAACCAACATGAAGAATCTTTTAAAGAAATTAAATTTACTGTGGCATTTTCTAAAAGCAGCCGGGCTTTCATCTCCCAATATAAAGTTGTAAGTTCCAATCTTTCCAATCTACAAGTTTATTTGCGCCGTAAATTTCTCCGATTTCATTGTGAAGACAATCGATCCAATAACTTTTATTCTCCAATTAAATTTCTCCCAGTGTCGTACAAATCAGTTTTTTGTTGGGCACACAAATTTTATTACAGAAAATAAATGTAATAAAATATGCTAATTTAGTCTAATTTTTACAATTATCCTTTTCAATTAATATGATTTCCAAATATATGCATTATAATTAATTATTGATTAATCGCACAATAATTAGCATATTGTAGATTTGAGCTGAGGCCGTTTGGACAGACAGTATAATATCATTGGACCTCATCCAGCATTTCACGAGAAGGGAAAAATATAAGTTGACAAACTCTCCAAAGAATAAAATGAAGATGATACAATGATGAAGAATACCTGCCAACAAGTCAGAGAGAAGCTTCTAAAACATTCAACCAAGAAGAGTGAAATGACCTTATACGTAATTTTAATTTACCCAATGATGGAGCTAAATACCTACCTGCAGCAATAAGAGAAAAAAACGGCTGAAAAAGGATGAAAGTAATACTTTTATCACGGTAGGGAATTCGGGAATTCTTCACTAAAGTTGAAGATAATTTATTAGTATTCTGTTCAGATGGTGGAGATTTTTTATGGATTTATCAAAATGAAGTCTCAAAGCAGGTCCAGTCAATAATGGGAATACATATGCACATACTCCAACAGCTCACTTAACGAAGCTAAAAGAAACTCACAAAAATTTTCAGATAGTATGGAAAAAAATTAAGTATTTAGAACATTAATGAAAAGCTTATGGTGATCCAAAAATTATCACCATGATCCTAGGCCAGCAATCAAGTTGTACAAAAAATCTCTGCTTCTTATGGAAATAGAAGGGACAGGATAGATAACTATATTCAGAAAGAATAGTCTGAGAGAAGAGACTTCGATCCAGGATCGAGGAAAATTATACGTATACAATGGGTTGTTGTTACAAAATATCTGCTACCACCACTACATATCAAGCTTGGTCTCATGAATCAATTTGTCAAAGTTCTGGTTAAACATAGCAATGGTTTTCAATATTTATGAGAGAGAGAGAGAGAGAGAGAGAGAGAGAGAGAAGTTTCCAGCGATAAGTGATACTAAATTAAAAAAGGATATCTTCGATGATCTTCAAATTCGTACTCTTTTCCAAGATGAAAATTTCATCACAAAAATAAATGACGATGAAAAAGCTACTTGGCAAAGCTTCAAAAGTGTTTCTCACAATTTTTTAGGAAAGAAAAAGAGAGGTGTATTAGAATTTAATTAAAAGGTTGTTAAAGAATTTTAAACAGTTAGGTGGCTTAATGAGTCTCAAATTGCACTTCTTACACTCTTACTTCGACTACTTTCCTCAAAACATCGAAGACTACAGCGAAAAACAAGAAGAACGATTTCATCAAGAAATAAGTGAAATGATGAGTCGGTACCAAGTAAGATGGGATATCAACATGATGACTGATTTTTCTGGATGCTAAGGAGAGCAACAAATTGGAATAGAAGAAATAACTATCCGCAACATAGGTCATTCAAAGAAAAAATAGTTCATTTCAAGAGTAAAAAGTGTAAAAGTGTTCTCTTTTAATCTCATGTTCATATATACGCGCACACTAAAGAAAGATTAATTCAATTCAGTAGATATTTAAGAACAATTTGTAACACATCATGTTCAAATCGTTATTATTCTTGAGAAAATGACTTCACATAGTTCAAATAAGAATTTTCGCGATTTTTTTTTCAATTTTCCTCCATTTGTGGCAATTTTTTTTGCTATTTTTGTTAATTTTTTGAGCATGTTTGAGTCTAGTAGACTTTACATTCAGCGTGGCATAATAAATAAGAAACCTACTTCACTAGGTTAGAAAAAATTTTCTTGAAGTTTTTCATGTTCAATAATTTAATTTTTTGGAACATTTCGCTCTTTTTTGAGGGTGTTTCGACCTAATGGATGTTATACTCGTATTCAGCGCGTCAAAGTACGTAAAAAATATACGTCATCTAGGTTAAAGGAAAGTTTCCCGATTTTTCTCATTCTTAATTAATATTCTACTCTTCCTTGCGATTTTCACTAAATTTTGAGGATGAATGAATGCTTCAGAGAAAATTGGATTAAGCATGAATCCAGCAAAAGCCAAAATAATGTCTCCAGAAGATACACACTTTATGGAAGAAACAACGAAATACAAAGAGGCGAGGAATATGTGTATTTAGGCGATCTAATTAGAAAACTAAGAATCAGAAATAAATACAAGAATTAAAATGTCATGGGCAGCCGTTGTAAGATTGGAATATGCTCTTAAAAACTCCGATATTCCCACTAATTTGAAAAGAAGAAAATTTGACTCGTGCTTTCTTCCACTAATATCCTATGGAATGGAGACAATTCCATTAACCGTTAAAGCAGCTAATAAACTGCATACCATACAGTGAGCAATAGAAAGAATCATGCTGGGAATATCACTACGTGAATAAGGAACGATGAAGTAAAAAGATGCATGAAAGTGGAGGATGTGATAAAATGCATTGATAATTTGAAATGAACCTAGGTGGGACTAGGCAAGACTATAAAAGGTAGACAAAACATATATTACAATGGAGACTTAGGCCGTAAAAAAAGTATCGGAAAACTTCCAAAAAGATGGATAGACGACATAAAAAGGAAAGCAGGTAGAAATTGGCACCGGATTCCAGAAAACAGGTTGAAATGGAAGAGACTAGAAGAGGCCTATGTCCAGGAGTGGACCAGAATGGGCTGCTAGAGAGAGAGAGAGAGTCTACTAAGTGTAATAGTAATAAAAACAAGAAACTTGTTGGTACTGTATTGTCATAAAAGTAAAAAAAATGTATATAAATAGCAAAAGATCCTTTAAAGCCTTGAAATTTCTAGTAAGATTTCTCAAAACAAAATATAAAATTTTTGTAAATTGTGAAAAAAAAATTCTTAAATCCTAAAATGTTTTTAAGCAATAAAATTTAAAGTAGTTCTTAAAAAGTTCTAAAGAACGTCGAAAGAAAAGAAAATAATGCAAAAAACTCTAGAAAATTCACAAAAATTCCAAATTTCCTCGGATTAATCTGTTTTGTGATAAACCTTCTAATAAAATCCAGCAACTTGGCAAACTTACATCAAAAGTAATTTTTCCAATATCGGTACTCGAACCCACGCCACTGATTTCTAGAAAAGAAAAACGGTATCAAAATCTTAGAAAGATTTATTTTATTGATTCCTTCCATTAGCTTTATTAAAGGTGATACGATTTTTAGACGAACAATATCGTCACGACAGCAGATGGAACAAAATCTTTTCTACAATAAAAATATTTTTATGGAATTCTAAGAAATTACAAATCGGTATAAAGCTCCTGTTAAAAAGTTCGATTTGAGTTTGTTGTTTTTATTTTTATTTGATTATAACTGAAATGTCACAGAAACTTTGTAGATAGGAAAATAAATATTACTTGGTGTTAAGAATTGTGAGGTCGGACTATTTGCCCATATTCATTGAATTAGGTGATCCCAAGGCGTAAAGATCCTATATTCCGAGATGACAGAGTTTAAAGGAATTCTTTCTAACTTCACAAACTTTTTACTTCGTAGACGATTTTCTAAATTTTACTTTAGCTGTCATTCGACTGGTAATATTTTTCAGTCCGATATCGACGTCGGTAGATAGAGCTCCACTAACGAGACCATAAGGTAGACGAAACGCGTATGGATAGAGGACTAGAGTAGTATTTGCAGGAAATAAATTATTGGTATATATCTTTTCCTTTTCTCTGCCTGAAAGGAGAATATATATATATATATATATATATATATATATATATATATATATGAAGAAACTGCGAAACAGTAAATGCAAACTTCTCTCCATCATATCTTTTCTGTGTTAGAGGTTGCACGGTTAGAATAAATTGTTACAAAACACAATTCATCCTATTCCACCACCATCGACATGAGGCCTACCTGTACCACCATACCGAGAAGAATGTCAAAGCTTACCCTCCCCGCCACAGCGGTACGGCAAAGGTACATGTTTCGTCTCTCACTAGACTCATCCGGGTACCGACATGCACCTGGCTGTGCAGAGGACAGATCGGAAGGAAGTATGCAACACTGAACGCGGCTTCGCCGACCTCTCGCCGGATGGCGTATCTATGTTTATACGACTTTAACGGATTCCTCCGTGTGAGATGCACTAGCAGTGGTGCTGAAATCACATTCAGCAAACGTACAACAACATGCAACTCCGTATGTAAATGAAGGAGGAATCCGTGAAAACCGTATAAACATCGATACGCCATTCGGCGAGAGGTTGGCGTTCAGTGTTGCATACTTCCCTCCGATCTGTCCTCTGCACAGCCAGGTGCATGTCGATACCCTGATGAGTCTGGTGAGAGACGAAACATGTACCTCTGCCGTATCACTGTGGCAGGGAGAGTAAGCTTTGATATTCTTCTCGGTAAGGTGGTACAGGTAGGCCATCATCTCGATGGTGGTGGAATGGGATGAATTGTGTTTTATAACAATTCATTCTAACCGTGCAACCTCTAACACAGAAAAGATATGATGGAGAGAAGTTTGCATTTACTATTTCGCATTTTTTCTTCATTTACATACGGAGTTGCATGTAGTTGTACGTTTGCTGAATGTGGTTTCAGCACTACAACAGCATAATGTGAATATAACCACTGCTAGTGCATCTCACACGGAGGAATCAGTGAAAGCCATATAAACATATATATATATATATATATATATATATATATATATATATATATATATATATATATATATATATATATATATATAACAACTATTAAATACGGCAGATAGATTTCCTTATTTCTTAATAAAATTCTGATTTTGAACAAATAGTTTGGTAAGTTTATAACCGTGTTTATCTATGAACTTCAATTGCCAAATTAGGTATTATTATTAACTTATAGACTTGTCAAAATGACTCTTGCTCTCCCTCCACGGAAACATTTACTCATCCCAGATTGTAATATACTGACGTAGCCGAATATTTACGAAGCAACACTGCACCTATACCAAAATGAGACTAGCCACAAACCAACTTTAATTGCTCTTTTGGATCAAAATGTGTCAAACTTTCGTCTATAACTATATATATATATTTTTTTTCTACTCATTCCATTCATATTCTATACCCTTACATAATAATTTAGGTTTGCAATAACTGTGAGAAACTGAGTACAAGTTTTTTTATAGCTAACGTGCGACTGTAATGAAAAAGACTGTCTTTGATTAATTTTTGGTCTCTACCTGCGAAAATGATGGTAAACACTTCCTAACACGTAAAATTTTTGAGTAATGCTTTTTCAAGCAACAATGAATGAGTATCCTAATCACATTATTTTAAAAAGTGATTTGTAATATACCAGAGCGCGACGTTGCCAAATTTTCCATTAGTTAGAGAACTTGGGTACAATCTGGCAACACCAGGTCTAGGGATGAAAGTCAACCACGAAGTCTCAACTCCTTCGGGCTTAGAATAACGGAAGTACCCATTTAAACCCATATAATTCCAAATTTCAATCTGCCCCGTAGCCGAATCTACTTAGAGATGATTCCTGTTTACAAAAAGTACACCGAATTTCCGATACTCGATGCTTCTAGAAAATACCAGAAGTACGCTGTAAAAGCAGTTTACTGGCAATCGTATGGTCAGTATTGGTTTAGCACGAGTAGTGGTCAGTATTAGATAGAGAACAAGCGAATCATAAGATCCTTGTATTAGTATTATCTTGGTGTTGAATAAAGTTAGTTGACGCTTGTAAACGTAGTATTACATCTCTGAACCGACGTACGCGACAGTACAAAAATGTCTAAGGTACAGAAACGTGGCTATGTTAACCCCGCGAATAGATTTTGCTACATATATGATCAGTTTACCTTTAAATCTCAGAGAAGGGCAATTAACAAAATGACCAAAGTAGCTTACCATAAGTATTTTGTATGTCTGATTGTGCAGCAAATATAAGTAATTGGTTAAATGGCAAACGCTCTTTTACGCCTTTTGCAGTTTCAATAATTTGGCGAGAATCAAGAAATCATTTTAACTACTGTTACTTTTGCATGAAAAAGAAGGAAGGTTTAGAAATGTATGATGATTAGGCAGAACTTGATAATGTATCAGAAAAGAGCAATTCTTATTTTCCCGAAAGTGAAGGAAGAGCACCCCATTTAATCGAACAATCTGAATTAAATGATCTAGTTCAGGACCTCCACTTGTCCAAAGAGCATGCTGAAGTATTAGGCTCTAGATGACAACAATGGAATTTACTAGCTACTGAATCAGAGTTACAATATTTAGGAAGCGTAACCAGGAGCTATCCTCGTTTTTTACTTTGCTGGATAAAATGTGTGTTTGTGTGTATAAACGAAAGTCAACATTTGCAAAAAAGTTTTGTACAAGAGTACTTTTTTAAGTAAATCCTGTTATCCTTAAAATATCTAGATGTTTTATTGTTTTGAACATATGTATAAATATTATGTCATGTTTGTATTAAATAAAAATAATTGATATATTCTCTAACTCAAAATCTATACGTGGTAGAAAATTTTCATTGTTAAATTCGCAATCAGGATGCTTTAAACTCCCGCGTACAGCCATTATAATATCAGTACCATTTTTTTTGTATTTGTTGACTAGTGTAACTTATTATTTCGATATAAGATTTAACAGTTATATCAGAAGGACGTTGACACTTCACAATAGCTTTATTTTTTCAGGATCCTTGTCCATGATGTGTCCTAAATAGCTTATTTTATATTGGAAAAATTTAAACTTATACTTACTCATTTTAAAATCTACCCTGTGTAATTGTACAAAAACAGTTTATAATTTCTTTAGATGGACTTACCTAATAGACCCTGTGACAACATGATCCATAAAATTAATGACACGTGTATGGTCTTGCAATACCTTCTCAAGGCATTTTTGAATATTGGAACATGCTGGCTTTGTATCATACGGAAACCTATTTGGTTAATAAATATCTCTATGAGTGCTCTAACTTAATAATTTTTGACTAAAATGTGGTTGTCGAACTTACACTGTCTTTATTTTTATTTATTTTTACGACGTTTTGATTAGGTTGTATCTCTAATTGTTATGAAGTATAAACTGAATGTTTATTCTTAAGACTACGAGCTTATATAGGGACTGTGTCCACTGAAGCGCAAAAATTCGCTTCACTGTACACACCTCAATGATTTGATGTTACAAAGTGGTAGTTGCCAAAGATTAGGTATCTCAACACTCGGTTTACTGAAGATTCTATTATTGTTTTTAATGTAAGGTGCTTCTATAAATTTTCTATTTTTCATGTTGGGTTCCATATATATTGCCGCAGCGTCAGACCATTTTATATAGTGTTGTTTATCCCAGGAGTGTTCTGTAATACCTGATCTCGACGTTTCCCCTTTTTGTGTATGAGTTTTATGTTCCTTAATTCTAACTTCTAGTGGTCGTTTGGTTTCTCCAATATACATTTCACCACACTCACATGGAACTTTGTAAGTACATTCTTTCTTATCGGTACTTTTTGGTTTTGTTTTTGTTAAATGACCTCTAAGTGTATTTCCTGATTTAAAGGCTATTTTTATATTATAACTACTGGCAATTCGTCTTATTATCTCCGAAGTTCCCTTAATGTACGGGATTGTGAAGAAGGAATGTGTTTCTTGTTGTCCAGTGTTCGTTGTTCTAAAGTTATTTATAACATCGTCAATTAGTTTTAAAGGATAACCATTCTGTTGTAAATCGGATTTAATATTTGCTACCTCTTTTTCCAATGAATCGGCATTATTGCATAGAGATATAGCGCGATTATAGAGGTTGAATATAATTCCCCGTTTTGTTACAACAGAATGATTGGAACTATGATTAAGATATTGTCCAGGTTGTGAAGCTTTAATAGTTTCGTTTCAGCGATTCACCATGACTAGGAACGGCAATTGACCATTTATCTCTTTTTGCATGGTAAACTTAATTGTAGGTCGAATGTTATCTAGATGTTTTAAGAAATCATTTAGTTCTTGATCATTGCAGTTCCATACGATGAAGGTATCACCGACATATCTCAACCAGACTTTCGGTTTTACTGTTGCCGTTTCTATGGCATGAGTTTCAAACTATTCCATATATATATATATATATATATATATATATATATATATATATATATATATATATATATATATATATTGACGATGACTGCAGAGAATGAAGAACCCATCGGAAGTCCGTCGTCCTGAGCGTGGAACCTGTCCTTTACTTGAAAGGAGGCACTACGTAGGCAACACTCCAAAAGATTCATTACCCTGTCCAGTGGTAACGTGGTTCGATCTGATCAAGTAGTATCATTTGAAAGTCTAGTTTTGATTATGTCTAATTTTATGTAATAATTTTTAACAAATAACTGACAGGTTATTTTCAGTTGTATAGTGCTCCCCGTCTTGTTATACCGTAAATTATTTTTATATTCTAGGGAGGGGATGCTTTATATTGTGGAAAAACCTGTTTATAGTTACTGTTTAATCTACACACTCATTATTCTTTACCACTGAAACCAATCAGATTTTTCTATAAGAGTAATAACAACCTTTTGTTCCAAGTAATCTAAATCTTTGTTTATATTTCCTTTAAAAGCAAATGCTTTTTTGAACGATTAAAAAAAAAGGTCTAAGATTAGGATTAATTTTTAAATTTATCTTTCCATATGTATAATAACTAAACACTGGTTTCAACAATTCATATTTTTTAAATAATTTGTCTATTACTAACTCACTTATACTTTGAACATTTTCAGTTGCAAATAGCATTGGACAAGAGCCAAAATGTATCTAAAATAAAATCTAACTCGGACTAGTAGAAAGAGAAAAGTGCAGATTCTGTGAGGAGGAGGACGAAATCTCTATTTATATCCTTTCAGAGTGCAGCTCTTTTGAAAACCCTAGGATGTGGTTCTTGGGAGAACACCAAATCGAAGTCTACCTGCCTTGAAGCCGTCCAACATCTTAGGGTTTCTGGGGGAAATAGGACTGAAGGACCTGATCTAGCCGATGAGGTAACTCTTACAACTTGGCAGGACTAGGGGGCAGGCGCGAATCCAGTGGGGCGGGGGGGGGGATCGCCCCCCACCTCGCAAGAGCTTTAAGTTCATGAAAATAGACCCGATTTTGCCACTTATGCTATAGTTTATTCAAGAACTAGAGAGAGTAATAAATCATTTTTTAACTTTTTTTTCTTCGCAAACTACCTTTGTTCTTTAGTCCGATTTCTTTGGCAAAATCTATTAGACACATATATTATTCACAGAAATGGGTTAGAAATTTTAGAATCAAAAATACCGGTATATAATAATGGACTATTTGGTTGGATAACAATAGATATTTGGATGTGTGAAGTATTAAAAAGGATTTTAATCCTTGTCATAGGCGTCGGGAGGAGGTCTATTTTATCACTAAATATTTAGGGCATAGAATATTATTTCGGTAATACACCTGAAATAAAAAGTTTTTATAATTTTATTTAATTTCTTATAATTCACATACATTAGAAAATATAGAAAATTATGACATATTTCACACAAATCACAACTGTATTTTTATTATTTTTAATTGTGGCATAGAAATCGTTTTAGGCACCTTCCGACTAAAATGTAGCCTTTTTCTCTCAAAAAATTCTAAGTTATAATTTAAATACTTACAAAATATCCATTGTCAAAAATACAAGAAGTTAAACATATATAAAAAAAATAAATTCGTCCATATAATATTAAAATTTTTTTGGGGCTATCGGTCATTTTATTATTAATTAAAAACATCTTTAGGATATTTGACGGTTCAGTTTATTTTTTTCTGAAACCATCTGCAGAACTAAAATTAAAGACTAAAAAGGGATTGAAATGTAATTTATTTTTATAAGTTACAGAAAATTTAAATAATAAATTGTGTTTACACTGGTAAACCTATCTTCGCTCAAATTAATTATAATTGGATCTTCTATCTCACCGATCATGGGATCGAGTTTTTACATTTTCTTTTATGCTTTTATTATATGGATTGTTCCCAATTTTCTGCACTAACCTTATTCAAAAAATCTTTCAAAAGTTCAGTTAAAATACTAATTTTGTAAGTTGTAATATTTCTAGCAACTCTACCTTTTATTTGAGAGAGATATTTCCTTCTCCAACTGACAAATATCAGACGATCCATAAGAACAGGTTTCCTATCTGCTTTTTTCCAGCAAAAATTGAGTTCTTTTAGCAATTTCCAGAGCTCAGTTCTTTTAATTTCAGGTAAATTTCGATTTTCATTGATTTCACTTAGAATTTTGGCGACGGCTGGGATCTGCTTCTCATTATAAAATGTGTGTACAACTTCTTTTATTGCAGTTTACATCTCTTCTTCTAACGAAATTTTTCGTCTGCCCCTGATCGAATGTAGCTTGGGAGTACTAACAATTCCAGTCGTTTTTTTCCTTCAGTATTGGGCACATAGTAGATTTTCCAACTCCTGTCATGTTGGAACACAACTCAACAGAGTTTTTAACATTATTATCTAGATATTGATATCTTAAGGTATCATAAACATTCGTCTTAATAAGTTTTTCGTTGAGGAAAAAATGCCCTGGTTTTAACGATTTTGGAAGCCATATCGTTTGGGTATTTCACTAATCTCAAATAATATGTAAAAACAAGCACAGATAAGATAAATTACTAAGGACACACTGTAAGGTGTACTTTGCTCATTGACAAAAATTAAATTGAACTACCAGAAATTTTATTGTAGCAGTAAATTTATAAAAGTTTATAATGTTTAAATATAATTAAATATAATTAGATTTACGGCAGTCCTCAGATACCGGCGGCACTGGAGCAGGTACGTTGGAGGTTTCGATAACAGTTTTATTACTCTCTCTAGTTCTTGAATAGAGTATAGGAATGTGTATGCTTGGGATCGCTCCTCCCCTTCCCAAAAGCTTTGAGTTCAGGAAAATACAACCGATTCTGCATTTTATATTAGGAATGTGTATGCTGCTGGCACTCCCGTTGACAACTTGTTTTTCTTGCGATACCCCCCCCCCCAAGAGCTTTAAATTCAGGAAAATAGACCCGATTCTGCCTCTTATACTAGGAATGTGTAGGATGCTCGCATCCTCCCTCCCTGTCGGCAACTTGTTTTTTCTTGTTATCGCCCCCCCCCTCTCCAACAGCTTCAAATTCCTGAAAAATAGACCCGACCCTGCCTTTTACACTAGAAATGGGAATGCTGCTGGTGTCCCCATCCCCCTCGTCGACAACTTGCTTTCGCTTGCCATACTGCACTTTTGTGATATCAGCGCCCCCCCCCCCCCAAGGAGAGGCTGGATCTGCCCCTGCTAGGGGGCATAATAGATCTACTAGGTCGCAGTGTACAGATTCCAACTCTACCCACATACATATGTTACTGCCTCCTCCCCAAAGAGAAAGACTGGATCTGCCCCTGCTCACTTAATATTTTTCTATAATTCTGCAGTTGCGTCGATCTATATAGTTACTAAGTGAACCGCACGGTATAATAAACATCAAAAACAGGTAAATTTTGTAAGAATTCAAAATATAAATAGGTTTATCTAAAAACGCTCCCTGAAAAATAAAACATTCAATTTTAAATAAATAAGCTCAGACGACAGGCTTATTTGAGCCATCCTGTGCGTAAGTTTCAATAATACACTTACACTCCAGCTGTGCAGGCAAGATTCTATTTTAATATTTTATGACTTAAAATATACTTTCAATTTTCTGCGCCCATAAACGGCTAATTGACAGTCTTACATTATGTTCACAGCATTTACAACGAAATTGATTTGATTTAAGTACTTTGCACTCCGGTATGATTTCGAGTTGCACTTAATATTTACGATTTGTGGTATATAGGTTATGATTAATTTTACACTTAGAATGCTTTCATTGGTCATAAAAAGATGATAAAATGAAACTTGCAGGAAACGAAACATATATTTCATATATTCATATCTTTGTCCACCTTGGTGCCATTTTGATGAATGTGTTTGCCTCTCAAACCCGCACTTTGTTTCGTCTAAATATATTTTTAAAATAAAAGCACAGCTTTATGCTATCACCTTCAAACCAACCGGGTTTTCAACCCCAAGAGTATAATCAAAATCACAAACTACCTATCTGCACAAAAAAAAATTCATAAAGTGTTAACTTTCCTTTTTTTCTATTATTGTAAATATATATTACTAAGTTAATATATTTCATGGCAATAAAAATGTATCTACCAAAAGATAAAACTATTTTACAAAATGCCATATTACGTTGCATTGCAGAAATGTAATTAATAACTGTGTTCTTTTAGTTTAACAAGAAACCCTGAAACAGTACTTCACAACTTTTTTTAAACGCTATTCTTTGTTGATTTTTAAAAATATTGGTGCCCCCCTTTCATGTCAGCTATATTGGATCAACAAAACAAAAAAGAAGCTTTAAAAAATATATTTTAAGACTTAACAAAAGCCCGATTTTCGGTTTCGGGCAATTGGGTATCCATCTCTAACAATGAGACTCTCTGGAGGACACAAACGAAATACTTAGGGTCAATTTTCGACAGGAGATCGAACTGGCCTCTAAATACAAACCATTTGCTGTGTAAGACCAGCTTTTTAGTGGCCTTTGGATACTTCTTTTAGACGACCTAGGTCGCCATTGTAATATATGTTTTGTCCATCTTGTATAGTCTTGCCTTGCGACGTGTCCTATCCAGGTTCATTTCAAAGTAGCAATGCGTTCTATCAGATCCTCCACTTTCGTGCGTCCTCCTAATTCTTCGTTCCTTACTCGGTCACGTAGTGATATTCCCAACATGATTCTTTCAATTTATCACTAAGTAATATGCATTTTATTGGCTGCTTTGTTAGTGTGATTGTTTCCATTCCATAAGTTGTAACGAAGTTACTAAATTTTTGGGCAAGTGTATGTTCGCCGGGATTTAATTCATTTATTTTAAATCCGAAAAATCTGCTTCTTGCGGGAAAAGATTGCTTAAAGTTTAAATATTATCGGAATATAATTAGATTGACCGCGCTATGCCGGGAAATATCATTTTCCGAGATTTTCAGAGCGTCCGACCATAGTAATTGCGCACCGCATACAGCAGACACACATCAGCGTAGTGGGAGCTCGGGCCGTCTATTTAAGTCCGAGCAGACCATTATTTCGCTGAGAACAACACGTTCTCCACCCGGGTCAACAGTCCAAACGGACTGGACTGGGTCACCTGCTGGAACGCGCCTTCCTGGTCTAGTAATGTAGGTGAGGCTAGGCTTGTGTGTATATGGTGTTTACCATACACTTCCTTCCTTACGTCCTACCCCTCTAATGGCCAGCATTGCCGAGGACCCTTATAAGAACGGGCAATGTTGTGTCATCCTACCGTCACTGTCGAGGACCCTTATAAGAACGGGCAGTGACGGTTCCTTTCCTAATTTCCTACCGCTATTGGTCGGCATTGTCGAGGACCCTTATAAGAACGGGCAATGTCTCTCCATCCTGCTGACGCTGTCGAGGACCCTTATAAGAACGGGCAGCGTCAGTTCCTTTCTTTCCTTCCTACCGTCACCGATACACACACGCACTGATGCCTTAAGTTTGTTATTGTTTCCGTAATGACCAGGAATGTGTTTACCGCCAGGTGCCCTCCGATGTCCCTTGACAAGGGCGCTAAACAACTACCGCCCCGACGCTTATCGCCGCCGCCGCGTATAAAGACCGTCGCCGTGTAGGGACGCCGCTATCGCCGAACGATGCCGAGCTATTGTTACATACCGTATATACCGCCGTCGGTCGAATTTTAATACGAAGCGCCGTGAACCGTGAACGCGGATTTTAGAAACGAGGCGCGATAATTTGCGTACAAGCCGTCGTGGAACAGTATGAGCTACCGTGAACAGCTCTCAAAACATACTCTTGCTCTCCAGACCGTTTTGTTTGTTTACATTGTTGTACATCTTAGATTGTAAGTTAGTTTTAGGCTATGTCTTTGTACAAAAGAATGGAATACAGGATACAGGATGTTTTATAACCGTTTGTTTTATTACCTAGTCCCATTTTTACCATTACATGTAACAATTGGCAGCCGGCAGCCAGCACTAATATAAGCAATTGGCCCCTGGCTTGCCGTTTCTCCACTGTAACAAGCTGTCCGGGGCATAAAGTGGGCCCTCGACCACATTAAATCCCGAGGGTGGCGCCCGAGATCCGACCACTGAGTGGATGTTTTGACCTTCAGGCAGTCAAACCGTTGATCAGCTGAGAGAGCCCCTGCCCCTATACGTAGATACCGCCGACCCGATCCCCTGCGCTGAGCATTTAACCGATGACTGTCTGCACGAGAAATATCCACTGACCGATGTTCCGCTGCCGCGAACGAAGCAGAGCCGAAGAGCACGACCTGCTCCAATTGCTCCCCGCCTACGTAAAAACTCGTCACAAAGTCATTACTGGAAGAACGCACGAGTCAAATACTCTTCTGTCCAAATTAATGGGAACACTAAGGTTTTTAAGAACATATCCCAGTCTTCCAATGTCTGCCAATGACATTCTAATTCTCTTATTTATTTCCGCTTGTTGGTTTTCTTTCCCAAGTCTAATTAGATGACCCAAATACACATATTCCTCGACTCTTTATATGTCGTTGTTTCCTACATAAAGTGGCGTATACATTGTTTTGGTTTTTGCTAGGTTCATGCTTAATCCAACTTTCTCTGAAGTAGTTTTCAACTCAAAGGGCATTTACTGTGACTTGTCTAGATCTTTACTTATTAATACCACGGCATACGCGAAACATGAATGGTTAAGATATCTACCATCGATGGTAATGCCTTTATGTTCCCAGTTGAATTGTCTAAAGATCTTCCAGTGTTAAATAGTTTAGGGGAAATCGTATCTCTTTATCGCATACCTCGACCAATACTTATCTTCTGTGTTTCTAGGTTCTCTGTCATCTTTACTTGCAATGTGACCTTATTGTAAATATATTTTAGAAGATTTCTGTATTTGGAGTCATTGTCCGTTTCTTGAAATATGACCCATAACTCGACAGAATCAAAAACTTTGCTTTAATCAACAAATGATAGGTGGATTTGAATATTATATTCTGTGCATTTTTCAATTAGTAATTCGATGTTCTGTATCTGCTCTCTTGTACCAAAGCCCTTTCAACACCCAGCTTGTTTTGGAAGTTGATGGGAATTAATTTTTTTTGTTAGTCTATTAGTTATAATCTTTGTAAGCAATTTGTACTGATGTGGCAGGAGACTTATAAGGCGATAATTTTCAATGTCTAATTTGTCGCCTTTTTTCCATAGGAGAATAACTCGGACGTTTTACCAGTTATCGGGGATTTTGCCATTTAGAAGACACTTATTCAAAAGAATACTTATTGAATATTGCCTTGCAGACTCTTAAAACATTTCTTTAGATATACCATCTCCACCTGGGGCACGATTAGATCTAATTTCAGACAAAGCATGTTTCAACTCTGCGATTGTGATATCAGGTATTTCTTCTGAACCAACATTTGTAATATTGGGGAGCTTGATGACTGGTTTTCGGTTGAATGAAGTGTACAAATTTGAATAGAATTCTTCTACGATTTTAGCCACTTCGTTTCATCCATTTTTGATTTCTCCTTCCTTATCTTTAAGTTTATTTATCAATTGATTTTATGGATTTTAATTACTTCATATTTTTGTTGTTTCCTGATATTGTATCTATTTTTTTTTGATTTGTTTGTTTAGTTGTATGTAGTCTGCTATGTCTTTTTCGATGTTTCTTCGTTTATTTATCAAGTCTCTGATCAGTTGTGATAATTTACTGTTTGTTTCCTTTTTTGGATTTTATTTTCTAGTTCGTTTATTGTCAATGTATTATGTTTATCCATAATATATATATATATATATATATATATATATATATATATATATATATATATATATATATATATATATATAACATCAGTCAAGTCTCCATTGATCTCGGTTTGTCCATAGGTTTTCATCCATTCCTCTTGTTCTTATATCTTTATGCACTCCTTCTCTCCAACTTAGTCTGAGTCTACCTCTCTTCTTCGCTGTGATGTCCAATTTAAAACTTTTTTTGGAAGTCTAGTATCGTCCATTCGTTGAACATGTCCGTCCCATCTAAGTTGGTTGATTTTAATATCTTCTGTTATATTGTGCTTAACGCCCATAATTTCTTGGATTCTTTCATTTCTGACTCTGTCCATTCTGGATTTTCCAGCCGCTCTTCTCCAATAATCCATTTCTGTAGCTATCTAATATCTTATCATCCCTGGTTGTTTATATGCTTGATTTTTTTGTCAAGTTTGCCGTCGATGGTTATATGCTTTCCGAGATACTTGTAGTTCTCACAGTGATTTATTTCCTGCTGCTGTTGTTCCAGAATCAAGTTTTGTTGCTGTCCCCCAATACACATGTATTTCGTTTTTTTGATGTTAACTTCTAGCCCTCACTTATGATATTCTTCTATTAGTTTATGAGCCATGTGTTCTAGATCTTCGTAGTCTTGTGCAGAACTATTTAGTCGTCTGCGAAACACAATGTGTATAGTATGGAATCGTTTAGTGGAATGCCCATATTTTCGCACTTTCTTTTCCATGTTTTTAACGCTTGTTCCAAGTAGATTTTAAACAAGGTTGGAGATAAACAACATCCCTGCTTGAGCCCTTTGCTAACTGTGAATACTTTTGAAATATTATGCCCTTTCTTTATTTTGCTTGTATTATATGAAAAGAGCTCTTGAACAGCCTTGAAAAGTATTATATTTATATTTGTTTTTTCTAGTGCTTCCCAGAGTTTTGTTATGGCATACTGTCATAGGCTTTTTTGAGATCCACGTAGAGCAAGTGTATTTCTTGGCTTCGTGCTGATTTTTTTTCAATGAGCTGGGTTATTGTAAACAGATGGTCACCAGTAGATCTACCTGCTCTAAATCTAGCCTGTTCTTCAGCATCCATATTTGAGTATTCGCTCTCAATCCTCATTTTGACTAGTTTCCCATACACTCTCGAGATTGTGCAGAGAACCGCAATTCCTCGATAGTTATCACAGACGTCTTTACTTCCTTTTTTCTATATAGTGGTAAAAGTTTATCCAGTGGTGTAAAATTGTCACCATTGGATAGGTCTCTATTATCTGCTAAACTGTAAAAACAATTTTAATCTGAAGATCAAACTAATGATTTTTAAATTTTTCATGCGATCAACTCACAACCTTACCGCCACCGAGTTATCAGAAATTGGTTGTATAACCCTTATTTTGGAGTTCAGTAACTAGCTTAAAAGCATAAAAGCTCAGTAAAAGTCATTCTCTAACCTAATTTGGAACATTTAAAATAAAAAGAGTCCATGGACGCAGTCGGACTAGAAAAGTATTAATTATTTATGATTCACTCTGTACATATATCCATATATACCATTTAGTTTCACAATTTTATAAGTACTTTCAATTTACCGCACTTAGAAGACTATAAACATTAATTTGCCATTTCGCAGTATTTATTACCGTATTGATTTACTAAACTACTTTTTGTTCTCCTTAATGCGTATCCGTTCAGTACCCAATAAAGAGAGCAAAAAAGTTATTTCATTACCAATTCTGTAACTTATAGATACACTCTATTTCAAATCAATGAGAAAGAAACACAGTTAGAGATAACATTTTTTTGTTTCCAAGGCCTTTATTTAAACATTTGTCCTTATTATACTTATGCAAGATTTACTTTATTTTAAATAATTTAAAAAAAAAAGCAAGTAGATTATCTGTAGTGGGGTGATATTCGGCCCAGCAAGCATCTGACTAATGGTAAGGTAGTTTTTTAGCTTACGAATTTAAGTAAACTGAATTTAAATTAATGTTATAAATCTTAATCACTAACCTAAACTAACCTGCCATTATTTTTCCAATTTAAAAAATTATTTGTAACCACCTCAGCTAAATATATTCTGTAGCCACCATTAAGGAAATGTACTGGAAGCAAAGGACCTGTATGTGTTAACTCTAGCCCCATTCTGTTACCGTTGTGTTGAACCATATCCCCTTCTTCCTTTTCAACCTCTTACAATAATTAGATTTTAAGGTACCCTTGGCATGGAATAGCTAATAGTATTCCCACTGGAAGATAATGATGGTGATAATCTTTTTCGTGCTTCCTCATATACTGGTTTCCACACATGCATCTCTTAAAAAAATATAGATAACAAATTCAAACGAAGCTGTTAAACCAAAAATGACTGGACGTCATCTTGCGTGCCACTAGTCTAGTAATGAAATTTTAATTATTTATGTTGCTGATAATCCCGATATACGTCAAATTTACCATCTACAGTCCAAAAAGTGTTATGTCAGCTATTGTTGTGAATTTTTTGATTTCCACTGAAATCTTTGCTATTTCTCTGTGTTATATATTTATTTGATATTAATTCACAATTAAGTTATATAGGCCAAGACACTAGTCAGGTAAGTAGGTTTAAATATTGATCACAAAATTAGCTGAAATTTGCACTATAAAAGTGTTAAATAAAAATGCTACAGAGCCAAATACTTTATGAGTCCAATATGTGTCCGGTAAATACTTCCAAATTTCTGGGGAGCATACAGGGGAGGTCAAAATAGCCCTACTTTGTCATAGAAACAAAAATTCCTAAAGTGTCTCTTAACGGAGGCACAGAGCTCTATAGGGCTCTAAGTTTGGAACCGACTGAAATAATTTAATGAAATTTTAATGTTGTTACGAATAACTCGAAGTAACTGTAGTACATACCCTCGTATTTACAAATATTCTGACGCGATGAGTTATCTTTATCATAATGTGCCGAAAGGAATAGTATCTCAGTGACTCATCTTCCTAGATAGATCTCAACTTATATGCTCTAGATTTATTTAGGAATTTCCATAGGTATATAAATAAAGATAGAATAAGTATAGTAAGTTAGTCGTATAGAGAGTCGTGTAGTCGTATAGTTAAGAGTTGTTTAGTAGTATTTGAATAGCGAAGTTTAAGTGGTTAGTAATAAGAGAGTTGTGATAATATAAGTACTGGAAGTATTAGTGAAAGATATGTGTTTTATTCTGCGAATCCAGTGAGTGATTTTAAAGAGCCGAAATCGTAACAATATTTTATAGTGGCTCGCGACACAAAACAATGATATAAAATGAATTGTACATGAAGCTTTAACAGAGCAGTAACTTCACCTACCATGTTCAAAAAATACACCCTTTGTTTCTGGATGATTTTCCCGCAAGACTTCAATACTATAACTAGTTTATACAGCAACATAACCTAAATCTAAATTTATTTTGTTTACCGATGAGGCTGGTTTTACAAAAAATAGCAGAATAAACTCACACAATTTACATTTTTAGGCTGATGAAAACCCGCACACTATAATTCAAAACAAACACCAACAAAGGTTTATTGTAAATGTGTGGGCAGGCATCATCGGCAACTTTTATTTTTGCAGCAACATTTAAATTATTTATATGAAGACGTACCTCTTGATAGAAGATACAAATGATGGTGTTCCGTCTCATTTTAACAGTATAGTACGTCAACGCTTAACTAACGTTTTATGGCCACTAAGGTCTCCAGACCTAAATCCCTTAGACTATTAATTCTGAGGACATCTAAAAGAACTAGCTTATTCAATACCAGTAAATCCTAGAGAACAACTACTAGCGAGAATAGCACATCATTCTAAGGACATTCTTAATAATGCCGCAATATTATCTGCAGTGCAGCGGAAAAGTATTCGAAGAATAAGAAAATGTATTGAATTGTGTAAAGCTCGTGTTGAACATTTGCCAAAATAACACTTAAACGTTTTTCTATCTTTGCATTTTAATAACATTGTAAATTAATTTAGCCCAGATCAACTCTCTGAAAAGCTTCTTTCTGGACTTGACAATGTCTAAGCTGGAAATCTTTCAGCATAATATCTTCTTGCCTTCGAAGAGTTAGACAGCGCTTTCCCATATATTAAAACACATCAGCACTTTTTTTGAAGAGGGATGACTGAAGTATTAAAAAACTCAGTTTTGAACTCTGTAAAATGACACCTATCACAAAATAAGCCCAACGAGTGTGACTGCAAGCCTGTGTCTGACTTGTCTGAAGATCCAAAACGTTAACTGTAATTTAATGAGTCTTAATAGCCACCATAAAATATTAAAATTTCATTAAATTGTACAAGGCGGTTCAAAACTTATAGCCGATAAAGTAAATCGCTGATTACCCCTTTAGGACTCTGTATCTCCGTTAAGGTGCACTTTAGAAATTTTTTTTCTATGACAAAGTAGGAATACTTTAACCTCCTCTGTATGCTCCCGAGAAATTAGGAGGTACTGAACGAACGCTCTGTATTTATTCTTGTTAAATAATTATGTGAGATTGGTGAAAAACAATCTTTCATTTTTGTTAAATAAGTAAGACATGACAATGCAAAAAGATTCTTCTTCTTCTTCATCTAGCCCTTTGCGTCCACTGCTGGACATAGGCCCCCCTCATTCTTGTCCATTGTGCTGTATCTTGAGCGATTTGCATCCAATTTGTTGCAATTTTCTTGATATCGTCAGTCCAACGAGTAGAGGGTCTTCCTCTACTTCTTTTGTTTAATCTCAGCATCCCCTCGAGTAATCTCTTCGTCCTCCTTCCATCACTAATTCGGGCGACATGTCCGGCCCAAGTCCATTTGAGTGTGGCAATTCGGAAAATTACGTCGGTAACTCCTGTCTCTCATCTCAGGTCTTCATTTCTAACTCGGTCACGCAGCGATATACCTAGCATTGACCTTTCCATCTTTCTCTGAGCTATTTGCAGCGTTTTAGAAGTTGCAGTTGTCAATGTCAAAGTTTCGGACCCGTAGGTCATAACCGGTAACACATATTGGTCAAATGTTTTACGTTTAAAGAAATTGGTATATCGCTTTTAAAGATGTCTTCCATCGGCTACCTATGCGAGATTTACTCTTCTCCGTAGCTCGCATGTTTGATTACCACTTGTGATCTTTATTTCGTGTCCAAGGTATATATATTTTTCGAGAAGCTCCACTTCGTTGTCTCCAATATTGATATTTCCACTAGGTACCAGATTGATCATAAATTTTGCTTTTGATATATTTATTTTAAGACCCACATTGATGCATACTAGCTGAAGTTCATGTAACATTATACATATCTCCTTGAGATTATCAGAAAACAAAACTATGTCGTCCGCGAACCTCAAATTTGTTAATCTTTGGCCGTCTACATTCAGGCCTCTTTTTTCCTAGTTAAGTTTTTACAAGCGTATTCTGGTACTGCAGTAAACAGTTTAGGCGATAAGGGATCACCCTGTTGGACTCCTCTGCCAATTGAGATATGGTCTGTGTTTCTCTGTAGTTTCACCGACATATTTGCATTCCTGTATATATTGTAAATTAACTTTGTGTATCGATAGTCAACGCGGCTTGCTTGTAATGCTTCCATAATTTTGTCAAGCTCTACCGTATCAAAGGCCTTATGGAAATCTACAAAAGCCAGAACGAGTGGTCGATTGTATTCGATAGTTTTTTCTATTACTGTTTTGATGCTCTATAGGCGATCGTTTATTCCAAACTCAGTTCGAAACCCCGCTTGCTCTATTTGTTGGTAGAAATCAAGTTTTTTCTCAAGTCGATTCGTTACTATTCTTGTTAGGAGTTTATATAGGTGACTAAGAAGGCTTATTGGTCTGTAGTTTTCCAAATCATGGGGATTTCCTTTTTTGTAAATCAAAATTACCTCAGCATTGTGCCTCTTGTCGGGTATTGTACTGTCCAAAAGGCACATATTAAAAAGTTCTTTTATTTTCTTCAGTAGACGAACACCTCCGATTTTGATTGCATCAGTAAATACACCATCTTCGCTCTTAGATTTGTTATTCTTAGTTTTTCTTAGAGCTAGTTTTATTTCGTCTATTGTGATTTATGGCATTTGTTGAGCAGTGTATTGTCGATCTAATTAATACCCTGAAGCAGAAACTGACGCTAACGACCAAAGTAATAAATTAACAACTGCCTTACTAGAAAGTTAGAACAAATTTTGTCCTAAAACTCAAAAAGAAGAGAAGCTCAGTCAAAATACCAGAAAACTAATGCAGAAAAGAAGAAGAATGAGAAGCGAAACGGACATTACAGCTGACGAACTACAAAGAATAAATAAAGAAATATCCAAAGCTGTTAGACAAGACACTCGAAAATACAATCAAGAACAGATCGAACATACCATTGAGAACAATAAAAGTAGGGAAGTATTAAGAAGAAAACTAAGAACGGGAACAAGGCAAATAATCAAAATAAAAAATAAGAATGGTCAGTTTTCAACAAACAGAAAGGAAATCCTTAAAGTAGTCGGAGATTTTTAGAAATTATTATACAGAAGCCAAAACAAAGAGAATAGCAAAGATCAAGTACCAGAAATATTGACGAGGAAAAAGGGCATTGTCAACCAAGGATCAGATTAAATGGAAAAAGATTGCGTATGTTAAAAATATTAAGTTCCCTGTATAAAAGAATTATAGAGTATCTACGAGGTATATGAAATAAAATTTTTTACTAATATTATATCTTCTTTTTACTTGCCATTCCGTTCAACTACTTAGGTCGTTAAAAATTCGAAAAGTTATGGGAATTGATTCTACCCGTGTCATTTAAAGATAAACGAGTATATCCCGCATGTGTAATTTTTATATTGGCGACAGTGAAGTTCAATGTTACCATAAGTGTCTGCTCCCAACATTGCGCATAACACGTTGCAGTTGTTTTCAATTTAATTTATGACGTTATCAAGTCATATTTCTTTAAGATGGGCGTGCTTTCATAAAAAACAATAGGGATGAAAGTTAAAAAAATTGACCAAAGAAAGTGACCGAAAGATATTTCAGTTTTATTTTGAACATTATGTTGATTAATTGTTTCAATGATTGGTATTTGCGAATAAAATATATCCTCTATCAGTCCTTTTTCATCGTTGATTCGAATATTGATAATAAACAGTGTAAAATATTAAAAATAATTTCCTGTAATAAGAGTACGTATTAATTTAAAAGCCAACGTGAGAATGGGTTTACCCTTAGATAAATGGAAAATGTCGGTGGAATTATAAACTACAATTTATAGAATGGTATTATGCTAATATTTCTAATTTAAAATACGTCCTAGTGCATTAGAGGTTTAGATTCTGCAACTGACATACTTTACTTATATGACTTGTTTCAGATTAGATCTTATAATTAAAGAGATATTTTGCATGCATAGCGTTCATATTTTTCATCGCTACAATCTTAAATAGCTCAGATAAACAAATCTGTTGTGTATCTTGAGTAGAATCTATGTAATCTAAAATAACCAGTAAATCTACAGAGTGGAATATTTAAGTTTTGATGATAACCTAGTTACCTACTTCTGAAAAAATGCTTTTGGATTAGATATATTTTTATTCAGTGTCCGAAAAAAAACAAGATTTCATGAACTGGAAAACTCTTGGAATGAGAAATGACACATATTAGAGCAGCCGTTTCCCATCAAATTAAATATTAATAAAATTAATGCGAAAAGTTCCCTTATTTATCAATATTTCGACTAATTTTATTTGAAAAGGTTTTCTATTTCCTTTATTGTTATTTAGAAATTTTGATCATACCCTGTATATAAATTTTCATACAAGCAAATTTATAAGTAAGGGTTTTAACAAAATGGCGGCCATTTAAAGAAAGAACACATTACATTGCTGTGTCACCTTAAGTTCTTTTGTTTTTCATGAAAAGAATTTTCGTCATAAAAATCATTTCTTTTTCACAAACAAGCTGTTGGTATGGAAAAAGGCCTGTAGATGTTTAGGTTGACGTATATAACCATTCCCGAGATATTTTGTTCGCTGATTGAGATTATTTTTAAATCTAATCTATGAGAAATGTGTTTAAAGTTTCAAATATGACATATTTTTTGTCAACTCCCGTAGTGTTGTCGATTTCTGGATGTTAAAATAATTATCCTGTCATAGAGAAGACCTCCAAAATATCTTACCTGACGTGCCGCGTTCAGTGTTGCATGCTTCCTTTCGATCTGTCTTTTGCACAAACTGGTGCATGTCGGTACCCTGATGAGTCTAGTAAGAGACGAAACATGTACCTCTGTCGTATCACTATGGCGGGGAGGGTAAGTTTTGACTTTCTTCTCGGTATGGTGGTACAGGTAGGCCACCATCTCGATAGGGTGAATTGTGTTTTGTAGCAATTGATCCAAACTGTGCAACTTGTAACAAGGAAAGGATATGACCGAGCGAAGTTTGCATATATATATATATATATATATATATATATATATATATATATATATATATATATATATATATATATATTTATATTTTCATTTCCAGTTTTCTTCTTTCTGGTGCAATCTCTTTATCTGTATATTTAAATTGTTTATTACAGATGTCATCCATAACTGAATTTTTTCGTTTTATCAATATTCTTATTTCTTGTTCTCTCAGTTCTTGATTCTCTTGCCGATCTTTGAAAAAAGTCAATTTGAATTGCTAGAATTTTACTTCTCATTAGTCTGCCAAATTCCTAAACTTAGCAAAGTTACGTTAATGTACTTTTTACTACGGTCGCGTAAATATAATTTTAAACTTTTGTTTTTGTTTGTTCTTCTGTCAAATGATTGAGTTTAGAGTATTCCAAATTTTGCTCCACAATATGCAGAATCTGTATATTTGTTTATAAGAATATTTGACATTAGAACATTCATGCCTAATGTACAAGTATTCACTTTATTACCAACTAGTGTTCAATCCTGATTTTAAGTATTCTTTAAGTAGTTTCTCACTATTTATTTATTCTAGTCATAATTCTAGGCCAGTATAACTTGATTATCGGCATAATGGTAAGTTTCCTACTAGATCCCAAATGTCCCCACTTTTATTCCATTGTTGATATTAAGTAGAATTGAGGACCTATATCATCAGCAAGTAGTTTCTTATTTGAAGTTATTTATTAGAGATTTACTTAATTGAACTCGCATTGTTATTTTCGTGAATATCTTCTTAAAGGCTTTTATTACAGTGACCTTATAGGAGCGTTTATAAGTACTTCAAATAGTTTTTTTTATCAATGTAAGTATTGGGAGAATCAAGTAAAACAAATTAAGTTTCTCCTGGTACTGTTACACGTTCGTCTATTAGTTGAATAAGCATACAAATATGTACAGGATATCCCACCAGGAACCAATTCGATCTATATATGGAAAATTGTATTTAGGAATATTTTGAATATTTGACAATGACTAATGTCAATGGGTGCAACCCGGTTGAAATATTTTCATATGGTTGCAAAATTAGACGTCAAAATTCTGACTTTCAATGGAATACTCCTCTAGATATTATTGCATTTTCCGATTTTATCTAAGATTCTAGGCGTATTTTATGTATCCTTTACCTAAGTCTGAGCATTTTTGACATATTTGTTTTGCATGCAACGTTTGCATATCCTAAGATAATTATGAGGAAGCCTTTTCTATTTAATTTGGAAAGAGCCTACTTTATTAGATTTTTATAATATTTTAATACAGGGTGTTCAAAAAATAAGATTAAAAATTCAATTAAAAGAATCGTCAGAAGTCCATTTTTTCAAATGGAAGCCCCAGGTTTTCTAATTTAATCATATTTAGCATTAAAATAAGGGTACGTTTGTGTAAGGTTGTCCCCGCCGAAAATTTCCAGTTTTCGAAATATTTCCAATTTAATATTTTTATATGGCGATTTAGCTGCGGATTTTTAGTTCAGTTATAATCTTAGGTGGCTATGACCTTTTTTAATCATCATGATGAAATTTAAATCAATCAAATGTTAACGAAATATATAAATGTATGAATAATCATGCCGGGGCGTTTAATATACAAACGAAGGTAATTTGAACGTATTACTTTTTTATGGAGAATGTAATAAAGTTATATCAAGAACATGTGACACATTTGCCATTTGATATCTGCAAAAAAAGCCATTAGAATGTGATGTTAAACAAACTATTGAAAATTTTAAGAACTTTTTATCCGTCAGGGCAATAATAATAGGAAATAAACCTTTTGTTCATAATGAGGATATTGAAATTACTATTTTGGGATATTTCACAGCATATTCAACAATGTCTGTAAGACAAGTGTCCGGATTATCTAAATTAACAATTCGTAATATTACGTAAGCATAAATTTCATTAATACACATTTTTTCATGGTTCAAAATTTAAAAGAAACTGATTTTCCAATACCAGTGGCATCCTGTGAATTTATCATAACTTGGCCTCAAGGGAACAATTTTTTCTAGACAATATCATTTGGACAGACGAAGCTAAATTTACAAAAAATGTCTTCTTTAATCGATACAATTCCCATTATTGGGGTTCAACTTTACATGTGTTTGGAGTGCAAAATTTTCAAGAATCCTGACAATTTAATATTTATCGTGTGATAAGAAATAATGTGGGTAGTGGCGCTATATTTGTATCACGAAAATTTTAAACGGTAAGTTAGGCGTTTTTGAATTATTCTAGATATACATTTTGTGTCTAGCACATTGCTTATTAACTTTTAGATGAAGGCTACTTGAACCTTTCATATAATTTTGAAAATAACTATATAGATAATTTGCCGCTCGCTGTTTACAGAATCCTGTTTTACCAGCATGATGGCGCACCTCCATATGGTGGCTACTTGATCGATGATTCTTTGCAAAATACTTTTGATAATCGATGGATAGCCAACAATGATCCTTTCCTTTGGCCACCCCAGTCCCAGATTTTTCAGTGCTCGATTTTTTTTATTTGGAGTATAATTAAAAATCGAATTTTTAATACTCCTATGACAACTATAGAAGATTACATGGAACTGGTGAGGAATGAATTTGCAAGTTTAAGTCCCGAGTCAATAAGAAAAGGACCCATGAACAGGTACTGCTCACGTGGGAAAAATGTCTGGAAATTCAAAGTCAGTTCGAACATCTACTGAAGAGACAATTTTTTTTTAATCTAAAGTTCTCTAGCTTAAGTATTTATCTTTCCAAATTAAGCATGCACCGTTATTTTGAAGTATCCAAAGTTCTTAAAATTTTCGATAATTTAACAGCACATGGTGATGGCTTTTTAAGCTTAAAATCCGCAGAAAAATCGCTATATGAAAATATTGAATTGGTAATACCTCGAAAAATTACTTGATTCCTTCAATTTAATTTTAAATCTTATTTTTTGAATACCGTGTATTATTGATTAACAAATTATTATAAAAATCTAATTAAATACGCTCTTTGCAGCAAGAAATTCAACGCAAATTAAATAAAAAAAAAAGGTTTCCTTATAAGAAAAATTGATACGAACGTCATTTTTGACATAAAAACCAAACTATGTCAAAAACGCCTAAACTTACGATATGACAGAATTTAGAACTGCAATAATATATAGGGAGCTCTATTTAAAATAAGCAAGTTAACACTTACTTTCGGTATAACCATCTTGAAAATATTTTAGCCGGGTTGCCCCATCGACGTCAGTATACTGTTAAATTTTTGAAATTTTCCTATTTATAGTTTTCCATATAAAATTCCCGGTAGGATACCCTGTATATCTTCCTGCTCATAATCTCGACTAATTTTCTCTTTTCTATATTTGATATTTCCTGATCATTGGTTTTGTTATCGTTTTTTCCATACCGTCAGTACGGTCTCGATAATGTTCATATAACCAATACACCCCTGTCCTTATTGCACTAAGCTTTCCATCACACTTTATGTATAGGTGTTATCTAACTCTCCTTCTATTTCGTTGATGCAAGTCCTCCATTATTGCATCTTTTAAACAGATTTTTAATCATTTTACATAATTCCTGTATTAAATTTCTGCTGTAATTTCGCAGAGCCCTGAAGCATATTTATTTTTTAATCTCTTTATTGCCTTTATTAATTGTTGATCTTCAAGTATTACTGATTAAATTTTTCAATTTGATTAGAAATCACCTCCGTTTCTTAAGGCATATCTTCGAAAAATAGGTTCGAATCTCTCTCTGATACTAAATTAAGGTTATTATTTGATCAATTTTAATAAATCTCGTTGAAAAATACGATGATAAAAAATACCATTTTTTCATTTAGAAAAAGCACTAAATAATTATTCTACGTCCACCGTGATGCACATTAAGGGAATTTAAAAACAAATTTGTCATTGCGTAGTGTTAAATAGAAATCAATACCTGGAATGCATATTTGTTACGGACAGTTAAAAATACGATTAACGGAACGTAATAATGGCTATAGTCATTATTTTCCTATGTCAGTTCGAAATTTTTGTGTAGTTATCTCTGAAATTGATGTAGTTTAAAAAATATAAAGGGGATTGTTAAATAAAAATTGTGTGCACTTAAAAATAACACTACGCAACAAACTTTAGTTTATTTGTTGCATATTGTACGAAAAATGCATTTTTTTTTAAATATTGGGGCGTTAAATACAATAATGGCAATGAAATTAAAAACTTAGTTGCAATTTTCAAGAACAAGCTTTTTTGTTTTATTTTTAATAAAATAATAAAAAACTTACTTTTACATTTGTGGAGACAATAAATATCCCGTCTTTTTGCTTTTCTTTTTTGAATTGTTTCTGGAGCATCTCTAACAAGAGTCCAATACTAGTCGGCAAGCATGGAAACATTCCACTTTCCCTGGTACCTTTCCTTCATTGTTGATATTTCCTGATGGAAGCGTTCGTCGTGTTCATCACTTACAATTCCGCAGTTGTCAGAAAAAAGTCCAGATGTGGGTTAGGAAACGAATCTTTAGGGACATATTGCAACCCATTTTTTGATACGATGAGAGCATATTTTCAACAAGAGTAGCGTAATCGTCAGCTTTCTTATTTCCGAAGAAATTAGTGACCACGAGGCGAAATATCTGATGAGTGCTGTCAAAATATTTATCTTACAGAATTAGATTTTACTTTTTTGGGTTCATATTATTACTTTATAAGAAATTAACACATGTTTTTCTGACGTTTCGGTTTATTTTATTGATTAAACCATCTTCAGAGAATTACCGTAAATATGAAAAGGAATATGTAAATTGTTGTTATATAAACTGAATTTTTATTTTCTTACCTAATCTTAACAAGTGGTTCACTTGATTAATTTACATTTAATTATTTAATTATTTTATTACAAATATAATCAAAAACTTCTTTTTTTTTAATATAAATATAAATATAGAATTCTGATATTATTTTTTTCATGCATTTTTTACTCATCTGGTTTGATTTACTTTTAATAGAGTACTACTAAAGAGTTTGAAAGTTTCTGGACCATCTGCAATTTTATTGTCCTATTAGATTGGTATACACATTACTCATTTGTGAAATTCATTGTACAGGGTGTTCTTTTGATATGGATCATTTCTTTAATTGTTCGTTTTTTGTAATTAATTTCTGTGTCTAAAATATCCACGTTGTTAAAATCGATGTTTTGTATGTTATCTATTGCATGTTTGGCTAAGGTGGTTTTATTATCATTATTGTGGTGTTTAATGCTGTATTTGTGATTTTGTATTCTATTTTTTAAATACTGTTTGCTTTGACCTACATATGTTTGGTTGCAATCTAAACAATTGACATTTGTTTGTTTGTCTTTAGGGATATCGGGTTTAAGTTTTGTATAAAGGCTTTTGAAATTATTCGAAGGTTTTTCAGCTATTTGGATATCATATGGTTTTAGCACTTTTTTAATGGGATTGGTGATTTCTGGTATATACGGTAAAGATGCGTATTTTTGGGTTGGTGAAGCATTGCTTTTTGTTGGTTTATTGTTGTTATAGAGTTTTTCTATACGGCTTTTTATTATGGGTTCAATAAATTTCTTTGGATAATTGTTTCATGCTAAACTTTTAAAATTTTTAGGTTTAAATTGTGGGTGGGAAAATTTGATAGCTCTATCGGTTAGTACTGTGACAACACTCTTTTTGTATTTTCTAGGTGCTGCAGAATTGTAATTTAGGTATCTCCTTGACCATACCGGTTTTGTGTATCACTTTGTTTTTATTTTACCATTGTGATCATAATAAATTGTAATGTAGAGTAAATTAATGGCTTTATTATTTTCTTTTTCTAATGTAAATTGTATTTTGTTATGATAATTATTGAATTTGTTGAGGGTGTACTGAACTTTGTCTTCCGGTATGCATAATATACAGTCGTCGGCGTATCTTTTAAAGAAAAAAGGATTGTAATTTAGGTGTTTAATTACATTTTCTTCTAGAATTTCCATGACGAGGTTTGCAATTGTTGCAGATATTAGTAAACCCATGGCAACACCTTAAATTTGTGAAAAGAAGTAATCTTGAGAGCGAAAAAAGGTTTGCGTTAAACATAAATTGGTAACTTCAATAAAATCATTTTTCGTTAATGGTGTGAAGTTTTTTATTTTTTCCCGATAATTTTCTATACTTTGAATAGCTAAGTTAATGGGGATATTAGAGTATAGGGATACCACATCCAATGATACTAATATGTGACCTTGAGGGATAGTTTTGTTTTTAATATAGTCGCAAAAGTCCCATGAGTTTTTGACATAATAATCATCTTTATCTAGAAGTTTACTGACAACATCAGTAAACCTCTAGGTAAAAATAATTTAATAATAATAACAGTGATATTATCAGTAAACTTCTAGGTAAAAATGATATTATGTCAAAAACTCATGGGACTTTTGCGACTATTTTAAAAATAAAACTATCCCTCAAGGTCACATATTAGTATCACTAGATGTAGTATCCCTATACACTAATATCCCCATTAACTTAAGTATTCAAAGTATAGAACATTATTGGGGAAAAATTAAAAACTCCACACCATTAACGAAAAATGATTTTATTGAAGCTACCAAATTATGTTTAAAGCAAACCCTTTTTCGCTTTCAAGATTCCTTCTTTTCACAAATTTACAGTGTTGCCATGGATTCATCAATATCTTCTGGAAGAAAATGTAATTAAACAACTAAATTACAAACCTTTTTTCTTTAAAAAATACGTCGGCGACTGTATATTATGCATACCGGAAGACAAAGTTCAGTACACCCTCAATAAATTCAATAGTTATCATAACAAAATACAATTTATATTAGAAAAAGAAAATAATAAAGCCATTAATTTCCTCGACATTACTATTCATTATGATCACAATGGTAAAATAAAATCAAATTGGTACACAAAACCGGTATGGTCAGGGAGATACCTAAATTACAATTCTGCAGCGCCTAGAAAATACCAAAAGAGTGTTGCCACAGCACTAACCGATAGAGTTATCAAATTTTCCCATCCACAATTTAGACCTCAAAATTTAAAAAAAGTTAAAGACACTTTAGCAAAAAACAATTATCCAAAGAAATTTATTGAACCCATAATAAAAAAGCCGAGTAAAAAAACTGTATAACAACAATAAACCAACGAAAAGCAATGTTTCACCAACCCAAAAATACCTATATATCTTTGTCGTATATACCAGAAATTACTAATCCCATTCAAAAAGTGCTAAAACCATATGATATCCAAATAGCTGAAAAACCTTCGAATAATTTCAAAAGCCTTTATACAAAACTTAAACCCGATATCCCTAAAGATGAACAAACAAATGTCATTTACAAGATTAATTGTTTAGATGGTAACCAAACATATGTCGGTCAAACCAAACGGTATTTAAAAAATAGAATACAAAATCACAAATACAGCATTAGACACCGCCTTAACCAAACATGCAATAGATAACATACACAACATTGATTTTTACAATGTGGAGATTTTAGACACAGAAATTAATTAAATGTTTGAAATGATCCATATCAAAGGAACACCCTATACAATGAATTTCAGAACGGACACAAACGAGCTGAGAAATTTGTATATCAATTTAATAGGGCAATAAAATTGCAGATGGTCCAGAAACTTTCAAACTCTTTAGTAGTACTCTGTCAAAAGCAAAACAACCCAGATGTGTAAAAAATGCATTATAAAAATATTATCAGGGTTCTATATTTATATTTATATTTAAAAAAGAAGTTTTTGATTATATTTGTATTAAAATAATAAAATAGTTAAATGTAAATTAATCAAGTGAACCACCTATTAACATTAGGTAAGAAAATAAAAATTCAGTTTATATAACAACAATTTACATATGCTTTTTCATATTTACAGTAATTCTCTGAAGATGGTTTAATCAATAAAATAAACCGAAATGTCAGAAAAAATATGTGTTAATTTCTTATAAAGTAATAGTATGTCACAAAACCCAAAAAATAAAATCTAATTAATAGCTACACCGTCAACAAATAGAAACAAAATTTTACAGAATATTTCGAATCTGTTGCCCAACAAAAATAGCTTCTTTAATTTTTACTTCACTTAGCCTTGGGAATGTCTGACGCAGTTAATGGAAAGCCAATCTGTATTCAGTGCCTTAACAAAGTTTTTTGTCAGGCCCAATTTGATATGTAGCGGTAGCAACAAAATCTTTGTAAGGTCTACCAATGGCATATGTTGTACATTCTTTTGACTTAATGATTCTTGAAAGGAACAATCTTTTTTCTTGTTATGGAGTGCCTTTGTCCGATTGTTCCTTTTACATAAAAAAGAGCAAAACTTGGTATAGCTTATCTGCAACCCAAGTAAAAGTGCAATTACCTTTAAGTTTCCACAGATCTGCCATTGGTGCTCATCGTATTTTATACTTGTTAATAAGTACTTTATATTGTCGTACGATTCTTTTATGTGAACTGCATATCCTACAAGAATAGATGTTAAATATTTTCCATATGTAATAGTACTGCTTTTAAACTCAATGTTAAACTGTCTCTAAACTATCGTCATTTCTCTGACTTGTAGTTTAGATTTAAAGCCGCCAATAAGTCACTAATGTTATTGCAGAAAACCAAGTTCTTTTCCATGTTAAAAAATGGTGCTAAGTATTTAAGGCGTTTATAAAAAACACATACTGAAACATTGTCTTCTAATAAGTTCCACTGCTGCAATTTTGATCCTAGTAACTCTGCCTTACTTTTTGGAAGTGTTAAGTCTCTCACAAGATTGTTCAATTTTAATAGCGTTATTTTGTGCGATTGGCAGTATAATGTGCTGGGTGTGAAATCAGGATCCCTGGATGTTGATTTCATATCTTCTTCTTGAAAAATCGTTTTATCGTTATTATCTCGGAATACGGAGCTAGTAACTCTAAGGCACAGGTCTCATGGCAGAAGGTATATTGGGATAGTTGATAACCGACTTCTTCTTCTTGGATATACCTGTGCCTTTCCCAACCAGGGGTACGATGTAGAAATAGGCAATCTATTGACATGATTTGAAGGTATGTCTCCAAATTATTAGGACAACAAACCTCATAGATCGTTTTTTACTATTTAACCAGGCTCTTAGATTTGAAGCGCATGAATTACACCAAATATGTTGTGTCTGGATCCCCAATATTGCAACCGAAATAAAGCTGATATGCCTTTTTTATTAATGAGGTAGTAGACCGCTTCTGAGACACAAAAGCCACCTCATCACAAACATAACAGAAATAATCTGGATTGTTTACACACTTTCGAGACATCTTACAATCTCAGCTATTCGATTCCACTGACTAACTTCGACCGACTAACTCCTCCTCCTTGTAGCTGCTTCTATTCCCAAATGGGACTTCTACATTTTCAAAGAATATTTGAGAATTTTCTATTCAATTCCATAATATTCGTAATAATGGCGTTTTACATTTGTTTGTATACAGGGGTTGTTCAGTACAAAGCGGACATAAAAGTTGATTTACATGGGTTTAAGACCAGGGGGGTTGAGATTTTGTATATGTGGGTCCCTGGACATCCCCCATGCGGTGTTGCCAAGTTGGGCAAACTTTCTTTAACTTGGGGAAAACGTATATTTATCAACGTCGCATCCCCCTATTATTATACCAATTCCAATATAGTACATGCATTTTTGAAGTTACATTGTTAATATATAGGAAGACATGACATCATATGATGTAAACTAATATTAAAAAGATAAGTTTAGTTTAGGTTTTAGCACACCAAAAATGATAAGATTTAGTTGATTTTCTTTTAGATACATTTTGGCTGTTGTCCAGTGTAATTGCTTAATGTTTTCTAAAATTTGGTTATGACTATTGCAGTGATAAGTAGAAAACAAATAGCGCTAATATTCCGAAAGAATGCGCGATTATTTTAAAATACGAATGACGTATTATAGCACACGAGAATTGAGGTGATGATTTTTCCTGTAATACATGATGCGCTGGAGAGTTATTTCATAGCTCCATATATTCATCTTACACTTCATCACGAATGGCGGCCACGTTCAAAATTACATGGTGTTATACTAATACAGATTCCTGTTCACAAGAATTTTGCGAAAAAATATTGAATTTCAGATTTGACGGTTTATCTACAATTTCTTAAGCTAACTTGAACTTCCCGGTAAACTTAACTCAGTCAGATTTGCATAAAAAGAAGTTGCGTGCTTCGGTCATTCACTGTCATGTCGCACATCTCGCTTGTTATAAAAGATAAATAAATTATTAGAATTTTACCACCTACCTTTAATTTTTTATAAACGATGTATGTATGTCCGGTGTTCGAGCGTCCTTCGCTCCTGCGGTTCCAGTTGCAATTCTCTTCTGTCATTCCAGTCACCGGGCTGTAGATTCCTCTCGGACATGGCTTTTTCGATTCCCTGGTTCCAGATACATTTCCGTCGGCAGCGTTTTCGATTGTCTCTAGGGTTCCAGTTGATGACCTGCTTCGGTATTCTAGTCTCTGTCATTCGTTGTACACGACTATACAGGACAGTTGTTTTTCTTGGTTTGCCTCTATTATGTTCTTTTGTGTTTTCGTTTTATCTTTCACTATTTCACTTGTAATTCGATCTAACCATGATATTCTAACCGATCGCCTCTGGAAGCCCATTTCAGTTGCCACTCCGAACTATACAGCGTTATGATCTTGACAATCACATTACATAGTTGTGATTTTCTGTTGTTTGTGACATTTTTCGACCAAAGGATGGAATTAAGTGCTCCAATGGCTCTTTTGCCTTTGTTATTTTATACTGAATTTCTTTTTCACATCGTCCACTCCTGGCGATTTTTACTTCCAATATGCATATTCTTCGCAGGCATCTAGCCTTCTGTTGCGAAGTTCTAAGTCCTCTGAATCTCCCTCAACGCGCAAATACATGGTTTTGCTTACATTTACTTCTCGATTAAGTTTCGAGACATGTATTCCAGATCTTCTAATTCAGCTAGGTGATCATTTGATTGCATTGTTCTTATATTAAATGTTGTTATGTAGAATGATGTGTCGGCTGAAATTTTGAGTGACTGCGAATTTTTGTCTCCCCCAGAATCTTTCAGGCAGACCTTAAAGGTGAAGGATTTGGATCTGTGGCTCATACTCACTTGAGGTAATGTTCCATACGTTTTAAAATTGGCAATTTGTTGATTAATAGCATATTCTTCCACGCTGGCTTGATGGGTTGGAAGATGTCTGTCAGCCGTTCCTAGCATGCGAAACAGTCGCTGTTTGCAGCCACTTCTCTGAAGATAGACGCTGCTGTGGCAGTTTTGGTCCGTCCAAGTATTTGATTTCCTCGGTATCACCCATATCTGGAAGGTTTTTCCCTATCCACCACCTGGGAAGGTACCCGATGGAGCACTAGCAAACCCTACACGTCGCTACGCAAAACTATACAAGATGGACAAATTTATATATTGCAATGGAGACCTAGATCGTCAACAAGAAGTATCGGAAGACCCCCAAAAAGATGGAGAGAAGACATAAAAAGGAAAGCAGGTAGAACCTGACCCCGGATTCAGAAATAGGTTAGAATGGAATAGACTAGAGGAGGCCTATGTCCAGGAGCGGACCAAATTGGCCTGCCAGAGAGGAGAGAGAGAGAGTCCAGATCTTCTTGGACAAGTACTACTGGTCGTCAGGAAAGTGCAGTGTATATAAAGTGCGATTTTGGCTGATAGGTATTCCTATTTTTCAGCATTTCCTTCATCAGTTTTTAAGTGCGTTTGAGAGATATATTTTAAAGATTATTGGAGATGAACAATATCCCTGTCTGAGACCTTTTGTTACTGAAAATGCTGGTAATAGCACCATTTTGATTTTAGAGTAGCTGCCATTATATAACTGTTTCACGGCGTTTATCAATGTTATATTAATCTAACTTCTTTCCAGTACCTCCCACAAGTTTTAATTGATACAGTATCGTAAGTTTTAGTAAGATCCACGAACAGCAGATGGATTTTGTCATTGCAAGTTGCAGTCTTTTTATCAACAATTTGGGGGATCGGAAAGATATTGTCTATACATGACGGCCCAGCTCTAAAACCGGCTTGTTCTTCTATGTCACTAGCGCCATGTTCCTGACGACTCCCAAATATTCAAGGCAACTTCCCTGTGGATCGTCAGGAGTTCAGAGTCGTTCCGGTATATGATAGTGTATTACAAGGAATTTTTTATGGTAGAGCCAGGTATAAGAAATATAAAATTTTGTTTCGCTGGTGGCACCATTATTTTCGATATAATTGCGTCTAAGTCCCTATTCTTTCACCGCACCTTAATCCGCCCCTATCTTTAATCCCTAAACAATAAAGAATGCTTTGCATAAAAACTTAGTTTCAACCCAAAATCGTTAATTCGCAACAACATAAATACCGCATTATAAAGACCCACTTTCATTTCGACTTGTGCTTAAACAAAACTCCATTTTCCCACATTTCAGGCACAGTGCAGCACCAAAACTAACTTGAAAACTACAAAAGCAGCGTAATAAGTTCAAAGTAAGCTCCAGGTGAACATTCAATGACGTCCTAAAGGTCGTGGCTGAGGGATTTGCAAGTTTTTATCTCGCAAACACAGTTCCTAAGAGGAATGAAACTTAAAATTTAGAAGTATATTGCGGCTGCAGGAATTATTTTAACTTTATGGATTTACAGAGCCGCATTCTCTTTAAATATTTATTCAAAACGTTTTACGGTATAGAATAAGCAATAAAAATGCAGAAAATCCTTAAAATGTGGTATTATGTTTAAAATTTCAATTTCAAATTTCAATATATATATATATAATATATATATATGATGATTCTTCGGCAAATTTATCGGTCGATTGTGGGAAAACTATAATTAGGAAGAATCTGAAAATATGACAGTGTAATAACGTGCATGGATATAGCCGAATAAAATATTTTCAAGATGGCGGCACTTCCGGTTATACCAGAAGTAAATGTCAACATGCTTATTCTAAATGGAACACTCTATATATTACTACATTTTTGATTTCTATGTAAAATTCTAGACATATTTCATTTACAATTTCTATACTTGAGTCTCACCGTTTTGGATATATTTAAATTTTTATGTCAAAAATGACCTTTGCGGACCAAAACTTAACTGTAAATGTTTCCTATAAGAAAGACTTTATTATTTAAATTGCCTCAGTTTTCTTCTAGATGGAGATAAGACTATACTAGTTTTTTATAATATTTTGGAAATATTAGTACAGAGTGATCAAAAAAGAAATATAAAAATTATATTTATAATATATTTTATAATTTTATCACATTAAGCATTACAAATAAGGGTAACTTTGTATGTAATTTGTAGTTTTCAAAATTCAACATTTTTCTGTTGTAAAATGCTATACACGTGTAAGTATGGTTTTTGCGCCAATACAAATTTGACCGAAATAACCGCAGCTGACAATATTGTACGCCAAAAATCTGACCAATCAGGAAATGATTTTCATAAACCTAAGCTTTTTAATGATGCTACGCATTTTCCAAAATTTTCCCAATTCAATAGCGGAAGTTTGAAAACAGTGTTTCTTTTGCATTTTTTATGAAGATAGTAATTTTTAATAATTTTTTAAGTGTTTTCAATCCAAAGCTGATATTTTTTTAAGTCGAAATCGCCAAAAAAAAAACTTTTTTATTTTCTGGAGATGTGTTTACCGCTCTTGAAGAGGTGCATTGTGGAGTACCAGACTTTGTTACCACGTATACGAAGTTTTTTCTTCACGTATTCATAGCTATTTTCACTGTACAAAATTGTATGATTTGAAGTAGACTTGAAGACTTCCATTAATCTAAAAGCTCTTTGGGGATATCCCGACTGACCTTAGTTTTATATGTAGTAAAGTATCCATGTAATATTCGAATGTGGTGTTTGCAAGCGAAATATATTCGTATAACTTCGTATCAACTCAAAAAAGTGTTGCTAGATATGAGAACCAGTACTCTAGCTGAATTTTTAAACCCATCTAGATTACTCCATTGAAAATATTTTACCTATAGATTCAATAAACCGCAAGTAGTCTTTTCAAAATGTAGGAAATGTTTACCTCTGTTTTCTTTCTATAGGTCTTCAAAACCCTCTTGACCTAGAGGTAAAAATTCTATCCTTACAACACTCGAAACTGCTTTACGCGTTACTTTTAAATATTGTTATGATTTATATTTTGAAACCAAAATCGAGTCCATATCTCCATTTGATCACGAAATAACAACAAATTTATCACATGCAAATTTATCCCTTCTCATATTTTTGAAGTCCGAATTTTCAAAGATCCTTTCTTAGTGGAGGCCCACATGGCGTTGCCAACCTTCACGTAAATTTCATGTTTCTATCTTTAATGGTTCGGGCTCTGAGTTGATACGTCAGTCAGACGTTGTTTCTCCGTTTCCGATATAATATATGCAAGTCTGGCTTCATATAGCTACAGGCGGTTATAATCAGTCTTTAATTACAGCTTGCAACTGCAACTCTGTTTGTACTGGTTTTGAGTTTAGTTTCAAGTCAAAGTTGTGAACATATATTTATTAATATGTCTGAAAAGCAACAATATAAACATTCGTCAGTTAATAATTATAAGCTGCCGAAATTGGAAAATTTGTATAGTTCGAATATCGATTGTTGTGTTCTGTAAATTTCATTTTAATTCTCTCCAGGTTCGAATTAAGTGAGAATTTGATAAGAAATTGTGAGATCTATAAAAATCTAATAACACAGCACAACAAAATCACATTTTTTTTTGTTGCATGAAATATGTTAATGGTTGTTTACTAGTTCGAGGTAGATTTCGAATCTATGCTCAGTTTTATTGTATCAGCTCGAGTTTTTTAGATACAGCTACTTCCTTAGTCCTTACCTTCATATTGAATCTATTTGCGTTATCTATATCAACTATGCTAGCGTTTTACATAAATCTTTGTTATATCTATCATGTCTTCGTCCAGAAGGGTTTGCATTAACGATCCAAATTGTTTTTGTTATTTATGTGGTGAATATGTTTTTGAAAAATTTCGTTTTAATGTGTCAGACTTTGTGAAACACGCATATTTGGAGCGTTTTGGTTTTCTATTGGAAACATATAACAAGTGCTGTGTATCCAGTATTGTATGCAAAATCTGTGTTGATGAATTATATTTATGGGCCACTAAGAAGATAACCTCTTTCCAGTTCGAATCTTCAATAATCTGGCGCGAATCTGTTAATCATTACGAAGACTGCTATTTTTGAGTTGTGAATATAGAAGGTATCAATAAGACAAACCGCGCAAAATGGATTTATCCCACATCATCACCTACTGTTAGGCCTGTTAAGAGTTCAAATGATTTATCTTTATTGGTAATATCTACATCTAAAGGAAGTTCTGACGAATTGAATGATCTGAGCAGCGTGAGCGATGAAGAGTTCGACCCAGAAAATTTTTTGGAAGCAGAACTGTAGAAAACTTCTTCCAAATTTCTAGCTTCCCGACTGAAAGAGAGATATCCCCATAACTAAAAAAATAAAGTTTTGTATTACCGGGAACAAGACTTAGTGTAGAGGATGATTTTGTGTATTGTACAGATATTTTTGGTTAAATGACTGCCATAAGCTTGCAGATATATAATACAAACGAATAGTGTTTATTTATCGACTCATCAAAACGCAGTTTGAAGTGTGTACTATTGCATAACGGAAATAAACTAGGCTCTATACCGATCGCACGTTCAACCAAAGTTAAGGAAGAATATCCTACAAAAGCATTTACCTTGAATAAGATAAAGAATAACTAACACAAACGGGTAATTTGTGTTGATCTTAAGATGGTTAATTTCCTTTTGGGACAATAAGGAGGCTATACCAAATATCCTTGTTTTATATGTGCATAGAAGAGCAGAGCTAAATTTGAACATTGGACAAGAAAAGAATGATCTTCTAGGGAACCACTAGTTTCAGGTAGCAATAATGTTCAACTTATCTCTAATGGTACAAGATCGTATCATATTGCCACATCTGCATATTAAACTCGATCTGACGAACATATTAAACCACTAAATAAAAACAGTGAATGTTTTACGTATATTTCAAGGAAGTGTCTGAACCTGAGTTCAGAAAATCTCAAAGCAGGCACTCCCACAAATTCGCAAATTGGTAAGTGACACTAATTTCCGCAGTTCAATGTCAAACATTGAGAAGAACGCATGGGATTCGTTTGTTAGGGTTATTTGGAATTTCTCAGGTAATAGAAGGGTGGTAATTATGTTGAGCGCGTTGAACAGGGTGAACGATTCCACCAAGATATTCGGACTATAAAGGAACGATTCCAGGGTCGCTGGAATGCGGATATGCTGGCCGATTATTGCTAGAGTATTCATTGTAGTACTCCGTCATTCAAAAACAGTAAAAAATCATATAAAAGAAAATATAACTGTGGTGGTTATGGCCATATGTGTAGAGATTGTACATGACAACAAATATGTGGAAAATGTAGTAGCCTAGGCTTCCACGCAAAGTAATGCGGTAACACCGTTCAAAGTGTATTAATTGTAAATTATCGAGCGAGAAGTCTAACTTGTCACTGAAGATTTCATACTTTTCATGATACAAAATGTCCAACACACCTTAATCTAATGGAGAAATCTCTTGAAAGTATCGACTATATTTGACTTGGGTAGCAATTACAGTAGGAAAATTCTAGTAAAGCAGATTATAGGCATATTAAAGGTAAACGTGAACTTACCATACTATATCAAAACGTAAAAGACCAAAACACAAGACATTTCTAACTCCAAATGTGCGACTCAGGATGAATTCAAGGTGGTCTTTTTGACTGAGATCTGGCTATCTGAAAGCGTTTTTAATAGGGAGCTTCTCCCAGAAACCTTTTGTGTATACCGCGAGGAGGGTGGTAAAAAGTGGAGGTGGAATCTTCTTCAGTATCAAAAAACGTTTGTGAGTACCAAACTGATTATTGAATTTGGTAACAGTGACATTGAGTTACGTGGAGTGATGGTAACAATTAATAATTATTTTCAAATATATTTTTTTTTTCGTTTTTATTGCGCTCGGTTTATATTTGTTTAATTATTTTGAGAGTTTATCGCATGGAATAGAGCAACATTTTGCATTCGCTAGCGACTTTAACATTTCGAACTTAAATAAATCCAACGAAAATGGTTTTAAAACCGCTTACGTCACTGAATTGAGAGGGTTTCTGGATTTCTATGCTCTCAACACAATAAAAATATTAATTCTTTGGGACATATATTGGATGTTATAATAAGTAAAATGATCTGTACGGTTTCGAGAGCTGCGTACAGCCTTGTGCCTGAGGACAAGCATTGCGACATTGGAAAGTAAAATTGGGCGTTGTGTGAGGAAATCTGAACTTACGCAAAATACGACAAGTAACTAAAACTGGGGCTGACTTTGGATTGCTATACGACATGTTTCTTAATGTGAAGTGGTCTTTTCTAGAAAATTCTGTGAATGTTAATAAATCAGTTTACTATTTTATAGTGATATATATATATATATATATATATATATATATATATATATATATATATATATATATATATATTTGAAATATGCGTGCCCAAGGCCGGTATATGTAACAGATCAAATCCTGTTTGGTATAATAAATGACATAAAAAGGAAAGATCGACGATCGAAATATAACTATGCCTTGAGTTGTTACCTCTTAGAAGGAAAATTAAACCTATTAGAACACTGGCACGTAAAAATTATATAAATAAAGTTCAACAAAATACACGTAATGATCCCAAGTCTTTTTGTAATTATATTAACAATAAAAAAGAAATAATACATATACCAGGCAAGATGTCCCTTGATGGAAAGCAATGTAGCACTGATAGAGAGGTGTGCAACGCCTTTGTTGAGTACTTTGGCGGAGTGTATTCTGCAGATGTTTCTCTAAATGACAAGCTGGTAGAAAATCTATATTCTGACATGATTTTTAAGAAGGTCTTAAGAACTGACATAAAAAACTACAGACCAGTTGCCATGCTGTCTGCAATGGCCAAGATATTTGAGATAATCTTGTTTAAATCAATATACAATTTGGCCTCGATTTTGATTTCATCCGATCAGCATGCGTTCATGAGGAGAAGGTCATGCGTGATGAACACCATATCGGAGCCTTGGATAAACATGATCAACTGGATATTACTTACACTGATTTTGCCAAGACCTTTAATGTGGTATCCCATTCTAGACTTATGCTGAAGTTGGAATTGCAATATGGGTTCCATCCAAATTTGTTACAGCTAATGTCGTCTTATTTAATTAATAGAGAGCTATGTGTTCTTTTTAGAGGTCATACCTCTCGCTCTTTTATACCATCATCAGAGATTCCTCAAGTTTCTAATCTCAGTCTGCTGCTTTTTCTTATGTTTATTAACGATATTACTGTCACATTTGGTGCAAATGATTAAAAAATTAAACTATTTGCTGATGATTTAGTGATTTACAGAGTTGTAATCTCTACAACACTAAATAATGTCAGAGAGATTAAGGATTTGGGGATCACTTTTGATAAGCAATTGACATTTAAAACACATATTTATAGGAGGGCGTCCCCGACTTACAGCTTTATTGTTAGAAGCGCTAGAGACTTCAACACCTATCAGTGTATAAAGGTATTAATTGAGAGATTTGTTCCCAGTCTTTTAGAGTATGGTAATCAGGTATGGAATCCATATTATCAGTGGCATAAATATAGCAATCAAAAAGTACAAAAGAAAGTGTTAAGATATATGTATTGTAAGGAATCAGGCCTAAATGATTTTAACATTTCGAAGGAATTCTTGCGGAACGCATTAGAAAAAGATTTTCTATATTTATTTAAAGTATTCAGGGGTTTAACTGAACATAGGGAGATCTTAGAGTCATTAAACGTTAATGTGCCAATGTATAGTACGAGAAATCCAAACTTATTTGATTAGTCCCATATAAACTCCAATATTGCTTCTAATTCACCCTTATATACAGGATGTTCGAGAAATGTGAGAAATCTCTGGATATGAAAAAAACACATAAAAGGAATATTACAAGTTCATATAAACTTTTTTCGTATAGTCGTGCTCCTCGGAAATATGGGCTCCCAAAGCGCTGCAATGGAATCAAGTTCTTCACACATAATTATTGAATCACCAGGTATATTTCAATTTTTTTAATATGATGTATAACAGGTAAAACACAAATTACTATCGAAGAAAGTATTGTGAATTACTCACAGCTGCAGGGATGGACTAGCTGTGACACTCATGACCCCATTTTTTTACGCTCTGTGTAATAAGAACTTCGGACAACGTTTTTTACATAACTTTACAAAAACTAAAATTAAGTGTTCTTCATTTTCGAAAAAACGTCATTTTATTTACGTCATATATCTGGCGTATTTCTATCAAAGATACATCTTTGTTCCTATCGAATTTTCAACCTTAAATTTTATGATAAAAAAAATTCGATCCAAAAAATTTGAGTTTACCTCTTTAGTTAAAAACGTTTATTCTTTGAATTGAAATTCGACATAGGTTCGTAAAAAATCTGCATTTTATTTTATCGGTACCAAAAACAAAGTCTTTTTGTTGCAAGCGTTGCTAGATACGAAAGAAATAAATATACTGCATTTTAGAACTAGTCAATTTTCACATCGCTAACACTTAATTCTTTACCTGGATATTAATTTACTGATTTTTGGATTTTGTGGTGTATGTACGGTTTTGCGTCTTTCAATACTATGGAAGTCAGGAGGTTATATCATGACCGATATTCTAATCGTACTCTTCCAGATCAGAAAACATTTCAATGAGTTGACCAACATTTAAGGGAGAATGGTAGGCGATTCCATTTAATAAGGTAATATTATTAAATTTCCTCATAATTTTAGGAAATTTTGGGAAAAGAATCACTGCTGCTGGTCGGGGAAGAACAATACGGAGCCCGTAATTAGAGGAAAATATTTTACATGATGTAGCTGACATTCCTTCAACGACCACTCGAAAATTATCAGCGCAGTTTACTACATCGAAAACAATAGTACATGAAGTTCTTCAAGAACAGCTGTTATATTCATATCATTTGAAAAACTGATTCCTGAAGATTTTTCCCGTTGAATGCAGTTTGCAAACTGGCTATTGGATCAGCAACGAAATAATGTAAACTTCATTAGCACTATTCTTGTTACGGATGGGGCAGGGTTTACCAAAAATGGTATCATAAATTTACACAACTCACATGTATGAGCTGATAAAAATCTTCATGCAACTATTGTTCCGCATCAACCTCAGTTCCAATCAATTAATCTTTGGACATGAATCAGTGGCAAGTGTTTGATTGGACCATTCGTATTGTCGGCAGGACTGAATGGAGAACTTTATTTGGAATTCCTCTAGAACGCCTCTCAAGATTTAATAGAGCACTTACCACTTGAAACCTGCCGAAACATGTACTACATGCATGATGGGGCACCACGGCATTGCTGTGCGGGATCACCTGAAAAAGTCTATCCAAACCATTGGATAGGTAGAGGACTTCTTGCATGGCCTCCTCGATCTCCCTACCTAACGCTGTTGAACTTTTACCTATGTATTTCATGCCGGTCAATAGTAGGAAAAAATTTCTCTTTTTCATATTCAACCCGACAGAAGTTAAAGGACTAACAGTGTAAATTAAATGACGTTTTTTCGAAAACGGTTACGATTAGCGACATGAATGAAGAGTACTTAATTTTTAGCAAATAGTTAAAGGTATGCAAAAATGTTGTTCAACGTTCTTATCATACAGGGAGTAAAGAAATAGGATAATGAGAGTCACAGCTAGTTCGGCCCTGCAGCTGTGAGTAATTCACAACACTTTCTTGGATAGTAATTTGAAGGGTTTTACCTGGTATGCATCGTATTAAAAAAAATTGAAATATACCTGGTGATTCAATAATTAAATGTAAAAAACTTGATTCCATTGCAGCTCTATGAGAGCCAATACCTGCGAAGAGGAAGCCTATAAGAAAAAAATTTATATGAATTTGTGGTATTCCTCTCACATGTTTTCTTCATATCCGGAAGATTTCCCACATTTTCCCGGATACCCTGTAGAACTTGTAGCCTATATACCCACTGCAATCTGAATGTGATTTGTTTTTGGACCATCTTAGTGCTTTTAAAGCAACTTCACATAGACTTTTATAAAAGAATAATACATTTTTTTATCATATAATTTGATAAACTACTACTAAAAGTACTCTATAAATGGAGTCTTTAAATCTGTTAGGTGATCATTTAAATAAATAAATAAATAAATAAATAGAAAGATATTCGATGTTTGCTGAATCCAAGAGTCTAATTAAGTTGTTTTTTATTTCAGATTCAAGATCTTTTTTAATAATATTTTATTTACACTAGATAAGAATTTTAAATAATCTCCAATAGATCATAAAATATCTTTAATTAATTCAATATTACGCAAACCAAAAATCCAAATCAAACAGTAGTCGAAAATTGTTCCAAATGATTCACATATTTCTACTTTTATAGTCTTGTACCAACCAAAGTACTTTCTTTTACTATAAATAACCCTAGGCTGTCAACCATAAAACTACTCATGCTACTAATTGGGATCCTTAGCCCACCATCATAGATTGTAAATTAACAATTTAAATTATTTTAGCATTTTTAATTGGGTTGAAATCGGATAACTTTAATTAAATAACTAATTTTAAGATAATAAAATAATAAAACGGTTGATACTGATTTTAATCGATAGAGGAGGACCGTACATTAAATGAAGCTATTTATATGTATGTGTATACGTAAAAGTTTGTAAAAAACTGGATAATTATATGGTTGTTTTGGAGCGTAGGTCATTGTACGATATATTACAAACTATTACGGTAAAATATTGTTAAATTGAAATAATAAAAATACTGGTCAAGATCGTGTCGAACATGCATTATGTTAGTGGTCTCTAGCGATTACTGGTGATGTTAGTTTTTCCGAAATTTTGTTACGTGTCTGTCATTGAGTTGATTAAAAGCATGTACCCATTTTCGCCTCTTTTAGAGGATATTGGAGTTATTATTAAAGATATAGCGTTGCAATTTTCACTTCATTTCCTATTTTTTAACGAAATGAAAGATTCCGGTGTCAAATTTGTCATGTCTCTCTTAGTTTTTAATCTATAGGATGATTTTGAAAATTTTGTTTTTTTAGGCACTTATCGTATTTCCATTATACGTTAAATTATCAAAAAAATAAAAACTGCATTTAATAGAGTTTTTTACGTAGAGTTGACTGACGCAGTGAGTTTTTTCCAAAAGTTTAGTTTTTGAGATATTAACCAAATTTATGATTTTTTTACATAGGACACCCTGTATATTATTTTAGATATTGATTAAGTACAATTTAGGCTGCTTAAAGTATATAATGTGTTTATTTTATTTTGAAAAACAAGGTCAAAATTCGATATTTTCCATAAGTTCCTTTATTTGAAACAGTAGACCATGACCAATTTAAGAGAAACAATTGCAAAATTTTGCCAATAAACATTATTTGTTATATATGTAATCCTCCTTTCAGGCAGAGAACATGAAGAATATATATACAAACAGATTTCATATTCTCCGCCTGAAAGGAGAATTAGATATATAAAAAACTCCGTTGATTCATCGATTTCGTTCGACTGGCGATATTTTTCAGTCTGACATCGAAGTTGGTAGACGGCAGGTATAATGTCCTGCCGACATACCTTGAAATTTATGGTTCATTTATCAGTTATTTCCTACTAACCTTGCTCTCGGTCCGATACAGCTCCACTGACGAGATCATGAGGTGATCGAAACGCGTATGGACAGAGGACCAGAGCGATATTTGCAGGAAATATACTGTTTGTACATATATTTTTCATATTCTCTGCCTGAAGGGAGAATTATATATATATATATATATATATATATATATATATATATATATATATATATATAACAAACTATTTAAATATGGCAGTAAGATTTCTTTATTTCTTACTGAAATTTTGATTGTCTAAAAATTTAACGTTACACTGTTGATTCATAGATGTCGTTCGATTGGCGATATTTTTCAGTCTGACATCGAAGTTCGTAGACGGCAGATGTAATATCCTGTCGACATACCTTGAAATTTATGGTTCATATATCAGTTATTTCCTGCTAATGTTGCTCTCAGTCCGATACAACTCCACTGATGAGATCATGAGGTGATCGAAACGCGTATGGAGAGAGGACCAGAGCGATATTTGCAGGAAATAAACTGTTTGTACATATATTTTTCATATTCTCTGCCTGAAAGGAGAATTACATATATTATACTATTTAAATACGGCAGAAATATTTCTTTATTTCTTACTGAAAATTTTATTTTTTTTTAAATAAAAATTATACCGAAGATTAGACACACATAGTTAATTTTAATGTTTTTCAATATTTTCAATTTTAAGCACTTAATTGTTATTATATTTTTTACTTTAAACAACAATGATGTTATAAAACCAGAATATTGAAATTTATTCTAAATCAACAGAACAGCAAAATGTCAAGGAATAAATTTTGAAAATGCCTTGAATAAAGGGCGAAACGTCAATCGTTTTGTGTTTTATTAATTATAGAACCTAAACCCAAGAAAATACAAAATTAAGAAAAATGATATAATCTATGGTTCAAGAATCAAGAAAATAAATAAATATATATATATATATATATATATATATATATATATATATATATATATATGTATATATGAATTGTGTTTTTGTAGCAATTTATTCGACCTGTGCAACCTCTAACATGGAAAGGATATGATGGAGTGAAGTTTGCATTTATATATATATATATATATATATATATATATATATATATATATATATATATATATATATATATATATATATATATGTCAAATACCGTAAAAACAGCAACGCCTATAATGATATTTGGAATAAAAAGAGTAACATCAACGCAAAAAATTCCAACAGATTAGAAACTGCGCAAACTTAACAGAAAAAGAAAGAATTTTATTTATACATTTAAAACATGTTTCATATATTCCTCAAATCAGAGAAACGTTAAATTTAGTGATGAGCTATAATAACTATTGAGATCCCATAAGATGTCAAGTGTACAACTTTATGACGAGGAATCTTAGTAGAAAAATATATACCTAGTTATGACAGAAATAAATAACACTTACAACATTTTCCTATTTTCGCTATTTCGCGTTTTATGAAACGTTTTACTACAAAGGAGTTTCACGAAACTAAAACATCACAGTGTTATCAAATCTCTACCACCTGTATACCACTGCAGGTATATTTTTTTGCAAAGAATAATAAATATTGATATTCAGTACTCTTAGATTAGAATAGTTAATCTTATTTAATTAAAAATTACAATTTTAAATTGCTAACATACTTTATACTTTGCTTTCAATAAATCCATGTTGATTATTGAATTATTTATAGACATTTCCATTATGATATTTTAATCCCAAACAATAAATATTTCATCTATTACCCATTATTGTGATGATTATAATTACCATAACCAATAAACAATATTATTAATTTCATTATTATGATAATATATGCATATTTACATAAAGATCTAGTTCTTACACAACACACTGTTTGATACCCACACACCTATTTGACTTCTTTGTCTAGTTAAATACCAATAACTTGAAAAGAATGCCTCTTTTGTCTACTAAGCCATACCACAGGCCAAACTCAGCATCCGTCGATTTCTATTTATCTTTGATATGTTAATTTATTATTAGCAGAAGGAAAATCATTAGGTCTAATTCAAATATCTATATTAATTAATCTGGAGTACTTAAGAATGATAATCTAGAGATTTTGGTTGATATGTTGATGAAAAATTGGTTCACACCGATGTCTATTGTTAGTGCACCATCAGAACAGTTGTTTTAATGAATTGGTAATTCTAATGACTAATTATTATTAGTTAGTGGTAACTGGAAAATAAATTAAAATTTAGTTAAGCATGTAACGCGTTTAATAAGCTTCTTACCATATATAGATGGTTTTCGTTTTTAAACTTGAAGAAAAAATGTACTTATTTCATTTATCATTCTCATTCTTGTACGCTTCGTTTTAATTCCTTAAGGGCTATTATACGCTCATTCTTACTAATATGTTGTGCTGATTTTGTGAAAGAAAGTTAAACCCCGCTTTACTTATAGTATGTTTAAAAGTAATTGTCTAGGTAAGTCCCAAAATTTGTATATCTAAAAATGGTTAAAAATAATAAAAAAAAACTATTAGGCTGGTATAATTATCTATTTAGAAAAAAAAAAATGTACACAGGCCGGAACCAGCCCGAGAATTTAGTTATGGTTATAACAAAGAGAGAAAATTAAAATTAAACTACAGAGCATGCAAAATGGTGAAATGACAGTGCTCTTTAGGGGTTAAAAGGGTTTTTTTGCGATATTCGGCGAAACGTGACCATCTAGTGAAAAATATTTTATATAAAAGTTATAGATGAGAAAAAATCTAAACCTTTTGTATAAGTAATTTTTCAACATAACCTCAAATTTTCCGAGAAAATGGCATATAACTGATTTTTGTTTTCTTTTATCTCGCATAAAAATTACTCAATTCACATGAAATTTTCTGAAAGTGTACCCTTTTTTTGCACTGAAGAAGCTGATTTTACTGGAATCTGAGAAGCAAGTAGTTTCCGAGATAACCACATTTTTCGGAAAAAACACCCTAGATATTTTTTTCGATTTCTATATTTTTACATAGGCATATTTTGCCAGTTAAAACATCTACTTCCAAATGAATTTAGTTTAAAAAAGTTGGCGAAAACATTTTGGTACTTTAGATTTTTTGTAGCAATACACCGGAAGCTAAAGTTAAGACTCACTGGCCCAGTGCGCATTATATAAATGAATATTTTAACTTTTTTCACTAAATAAATACTACAAGGAATAAATTGTTAGGATATATTTCAATAAAATAATTTGGATAAATAATTATTAAGTAAGGCAATTGATTTATTAATGTTTTTTCAACTTTGACTTTTGACTGAAAAATTTTATTTAGTAATTTTTCAATAAAAATTATGAATTTATGAAATATTATAAAACATCAATGAATTCTAGCTCTTTTGCATTGTGATTGTTCTTATTATTCTTCTATTTCTTTTTCTTCATCAAGCAAACTTTCAGATTCCGAAGGATCTTCGAAATTATTGACGTCTTCGAGCTCTTGTGACGTCAAATATATTTGTTTATCTCTATTTGAGCAATTTTCCTGGTAATTACTACATAAATTAGAACAAGCTGTGTGTTCAACAGCCACATCTTTTTTTTTATTGCAACCACTTTCACAACTGTAGCTTATACTTCTTAATAATTTTTCTAGAATTAACTCTGAACTGTCTGAGGTAAATTTAGGTACTTGTCTACCTAGATGTTCCTTTCAGCCCCATTGTTTTGCTATTTTGTTATCGGGCTCGCTGCCCAAATTTTGTTTGCAACTGGAAATAGAGTGTTTTGCAGCTGCTCCAACTTAAGAGTAAATTTGTTAGTCGCCAGTTGGTAATATTCAAATCTTAATTGAGCTTCTTCAACTAAATTCATGCAACCTTAGCAATATAACATTAAGATATATTATTTTATTAAAATTAAATTCATTATTTACATAAATAATAAAAAAATCGAGAAATTCATGATCCGAAAAGCTTTTTTTTTTTTGATTTTCCCCAATTTTAAGCGATTTAAAGAAAAATAAACTCTCAACATATATACCATTTGAAAGTTGAGGTTTCAACGGTTAAAATGTATATCCGCAAAATGCCGAAATCGAAGAAAACATCAATAAAGTTTTCCGTTGAAGAAAGATGTGTTTTTTTTTTCAAAAGATACGAATATTTCAGGAAGTTCTTGCCTTTCAAATCCCAGTAAAATCAGGATTATTTAGCGCAAAAAATGGTATTTTTTGTAGAAAATTTCATGTCAATTGAGTAATTTTTACACGAGATAAAAATAACCAAAAAATCAATTTTCTATCTCTCGGAAAATTTGAAGTTATGTTAAAAAATGACTTTAGGAAAAAATTTTAGATTTTTTTTATTATCTACAACTTTCATATAGAACATTTTTGGCTAGAAGGTAACGTTTCGCGCAAAAAATTCTTTCAACCCCTAAAGAGCACTCCAATTCACCATTTTACATTATCTGTAGTTTAATCTTTGTTTCCTCTCTTTGTTATAATCGTAACTAAATTTTCTGCCTGGTTTCGGCCTGTATATATATTTTTTCCAGCTTTCTGAAATCGGCTTTTGTATCAGCCAATATACCTGCAATTCATTTTATAATTTTGATTTTTTTTTTAACTTACCCGAAAGGTAACTTATGGAATAAAAAAAATATAAATTGCGGTTATCATTGTTTAAATGCGCGGTAGACAAGTTATTACAAAAAATGAATGGTAAAATACTTGTAAAGTATGATAATATTCTTCGACACCAATCTTATGAAGATGGCTCCTCAGGTCACAATGTCCTGTCAACAATCCCATCACAATTCGCAGCTATTTCATTTTTGGAGAGAAGCTCCTTAATACCCCGTGCACTAGGCCCAGTTATATGTTCCTTAGCACACCTCATTCCAAGAGTCCCCTCCAGAATTCAATAAATTTGCTTTCCAGCAACCATTTCAATTTTCTTTTGCTAATAGAACTTGAGAGAGGTAGAATTGATTGGGGTCCATATGGTTGAGTTGCGGAACCCAACATTGCCAGACGGTCTGCTTCCTCATTCCCGCGTATGCCCGAATGGCCCAGGATTCACATGAATCTGATTGTGCAGCCGTTCCTTGTCATATTATTCAGTACGTCCTTGCACTCAGACACCAGTCGCGAAGTTACGACACTTTACTGTCTGGACATATATTTATTACCCTATTTCTGTTTATATTCCTGTCACAGAGATGTGCACATTGCAGAATACCATAAATTTCCGGTATGAAGATCGTCGCACGTTGTACGAGAGGTTAGTACTCTCAGACTCCTGTGATCCTGCCGAATACTCCGGCTCCAGCTCTTTCATCTTGTCCAGATCCATCGGTGTACCACCAGAATCCATTTCTCTTGAGATTTTGTTCTCCTTCCCAACTCTCCTCTCCACTGGGTAGAAATATCTACACAGAGAGGTTAACCTTAAAAGACGGTGTATTATAATCTGTCCGCATGGGGAATGATGTACATCTCTCCACCGCGCCTTCTCAGACACCTAAGTCCGTTCCAATTCCAAGATGTCCTGGGCCTCGTTCTCCATGTATAAGTGAAAAGGGGTCAGGTGCTCAAGGACTTTAAGAGCCCTAGTGGGAGCAGTCCTCATAGTATTCAATATTCTCACACGGGTCATTCTTTAAACTATGTTAAGTTAAAGGCTGTGTTTGCGCTTTGTTGTACTATACTACCATACATTAGCGGAGTATGTTATCGTGGGGCGGATCACCATAGCACTCTAGGTGTCAGCCCCATGTGCACCCAAAGGCTTGTTTACAAGCCCAGGAAGCACATAAGGCCTTCTTGGTTCGAGCTTCAATATGATCATTCCAGTTCAGTTGTGAGTCCAGAATTACTCCCAGGTATTTAACTGTCCGCTTATAATGAAGAGTCGTTCGTACCAATGTAATTCTGGGAAGTGTCCCCATTTTCTTCTTTTTTGTAAAGGGTACCACCTCGGCCTTGTCCAGGTTTATTCCGAGACCTTCACTGTGGCGCCATCGTTCCGTGATCCGAAGCACCCGCATGGGTCCTTCCAGGTCCCGGATATCGCTACCAGGGCATAAAATGACCAAGTCATCAGCATAGGCCTGTGTATACAAACCAGCATCATTCAGTTCACTCAGCAGAGTATCCACCACAGGACTCCACAGCAAAGGCGATAGAACTCCTCCCTGTGGACAGCCCCTACGTGACAGTGCTTTAACAATTACATTGTTAGGCTCAGCATATATTATTCTCTGATTTAATATTGCTCTGATCCAAGCGGCTACTATCGGTTCAGAGCCTCGTTTTTGTAGAGCATTATATATGAAATTGTAAGACCTGTTGTCGAACATCCCCTCGATATTGATAAAGGTTCACGGTGGTTCACGATTTGACAGTTCCACCAGGATATTTTCGAGTTTACGGGCCTTCGTCTTATTTGACAGCTAGCCTCAAATGAATCGTGAAGTGCATCACTGATTTGTTTGGTAGCGATTTCCAAATCAGCTTCGTCATGGTATCTTGATAAGAACCCTATGACTCTGTTTCCAAGTTCCCCCCGAAAGAGGTCCCAGTTTGTAGTCCTAGGATTTCGAGATTCCGCTACTGCAGTGTCTTGTTTAACATCAAGATCAAATAGGATGTGTAGGTGATCTGACAACGAAGCCTCTGAATCAATTTCTCACTTCTTCATCAAGTTCTGCATATTTGAAGAGCATATGGTTAGTTCCATGGCAGACTCTCCTCTACTTGTAATAAAACTAGGTGTGTTCCCTCGGCGTGTTAATAAATTCCAGGTTGTTAATACTGAGGAAGTCCAATAAATCCCCTCTCCTGGGATTGATATTCTTGCACACCTATAAAATGTGGTGCGCATTGGAATCACATCACTTTACCCTTATGAAAAAAATTCTTTTAGGGCAGATATTCATAATATTAATTTTAATAGAGACCATCTACTTACGGTACTACAGCAAAGAAAGGAAATATTTTAAAGACCATTCTCATATAATATAGCAACTCTCATAAATTCTTTAGACAACGTTGACTTTCATCTTACTAACATAACTTTTAAAAGAAGAGGCATTTTCTTCTCTAGCAGTAATTTTGGTTCTGCTCTTGTTCTTGGGCTTAGTCTGTCACCACTGTATCACTACTCATTTCTCACATTTTACAATTTATTTCGGAAAATACTACCCTTTCCTCTCCTTTTGCCTCTTACCCCTCCTTCTACCTTTTCATGTTGCTTCCTTCTATAATTTCTCATACTGAAATAAAAATTAGTTAATAATGTATGGCCTGTAGTAGTCCTTTAGTTAATTTTGAGCAGTTCCTTCAATGGATATGTGATTTTTAAGGCCCATTGTTTTGTCAGTACTTATATATTTCTTAAATGTAATTTTCTCTGTATATATTGATAGACTATAAACTGATTATTATTTTTTTCAGCTCAGCGATACTTCAAGCTGTATGTCTCGAAACTGCTCTTTCTTACGCACTTCTTCGCGAAGCCATGCAATGTAACGATCCTACGAACTACCCAGCCAACTTGCCCCAACTGGATTCCACCCAGCGTAAGGAGAAGTGCTTGCACAGATAATTTACTGATTATGTCCCATATCTCGCTTATTTGCCAAGCGTAAATAAATTATTGACATTTTATCACTCATCCTTAAATTTAATTTTGGATTTTAAAAAACCAGGGCGTCCTTCTTGTAGGTCGCAACGCACCGAATGGGAACCACTGCCCTATTTAATATAATGTAGAATAATATCCTCATGCTGCAAGCCAATCGAACCCACAAAAAATACGAACAAACTTAATCAACGTCGATACAAACGATATCAATAAATAAATATACCATAAAATACCAATTTAATAACATCCATGTATTGCTACTCCATATTGAAGACTTCCTTTATGTTATTCTTTCGGCCTTCTTTGCTTATTAGCATGCCATATTTCATACGTCCTCGGCAAGCTGAGAGCTCCCAGTTATATTACTTCATATTTTCTATTAATTAAAGGTAAAAAGGAGCTCGAAGAAGATGTGTTAGGAATTTATTAGTTGATTATGGTTATATTTCAAATTTTTTCTATTGTATCTGTTTTATTTATTTTCAGCTCGTTGAATGAAAACGATCCTAATATTATTATCGATGTCTCTTTTATAACTTATAGCTGTTCCTAGAGGTCTTCGATCTTTTTTGTAGAAATTTATGTATTATATGTTTTATTAATAACCTGTTGTTACTCTGGGCTTCGCACGCATTTCATTTGATTTCGTGACCATTTAAATAAATTGTTTTATTTCGATACTCTATGTTTTCAACATTAACCATTCTTTCCTAGAATATAAAGATTTATACTCTCCTTTTATTCCTCCTCTTTCCAAATTCATTTTTTGTTAACCCCTCCCCACTTTCTGTGGAGAAATTCCATAATATGCTGAAATATGTGTTTGTTTACAACTACCATCCTACCGTCGCAGCTTCTCCCCCACATTATTTTTGTGCCTGCATTGTATTTTTCAACATGCTACAGTGTTACCAGATAAAGATTTCTAAACTTTTTCCGAATCTAAGTTGAAAATAAACATTTTAAAAGAAAATTTATGACTAAAACAAACAATGGGCCCTAACAAATGCGGTTTTAACCTCTGTGTTGCAAAATAATTACTTTACAAATTCATTAATTCTACTCAATAAGATGTTATAAATAACAAATGATAAAAATGTGATCATACCAACATAACGAAGCGAAATGGCGAAAGACGGAATTTATTTGTACATTTATTCAATTGGTGTTGAGTATTCTCCCTAATTCCCCTTAATTAGATTTTTTCGCAAACAATTTCCCCTTATTTTTATTTCCCAAATATTTCTAAAAATATTATTTCTCGCTAAATTTGCGAAAAAATTACCCAATCTGGCAATCCTGTTTTGCTATAAGGAAGGCTTATGAAAATCTAATGGCTCATTACCAGGCGGCCGAAATGAAAAATGCATAGGTGGCGGTTATTATTATCTGAAACTTCGGGATATATTATAAAGCTACAGTTGGTTGTTATTATTAGTTGAGTACTTTTTGTAATTTTTGCAAACATACGTCCCCTCTTTATGTAATCGCGAGATATAAGCCAGTTGTTTCGTGAAAAAGCATCTCTATACTACCTTTCCAAAGGGCAAATACAATTTACGCCTCATGAAATTTACTATCTACAAAAATTTACTAAAATGTGATTGTCGGACTTGAACTGTCTTTATTTTTATGTATTTTTAGGACGTTTCGATTAGGTTGTATCTCTAATCGTTATCAAATAAAAAACTGAATATTTTGTCTTAAAACTACTAGCTAATATAGAGACTGTGTCCATTGAAGCGCAAAGTTTCGCGTCACTGTACACACGTCAATGATTTCATGTTACAATGTAGTGGTTGCCAAAGATTAGGTATCTTAACACTCGACTTACTGAAGTTTCCATTATTGTTTTTAATATAAGCTGCTTCTATAAATTTTCTTTTTTTCATGTTGGGTTCCATATATATTGCCGCAGCCTCAGACCATTTTATATCGTGTTGTTTATCCCAAGCGTGTTCTGCAATACCTGATCTTGACGTTTCCACTTTTTGTTTATGAGTTTTATGTCCCTTACTTCTAATGGTCGTTTGGTTTCTCCAATATACATTTCACCTCACTTACATGAAACTTTTGTTTATCCCAAGCGTGTTCTGCAATACCTGATCTTGACGTTTCCACTTTTTGTGTATGAGTTTTATGTCCCTTACTTCTAGTGGTCGTTTGGTTTCTCCAATATACATTTTACCTCACTTACATGAAACTTTGTAAACACATTCTATCTTATCATTAGTTTTTGGTTTTGTTTTTGTTAAATGACCTCTAAGTGTATTTCCTAATTTAAAGGTTGTTTTTACATTATAACTCCTGGTAATTTGTCTTATTTCTCCGAAGTTCCTTTAATGTACGGAATTGTGAAGAAAGAATGTGTTTCTTGCTGTCCAGTGTTCGTTGTTCTAAAGTCATTTGTAACATCGTCAATTAGTTTCAAAGGATAACCATTCGGTTGTAAATCGGATTTCATATTTGTTACCTCTTTTTTCAACGAATCGGTATTATTTCATATAGATATAGCACGACTGTAGAGGTTGAGTATAATTCCCCGTTTTATTACAACAGAATGATTAGAACTATGATTAAGATATTGTCCAGTATGTGTTGGCTTTCTGTATAATGAAGTTGTAATGGTTTCGTTTGAACGGTTCACCATGACATCTAGGAAGGGCAATTGATCATTTACCTCTTTTTCCATGGTAAATTAATTTTAGGTCGAATGGAATTTAGATGTTTCAAGAAATCAATAAGTTCCTAATCATTGCCCTTCCATACGATAAAAGTATCATCGACATATCGCGACCAGATTTTCAGTTTTACTGTTGCCGTTTCTATAGCATGAGTTTGGAACCATTCCATATATACATTGGCCATGACTGGAGATATTGAAGAATCCATCTGAAGCCCGTCGTCATATATGTGGAATGGTTCGAAACTCATGCCATAAAACCGGCAACAGTAAAACCGAAAGTTTGGTTGAGATTTATCGATGATACCTTCATCGTATGGAAGGGCAATGATCAAGAATTTAATGATTTCTTGAAACGACTAAATACCATTCGACCTACAATTAAGTTTACCATGGAAAAATAGGTAAATGATCAATTGTCCTTCCTAGATGTCATGGTGAACCATTCAAACGAAACTATTAAAACTTCAATATACAGAAATCCAACACATACTGGACAATATCTTAATCATAGTTCTAATCATTCTGTTGTAGCAAAACGGGAAATTATATGCAACCTCTATTATCGTGCTATATCTATATGCAATAATGCCGATTCGTTGGAAAGAGTGGTAGCAAATATGAAATTCTTTAAAACTAATTGTCGATGTTACAAATAACTTTAGAACAACGAACACTGGACACCAAGAAACACATTCCTGCTTCACAATTCCGTACATTAAGGGAATTTCGGAGAAAATAAGATGACTTGCCAGGAGTTATAATATAAAAACAGCCTTTAAATCAGGAAATACACTTAGAAGTCATTTAACAAAAACAAAATCAAGAACTACCGCTAAGAAAGAATATGTTTACAATGTTCCATGTGAGTGTGGTGAAATGTATATTGGAGAAACCAACCGACCACTAGAAGTTAGAATTAAGGAACATAAAACTCATACACAAAAAGGGGAAACGTCAAGATCAGGTATTGCGGAACACGCCTGGGATAAACAACACCATATAAAATGGTCTGAGGCTCCGGCAATATATATGGAATCCAACATGAAAGAAGAAAATTTATAAAAGCAGCTTATATTAAAAATAATAATGGAATCTTTAGTAAGCCGAGTGTTTAGATACCACTGCTTGGTAACATCAAATTATTGAGGTGTACAGTGAAGCGAAACTTTGCGCTTCAATGGACATAGTTCTTATATAAGCTCGTAGTTTTAAGACAAAACATTCAGTTTTTACTTGATAACGATTAGAGATATATCCTAATCGAAACGTCGTAAAAATAAATAAAAATAAAGACAATACAAGTCCGACAAACACATGTTAGTCAATCTTCAACATTGTCTACAATCTTCAAACAACCAAAAACCTGTTGAAAATGAGATATACAATATGCACCTCGGGTTATAAAACGCATATCCATTCACTTAAATTTTTATTTAAAAATAGTATTTTAATACGTAATAGAAATAATTTGTACTGTCCATCTAAAATCGAACTCTGGAAAAAGAAAGAGAAGAACCAAAAAATATTTTGTATTCACTAAATTTTAGGTGTGTAAAATATGAAACGCCAGACTAATTGTTTTACTTTTATTTTTATACCCAGTTTATTCAAAAAGTTCCAGGATTAATTTTTTTTACGAATGAAAACAAGAGTTTTGAAAAAAAATTCATTTAGTTTTCATCATAATCCCTTTTGATGCTCTCTTATAACCGCTGGAACGACCTGGAGAACTCCTGTTCTGGAATAGCTTTCAGAGCATTGGTCACATTCCTCTGAATCGCCTCAACGTCTTCAACACGTTCTTCCTTCATCGTCATCAAGGAGGGTGATGAATAATGAAGATCGACTTTCGGCCAAAAATAGTGTGATAACTATTGAGGAATGGGCTGGCGCATTGTCGTGCAACAGAAATAAGTCACTGGTGTGGTACAATTCCTGTCTCACACGACGAATTCGCTTGAAAAGTCAGTTCAGGACACTTTTGTAGAATTGTGCATTCACTGTTAGGCCCGAAGGCACGAATTTTCTATGGATAATCTCGCGAGAATCGAAAAACGAAATGAGCATCGTTTCAATTTTCGAGTTTGTCGCTCTAACCTTAATAGGCCGCCGATTCTGATCGGTTAATAAGATTTTCGATTATCTATAAGAAACAGAAACCGTCTTCATCTTTATATAATAACGTCGATTAAAACACGATATGCTAATCTTCATATCACCTTTAAGATATAGGAATTCTTTTTAAAAAAATGGGCCATCTATTCACTATTTAATTGATGAGAATTTAAAAATTCTTCTTGAGTGGATTAGCAGATCATAAAAGCAAACAAGTCTCCAAATTTAATTTGTAAATCTTGAACAACTAGTAACGATGAATCAGTCAGAACTTATTGTTAATATAACTATTCAAAATGAATTAAGATTCCCCTTAAATTTCCTAACATTATGATTTGATTTGGACAGTATATCGTTTCAACACACTGTCACACAACTGGTCACCAAGATCGTGCGATGTAACTCAATTATACTTTTGCATATGCCATTTTATCTCATGTGACTTCAGTCAAAAGAGAAAATTAAATTACGTCGATTGGTCATAAAAATATAAAATTTTGAATAAGACAATAGATGTATTTTTCTTCACTGCAAAAGCACTAATCTCATCTCTAAAATCACGATAACTTCTTTGAAAATGATTTTTTCACAAAACGGCAAAATACGTGTATCCTTTTTTGATTTTTATAATGATATGTTTGACGGAGAAAGCATTTTATTTTTTGACCATTTTCACTGTATGATCTTAATGGAATCAGCAACGACAACAAAAAATTCTTTAATTCCAAGAGGTCTTTAAATATAAGTTTTGAATGCAATACTCAAACAATAATTTTAAACACATAATCTAGGTCTCTAGAAACCCTTCAACACTGATATTGAAGGAACTCGGGACAAGTAAGGTTTTTAAGTGACATATTTTATCAAGCGTAATAAGTTTGGGATCCGTAATATATGCTTCAAGAACTACCAATGTAAATTTTGGACAAAATTAGAAAAATTTAAAGTTTCTAATCCAATCTATTGTACTTGCTATAATTAATTTTAAAATATTAACTTCAGATTCTTAACCGATGACCCAGAAAACCCCTTAATTCCAATTTTGAAAAAATGTGAGTAGCTTAAAATTTTTACCTCATCATATTGGATCCAACATATTAAATTTAAAAAAAATTATTGTAAACTCTCAACCTAATCTTAATCCGTACCCTTGGAAACCTTTCGGTATTAACTTTCAACAAACTACAAATTTGTAGTTGTTGAATTTTTTAAAAATGATTTAAGATTTTTAATTTACACCCCAAAACCAATTTTAAACGAAATCAAGAGATTTAAATTTTTATTCCTTTATGTTGAATTTTTTAACATTGCTACACTGGTATTTCTTTCTTAAACAAAAAGAGGCGCAATTCCTCACAATGTTGGCGAGAGGCAAAGTTAATTAAACTCAAAATAAAAAAAAAATAAGGTAGAGTTGAAGACCCGTAGTTACACCATCAAGTAAAAATACCGTGCTAACCCCTCATGCCGGAAATTAGGAGTGAGTTATTCAGGACACCACTGCATCAAAAGCTAGGTTGAATGCAAAAAACTTTTACGATATTGTCAGGAATTAACTTTAGCCTTTACTTCACAGCAAGCGCAACAAAACCAAAGAAATACAAACGCAAGTAACGTGTGAGTCAAATGAAACTCGTAGCAGATCATTAAAATAAAATCTTTAATTAAATTAAATCATTATAATAAAATCTTCATTTAAAATTTGGATTGTAGTGTAAGCTAGATGTATCTTAAAATTAAAAGAAAAATCAATAAATTTCCAAAAAAGGAAGAAATAAATCCAATTGGTTTACAATTAACCTCACACTATACAGCCTACTAGCTTTAAAATCAAACCCGTTCTTTTTATCTGTGATCTTAGATTCCTAATTACTGTGCAACGCGTTACAATATAAAGTATAATTCTGGTTTACAAGATTATTAATAAAAATAGGTTAATATAAAGCTTTGCTAGTTGATTAACTTCCAGGTACCAACTACAGGAATACACGGGACGCAGCAGTCACAATAAACTCTGAGGGTGGTACAATATGTCCCGAGGTTGGATAAACAGGTTTTAATAGGTCGTTTGGTGGATATCAATAATGATTCAACCCCTAGAGTGGATTACATAATGAAATAGATAGATGGATAGACCTCGATGTCGGAGGAGTGTAACAAAATTCCATCGTTGACACGTGCAAACTGCCCAAAATCCCAGTGTCCAGGTTATCCCGGTATTTACTAAACTGCCATTTCGAAGTAATCGACGTACATACAAAAAAAACTTATACTGCGATCGAATTTAGAACTTCTTTGTTTAGAAGTCGGTAAAAAATAAGCAATGTTGGTGTCATTAGTGATATAAGTGGCCTCTAATATGAAAAAGTACCTCGAAATTGATGTTCTAGGAACAACTTCGTAAAAAAATCAAAAAATAATTTTGAAATCATTCGTTTATTAGGATAATGAGAAATTTTTTTATTAATAATAAAATGAAAATGAAATTGTCTTAAACAACCCTTTTTCTAACCAATAACTAGTCAGATCTTCTTTAGCCACCCCATAAAATGAAGCATATGAATAGGAACCGGTTATTTGTATGACTCAAACATAACACAACGAATGTAAGGATTAATTAAATTATAAAAGAAGTATTTATTACACACAATATTCGCATGAACTAATTCTCATTGCAGTATGTATTATTTAATACATAATACCTGCAGTACGTACCCAAATAAAATTTTCCCGTCCTACTTTCCCTTGCGATATCTGTGAATCAGTTTTCGAGGTAGATATGATCATTATTCAAAAGAATAAGCATCTTCGGGAGGATGTTTGTAGTTTATATTATCCGGAGATTGTCTTTACGAGGGTAAAGCAAAAAATAATTTCGCGACAAAGAAATATTTAGGTTTGAACGGAATATGTTAACTTTTTTATATTTTTAAACACTGTCTTAATTTGATATTAAAATATTGATATCTTTAATTCTATTTTATTATGTCATGTAGCATCTATCGATAGAGTGTTCATCTTTAAATTAACGCTAACATATTTGCTTGTAGTTGCTACAATTTTCTCCAAAATTGCTATTAAATAAAGAAAGACCGATTTTTACCTATTTAATAGGACTTCTACAAAAATACAAACCATTTATGGTGTATTATATGAAGTATAAATCCTGTAGATTCTTTGCCGCTCTCTACAATTATCTTTTGTATATTTCTGAATTCTGTAGAGGATAAGTTATTTTTAAAATGTAATTCTTGTAACCTCGTTAACATTCTGCTAGTAAAATTTGTCATTGAATGAACGATATAGCCGATATATATATATATATATATATATATATATATATATATATATATATATATAATACGTATATTTTTTGTTATAAAAAACCGTTGTTATAGACCTCGCATATGGCAGCATCTATCGGATCCTTAGTACCAAAACTAGGCCATTCGTAAAGCAAAAGATGCCTTAAAAATGAGCTGCTATCCCAAAAATATAATGAACAATATTTAAAAAAAAAAAGAATCGATAAATTTTATAACGAAAGCTCACCACGTACTAATACAAAACAGAAAAATGAAAAATACATTTTACTTCCATATATCTCGACACTCTCGGAAAACTACAAAATGCTTTTAAGAAAGATAACATAACTACCAGCCATAATGGTCACAACCTCCTAAAAAAAGGGTATAACAAACTAAAATATGAAATACCAAAAGATAAAAAACACATGCCGTTTACAGTATTCCATGCAAAGATTGCAATGGTGAATACATAGGACAAACAAGTCGACACTTAAAAATAGAATAAACAGGCATAAATACGACAAAAAAAAATGGCATAACAACACATAGCATGAAATGCCATTATTCCTTTGATTTTGAGAGAGTCAAAATTTTAAAAACTGAAAACTACACAAAAAGAAAAATTCTGGAACTGATAGCGAGACAAAAAAATAAACATGCAGTAAATGCTAAGGCAAGATACCAAGCAACTTAGCGGAATATATAACAATAATATTATAAAATAACCACGAAAAAATGTAAATATATAATATGTTCTAAACAATTGAACTTATATAAACGCTGTTTTATTTTTAGCATCTTGTAAATTCTGAAGAAGCTGAAAAAAATTACCAAAACTTCAATTATATACAAAAAATGTAAAAAATGTAAAGTATACCAACACTGTTACATTTCGATTTAATTTTTTAATGAACCATAAACCCAAGAAAGCAGACATATATATATATATATATATATATATATATATATATATATATATATATATATATATATATATATGTATTTATTTATTTTTTAATTGAGGGACAATAAAACACTATTTTATTATTCAGATTATCTTGTATTTATTAGCGTTTCGGTCATTATATTGTGGCCTTCAACAGAATAAATAAAGTCTAAAAAAGGGAGGAGAAAACCGTTTAGTAAAGTAATATTTACAACAATATACATATGTACAAAGTACCTGTAAATATCTGGAATCTGCCTAATTTCTTAACAACTTCTCATAGGGCACAAATTTAAACATGCATTTTGACAGTACACTGATACTATTTTGGTTGGCACTGGATTAAGTTTTTCCTTTGTTACTTTTTTAAGCTTTTATATTGTATTTTTTTTCACTTTTCCACTTTGGTGGGAAAAGGAAAGCTTCTATTTTCTCTAGTGAGATTCCCCACAATACTCAAGAATGATACTTCAGCAGCAATCACTCATCATGTGTTAATTACATCGGTCTTGGTACCGGAATCAATTTAACTCTTCAAACTCTCTATACTCTGCCGAGATTATTTTTGTTTTTAAATTATCCTTCTTTTAATTTAACTTTTATATGAAACCCTCGTAAGTACTCTTCATCCAACATTTAAGGATTCTAAATTACGCAGAGGAAGCTCGATGCAATTTTTCTGAAATAAGAGAGATTTAGTACACTGCAACTACCTGCTTGTTAAATTATTGTTATACGAGCCATAATGGTGGACCTTAGTATACTGCGAGCTATTAGATGGTTGCTACAGGAAAGGGATATTGTGTATTTCAGTCCGTGTTATATTTTTACAAGTTTGAATTGATAAGAAATATTACAGTTTCTTGTAAATAAATTATAAAAATTGCAAAAATAATATTATTATATAAATAATTTTAATACGGGGGCTTTTGAAATGTAGAACGGTGAAACTCTAGCTACAATGGAAGCAGACCAAACATACAAATATCTAGGTATGAAACAAGCTAAAAGAATTGACCATGGCACTATGAAGGCCGAATTGACAACCGAATTTGTCAGGAGGGTAAGGCGGGTATTACAAACTAATTTAAATAGTAGAAATTTGTTTAAGGCGCTCAAGACGTACGCTTGCTCTGCGCTAAGCTACTCTTTTGGAATTGTAAAATGGAGCAGGACGGACATACAAAACCTGCAAAGAAAAATAAGGACACTCCTAACAAAAGCACAGAAACATCACCCTCGGAGTGCCATTGAACGTACAATACTTCCAAGACACCAAGGAGGAAGAGGATTGGTGGATATTGATCCAGCAGCTCGACCAACAAATAATAAACTTACGTTCATATTTCCACAGGTTAGCGGACTCTTCCACACTATATCGAGCAATATGCGAGGCAGACGATTCAACGCCGCTACAGTGGAGGGAACAAGATATTAATTCTCACCACCAAACAGACCAAGAGAAGTTAAAAACCTGGCTACAGAAGCTACTTTATGGACGGCATCCAAATGAGGTTAATCAGGACAATGTTGACAATTCAGCGTCGAACTACTGGTTGATTTCAGGACAGATGTTTCCGGAAACGGAGGGCTTCTTGTTAGCTATCCAAGATCAGGTTATTCTGACGAAGAACTATCGGAAGTTCATCATTAGAAATCCCTCAATAGAAAATGACCAATGCAGATATGGCTGTCAAACATCAGAGACAATCCAGTACACAACAGGAGGATGCCAAGCGTTTGCCGCAACGGAGTATAAGGGAAGACACGACTCAGCGCTAAGATACTCCACCAAGAGTTAGCAGAGAGTTAAACCTATTACAGGTAGGAAAAGTGCCTTATTACAAATACAATTCGGAGCCTATACTTGAGAACAACCAGTTCAAGTTATATTGGGACCGAACGGTTCTGACGGATCAGACAATTGCTCATAATAGACCAGACATTGTACTAATAGATAAAATTTCTAGGCGAACTACACTAATTGACATTAATATACCTAGCAACAACAACCTAGGGCCAAAGTACAACGAGAAGATCGCCAAATACAAAGATCTGGAGGTGCAAATCCGAAGACAATGGGTAATGAACAGCGTCCAGACGATTCCCATAATACTCTCAACAACTGGAGTAATACCAAAGAACCTCTTGCAGAACATCAAGGGACTGGACCTTAGTGAGCATCTGTATAAACCGATGCAGAAAGCAACTCTCCTAGCAACCTCGCGAACAGTCCGAAAGTTCGTAGGAAATACAGCAGACTACGTTAGCTAGGACCCGATAACATGGAAAGGGTTCCCACAAAGCTTTATACTCTTGGTATTTTTGTGTACCTGGTATGAGTCAAGCCGTTTGACTTGTAAATTTTATAATTTTAATAATAATAATAAGTTTTTTTTCTGTTTTAAATAATAACCGATATAACCTGCAATATTTTTGAAATATGATGAATTTGCAAAAATTTTTAATATAATACGCTGACATAAGGACAATAAATGAGAAATTAGTCTTTATGTTAAAGGTTTCATAAAAGCTTTATTAAGTTTTGAGCATATTTCACTGATTTGAGTTGACCAGTGAAAATTATTATTTAGATATAAGCCCAAAAAACTTACCTTAGACACATTATCTCTGCTGTGATCATTATAATCAGTAACTTTAAGACCTTCTAATTTTAATATTAATTTATAAATTATTCTGATTAGACCAACAGTGAAAATCTTTCATAATATCGTGTATTTTTATACGTAAGATATCCGCATTTAGGTCGCTGGTATCATCAGCGTACATAAATATATTATTACTACTCAAAAGAGTCAAATAATCAGGCATGTTATTAACATATAACACCAAAATTAGTTACGGGGAATACGTGTATAATTGTTCGTTATAAATAACACTGGACAACAGCCCAAATGTATCTAAAATAAAATCAACTAAATCATACCATTTTTGGTGTGCTCAAACTGAAATTGAATTTATCTTTTTAATATTAGTACAAGTTTTAGAGATACGTGATATCATGTCTCCCTATATATTAACAATGTAACCGCAAGAATGCACGTGATATATTTATGTTGTTATAACAATAGAGAGGTGCGACATGGACAAATATACGTTTTCCCCAAGTTAAGGAAATTTTCCACAACTTGGCAATAACGCATGGGGGATCTTCAGGGATGACACCCAATCCCTTAGGGTCTAAAATAAGGGAGCCATTTAAACCCATCTTTTAAGTCTGCTGTGTACTGAACAGCACCTGTATACAAATAAATGACAAATGTCACAATTGCGAATATTATGGAATTAAACAGAAAATTCTCGAAAATTTTTAAAAACGTAGAAGCCGTGTTTGAGTGTATAATCAGCTACAAATCAGAGGGGTTAATCAATGGAAGTTAGTGAGTCTAATAGAATAATTGAGATTGCAAGATATCTTGAAAGTGTGTATACAATCCAGATTACTTCTGATGTATTTGTGATGAGGTAATTTTTGCGTCTCAGAAGTGGTCTATTGCCCCATTGATGAAAAAGACATATCAGCTTTATTTCGGTTGCAATATTGGGGATCGAGACAAACAGTGGGCCCTACATATCTGCTGTAAAGCCTGCGCTTCAAGTCTGAAAAACTGGCTCAATAGTAAAAAACGATCTATGCGATTTACTGTCACAATGATATGGAGACAGCCTCAAAATCATATTAATGATTGCTATTTCTACAACATACTCTATGTTGGGCAAGGCATAGGTATATCCCAGAAGAAAAAGTCAGTTATCAACTCTCCAAATATACCATCTGTCATAAGATTTGTGCCTCATAGTGACGAACTTCCTATTCCAGAACACCCAGAAATATTCACTTACGAATTAGAAAATAACGATTTAATGATTTCTCAGAAGAAGATATGTCATCAACATCAAGAGATCCTGATTTCACATCCAGCAGCTTTTACCGCCAACCGCCCAAGATAAACCAATCAGAATTAAACGATCTTGTGGAAGACTTAGAACTTCCAAAAAGTAAAACAGAGCTACTAGGATCAAGAGTGCAGCATAGGAACTTATTAGACGACGATGTTTCAGTATGTGTTTTTCGTAAACGCTTAAAGGCCTAGCACTATTTTTTAACATTGAAAAGAACTTAATCTCTGCAATAACACTAACAGTTTATTGGTGTCCATAAGTATAAACTACAAGCCAGAGGAATGGAGATTGTTTATAGATAGTTCAACATTGAGTTTAAAAACAGCACTGTTGCATATGGGAAATATTTTACCATCTATTCCTGTTGGATGTGCAGTTCACATGAATGAATCAATTCTAAGTACCTATTGACAAATATAAAATACGATGAGCAACAATGACGGATCTGTGGCGACTTAAAAATAATTGCCTCTTTACTTAAGTTGCAGCTAGGCTATACCAAGTGTTGCTGTTTTTTATGTGAATGGCACAGTCGGGTAAAAGCACTTTATTAAAAGAGAAAAGACTGGTCCGTTCGACAATCATTAGAGCCAGGGGAAAAAAATGTACAACATATGCCATTGGTAGACCCCAAAAAGATTTTGTTGCCACCACTGTATATCAAATGGGGCTTAAAGAAAAGTTTTATTAAAGCACTGAATACAGATAAGCCAGCTTTTCAGTACCTGCGTCAGAAATTTCCAAAGTTAAATGACACAAAAATTAAAGAAGGTATTTTTGTTGGACCCCAGATTCGAAATATTTTGAAAGACAGACATTTTGACAGCACTCTATCAGATGTTAAAAAAAATTCTTAGAATGACTTTCGCCTTGTGGTCACTAATTTCTTCGGAACTAAAAGAGCTGACAGTTACCTTACTCTTGTTGAAAATATGCTGTCATAGTATCAAAAAATGGGTTGCAATATGTTTGTAAAGAACCATTTTCTACACTCACATCTGGACATTTTTCCTGGCAACTACGGGGCTGTAAGTGATGAGCACAGCGAACGCTTCCCTTATCAACAATGAAGGAAAGGTAACAGGGAAAGTGAAATGCTTCCATGTTTGCCAACTACTGTGGGATACTTGTTAGAGATGCTCTAGAAACAATTCACTAAAGAAAAGCAAAAAGATGGGATATTTAGTGTCTCAACAAGTGTAAAAGTATGTATTTTATACATATATAAAATAAATAAAAAAAAACTCTTATTTGAAAATTGCAACTAAGTTTTTAATTTCATTGTTATTTTTTTTTCAGCGCCACAAAATTTACAAAAAAATTTTATTTTCAAACAGGATAAAGCAAATAAACTAAAATTTCTTACGTAATGCAATTTGTCTGTGTTTGCTTGGATATTTAACCTCTAAATACTAGGCTAGGTGAGCCATCATGGGTTTCTGAACATCCCCCACCTCCTTCTTGAACTGTCGAGCATTTTAATTAAAGTTCCTTACAAATTAGCAAGAATTTGGTAAATTGGTCTAAAAAATTGTTCTTTATCGCCACTTCATAATTATAGTAACTATGTGAAAATGGTATTAGTAAAATTTAAAGAGGGAAGTACATATATTGAAAATGTTTATTTCTGAGTTATGTAAATTAAAGATAGCAAATATGTCCCTTAACGGTGGAATTAGGATTTTGAAAATATTATTGGAGAATTCTGTTGGCCATATTTGTTAATAATTTTTAATAGTTTGTTTACTTTCGAGATATACCCGCTAGCTGGATTCTTCGCTGCTGTTTTCGCGGCTCCACTTTACTTTAAGGGATTCTTTAAGGGACAATAAACAAAAAAGACTGGAAAGAGATATCAAGTAAGAAAATTTACTTATTCAAACAATATTAAGCCTAAACTCCAGCGTAAAGAAACTATATTAAAATTAGCAAGCAAAAGCGTCTAAAACCAATATCAACATCAAACACTGAGAAACTTTTTGGGATAAACATGATTAAGTTATAAAAGTTTAAAATTGAAACGTTGCCGTTGAGCGGTTGCCGTATGCGAAAATGTCTCAAGAAAGTTTTCTTTTTAAGTCTGACGTTCAGTGCAATCACTTCAGAAAGAGCAAACAATTTTAGGAAAATATTATATAAAGAGATTTTGTATCTTAGTAAGTTCACGTCAAGGGCAGGAAATTTTTAATAAAAAGGTACTTTTAGGCATTTTGGACTAAATTTAATGATTAAGTCAAGTAAATATGATCTATTTCAGAAACTAAATGCTGACTTCAGCGATTTCTTGTAGCCCCTAAAAGTTTTTATTTCTCTCTGCTCCTCCCCTCTGAATTACAATATACTAAAAGTATGATATGGCATTTAAATACATCATCAGTCATAAAATATTAAAAAAGGGAGCTGCTGTTATCGGTAAAAATAACTATTTCCAATCATCAAAACAAATCTACTCGAATCAACGTATACTTTCAAATACACCTCAATAAGTGGTAGCTGAGGCATTTTCCCAATATTTTTCTAATGTGGTGGTAGCACAGGTGGGTTGTAATTCTATCGTATCTATGGTAATTTTAATAGATTCCTCTTCTATCACTGGCATTGATTCAAAGAAAAAAAAAAGTAATATTAAATCTCAACAATAAAATATCTACAGGAGTGAATGAAGTCCCTATATGCTAAAATAGATTACATTATTACCAACAAAAATATATTGTTTCCTATGTAACAACCTTAAACAAATTTGACCTAGGTAGTGACCACAAAGTAGTTCGAGCAAAAATAAACATCAACATTAAAAATGAAAGGCACAAACTTATAAAACTTCATCGTTTTCCGACATCGGTGGAAATAAAACAAAGTAAAGACCTGGCGCGGATACAAGGGAGGGCGGTGGGGGCGACCCCCCCCCCCCCAAGAGCTTTGAGTTCAGGAAAATAGACCCGATTTTGCCTCTTATATTATAGTTTATTCAAGAACTAGAGGGAGTAATAAATCATTTTTTACCCTTTTTTCTTCGCAAACTACCTGTGTTTTTTAGTCCGGTGTCTTTGACAAAATCTGTTAGATAAATATATTTTTTATAGGAATGGGTTAAAAATTTTATAATCAAAAATACCGGTCTATAATAATGAACTATTTGGGTTGGATAACAATAGATATTTGGAAGTGTGAAGTGTTAAAAAGAATTTTAATCCTTGTCATAGGCATCGGAACGTTTATTTTATCACCAAGTATTTATGGCATACAATATTATTTCGGTAATAAACTTAAAATAAAAAGTTTTTATAATATTATTTTATTTCTTATGATTTCTTAATAATTCAGATATATTACAAAATGTAGATAATTTTGACATATTTAATACAAATCACAACTGTAATTTATTTTTATTATTTTTAATTTTGTCATAGAAATCGTTTTAGGCACATTCAGACTAAAACGTAGCTTTACTCTCTCAAAAAATTCTAAGTTAAAATATAGATACTTACAAAATACCTGTTGTTAAAAATACAAAAGGTTAAACATATATAAAAAAAATAAATTAGTCCATACAATATTAAAATATTTTTGGGACTATCGGTCATTTTATTATTAATTAAAAACATTTTTAGGACATTTGACGTTTCAGTTTATTTATTTCTTAAACCATCTGCAGAATTTCAATTAAATACTTCAAATGTAATTAGTTTGTATATATTACAGTCAAAATTGGACATACTTATTTTTATTTCTATTGTACTGATATCTTAATTAAATTTACTTTATTACGTGGAAATCCAATAGCCCCCAAAAAAATAAAATAAACATGTTAATTTTACACACTTAAGAAAATAACACCAATACAATAATTAAACAATAAAAAACTTACGACTAATTGGAATTAAATACATATAAAATAAAGAGTGAGACACACTAAAATAAAAATATATAAAAAAATACAAAAAAAATAATAAACAACATACACAATAAAATACAACAAAAACAAAAATTTAAATAATAAATTGTGTTTATACTGGTAAATATTACGTATCTAATTCCTAATCAAAGTCAGTGAAGCTATCTTCGCTCAAATGAATTATAATTGGTTCCTCTATCTCACCGATCATGAGATCGAGTTTCCACATTTTGTTCTATTCTTTTGTTATATGGATTTTTACCAATTTTCCGTAGTAATTTTATTCAGAAAATCTTTTAAAAGTTCAATTAAATAAACTGCCTTTTACTGGAGAGAGATACTTCCTTCTCCAACGGACAGTTTCCGGACGATCTATAAGAACAAATTTTCTATCTGTTTTTTCCCATCAAAAATTAAGTTCTCTGAGCAATTTCCAGAGCTCAGTTCTTTTAATATCAGGTAAATCGCGATCATTATTGATTTTAGTTAGAATTTTGTCGACGGTTGGGATCTGCTTCTCATAATAAAATGTATGTACAACTCCTTTTATTGCAGTTTTCATCTCTTCTTCCAATGAGGTTTTTGCCTGCCTGTGATCGAATGTGGCTTGGGTTTACTAACAATTTCAGTCCTTTTTTCTCCTTCAGTATTCAGTACATAGTAGATTTTCCAACTATTGTCATGTTGAAATACATCTCAACAGAGCTTTTAATATTATTATCTAGATATTAATATCTTAAGGCATTATAAACATTTATCGTAATAATTTTTTCGTTGAAGAAAAAATAACCTGGTTCGACGATTTTGAAATAAATATAGAGGTGGAAGCCATATCTTTTTGGTATCTCACTAATCTCAAATAATATATAAGAACAAGCGCAAACAAGATAAATCACTAAGGTTAAAATGTAAGGTGTACTTTGCTCACTGAAATTAAATTGAACTATCAGAAATTTTATTGTTGCAGTAACATTTAAATATAATTAGTTTTAAGGCAGTCCTCAGTTACCTGCGACACTGAAACAGGTACGTTGAAGGTTTCAGTTCAGGAACATACAACCGATTCTGCCTTTTATATTAGGGATGTGCATGCTGCTGGCATTCCTCCACCCTCCTTGACAACTTGTCTTTCTTGCAATAGCCCTTCCTCCAAGAGGTTTGAGTTCGTGAATATAAACTCGATTCTGCTTCTTATACTAGAAATGTGCATGTTGCTGACATCCCCCTCCCCTGTCGGCAACTTGTTTTTTCTTTTGATCGCCCCCTCCCCAAGAGCTTTAAATTCAAAAAAATAGACCCGACTTTGCCTTTTACACCCCTCCCCCCCTTCGAGAACTTATTTTCGCTTGCCATACTGTACTTTTGTGATATCACCGCCCCCCCCCCCAAAGAGAGAGGTTGGATCCGCCCCTGGTAAAGACACATATCAAGAGTATATCAAGAAAAAATTTACACCATTGGATAAACTTAATATATTGACAATAAACGAACTAGAAAATAAAATCCAAAAAGATATTCAAATTGCAGTAAAAAAATCTGCACTGTTAGAAGACAAACAAACAGTAAATTATCACAACATACCAAAGATTAGATAAATAAACGAAGAAACATGGAAAAACGCATTGCAGAATACTTACAACCAAACAAAGAAATCAGAAAAAAAAATAGACACAATATGAGAAAGCATAATACAGAAAATATTTAAAGGACCATAGAAAACTGTAAAAACATCAAGGTAATAAAATCCATAAACTCAATTGGTAAACGCAATCTAAACCAGCTTAAAAATAAAAAAGGAGAAATAAAAAGTGGACCAAGCGAAGTGGCTAACATCGTAGAAGAGTTCTATTCAAATTTGTAGGTACACTTTAATTAACCCAAAACCAGACATCAAGCTCCCCAATATTGCAAAAGTTGGTTAAGAAGAAATACTTGATATCACAATCGAAGAGTTCAAACATGCTTTGTCATAAATGAAATCTGATTGTGCCCTAGGGAAAGAAATGTTGTAGCTCGGAAGGTCTGCAACACTACGTTTAATGAGTATGTTTTTGAATAAATGTCTTCAAAACGGAATAATCCCTGAAAACTGGCAAAACCCCTGAGTCATTCTTCTGTACAAAAAAAGCGACAAGTTACACATCGAAAATTATCGCGCCATAAGTGCCACTTCCATACAGATTGCTTAAATAGATTATAATTAATAGATTAACAAACAAATTTGACTCCTATCATCCTCCAGAACAGGCTTGGTTTCGAAAGGGCTTTAGTGCAACAGACCAGATACAGAACATCAAATTACTAATTGAAAGATGCACGGAATATAATAATTTGTTGATTATAACTAGGCTTCTATCGAGCTGTAGACCAAGCAATGGGTAATGCAAGGATTGAATCCTGATACAGAAATCTTCTAAAACATATTTACAATAGGGCCACACTGCAAGTAAAGACAACAAAGGACTTAGAAACACAGAAGATGCTCGAGGGGTGCGACAAGGAGATACGATTTCCCCTAAATTCTTTACTTTAACACTGAAAGATGTATTTAAACAACTAAACTGGAAACATAAGGGCATTAGCATCGATGGTAGATATCTTAGCCATCTATGTTTTGCGGACGACGTGGTATTAATAAGTAAAGATTCAAGCAAGTTGCAGGAAATGCTCTCTGAGTTAAAAAAATGCTTCAGAGAAAGTTGGATTAAGCATGAACCTAGCAAAAACCAAAATAAGATCTCCAGAAGATATTCCACTTTATGTAGGAAACAACGAAATACAAAGAGTTGAGGAATACCTGTATTTAGTCCATCTAATTAAGCTGGGGAAAGAACACCAAAAAGAGGAAATAAATAAAATAATTAGAATGTCATGGACAGCCATTGGAAGATGGAGATACGCTCTGCCTTCTTCCAGTAATGACCTATAGAATGGAGACAACCAGACTAACAGTTAAAGCAGCCGCTAAACTGCGTACTACACAGCGAGCAATAGAAAGAATCATACTAGGAATATCACTAGGTGACCGAATAAGAAACGAAGAAGTAAGAAGACGTACGAAAATGAAGGATGTGGTAAAACGCATTGCTACTTTGAAATTGACCTGAGTGAGACACGTCGCTAGGCAAGACTATACAAGACTGACAAAACATATATTGCAATGTAGACCTAGGTAGTCCAAAAGAAGTATCGGAATATCCCCAAAAAGATGGATAGACGACATAAAAAGGAAAGCAGGTAGAAACTGCCATCGGATTGCAGAAAATACGTTGGACTGGAAGATATTAGAGGAGGCCTATGTCCAGAGGTGGACCAAATTGGGCTGGTAGGGAGAGAGAGAGAGAGAGAGAGAGAGAGAGAGAGAGGAGTATCCAGCGATTTGCCTTATCGGCTCTAAGTTTTGAATTGACTTATATAATTTAATGAAATCTAATTATTTTTTAGAGGCCATAAAGACTCAATAAACCAAACTAAAGTAAATATTTTAGATCATCAGAGCAGTCAGGAACGGACTTGCAGCCACACTCGTTGGGTCTAATTTTTGACACAGCTGAAAACTGACTTTTTAAATACTTTGGTCATGCCTCTTCAAAAAAGGTACTCTTTTTTATTTCGATGAAACTGGCGATTTTCGAGATAAATCGTTTTTTACGCGAAAAACGCAAAAGTTACTAATGCCAAATACAAGCAGGTAAAAATAAAATACGCAGGGTATGCTGATGTGCTTTAATTTATTGGGAAGCGCTGTCTCACTCTTCGAAGGCAAGAAGATGTTATGCTGAAAGATTTCCAGCTTAGACATTGTCAAGTCCAGATATCTTTCAATGGGTTGATCGGGGCTCAATTAATTTATAATGTTATTAAAATGCAAAAATAGTGAAAACGTTTAAATATTATTTTGGCAAATATTTTCCCGCTGCAATGCAACGAAGACCAAAAACGTTAATTAAGTGTTGACGTACTATGCGGGTAAAATGAGGTGGAGTACCGTTAAACATGTACCACATTTGCATTCTTCTATCAAGAGGTACGTCTTCCAATAAATTATTTAAATTTTGCTGCAAAAATTGTAAATAAATCTCACCATTTAGTCCTCCTTCCAGAACAAATGGACCTATAAGGTTATTTTTGATAATGCCAGCCCACACAATTACAATAAACCTTTGTTGGTTTTTATTTTGTATTATAGCGTCAGGGTTTTCATTAGCCCAAAAATGTAGATTTTGCGAGTTTATTATGCCATCTCTTGTAAAACCGGCCTCATCAGCAAACAAAATAAGGTTAGATAAATTTAAATTTAGGTTGTGTTGCTGAATAATCCAATTGGAATACTGAGGTCTTGCGGGATAATTATCTGAAGAGAGAGCGTGTACTTTTTCAACGTGGTACTGATAAATTAACTGTTCTGTTAAAGTTTCATGTACGATCCAGTTTGTAACATTGTTTTGTCTCGCGAGCTTTCTTATACTGTTTGAAGAGTTGTCAGCAATATCCTGTAAAATTTATTCCTCTATGTAAGAGCCGCGTGCTCTTCTGGGAGGGCCCTCACCGCCACGTCGCGACAAAAATGACCCTGAATGAAACATATAAAAAAAATACTACGCAAACAAATTTTAGTTTATTTGTTATATTCTGTATAAAAGTGCATTTTTTTTTGTTAATTTTGGGGCGCTGAACACAAAAACGACAATAAAATTAAAAACTTAGTTGTAATTTTCAATAACAACTTTTTTAATAACAATACAAATATACCACGTGCATTCTTGCGGTTACACTGTTATTATGTAGGAAAACATGACATCATGTATCTCTAAAACTTGAACCAAAGTTAAAAAGATAAGTTTAGTTTCGGTTTTATCACAACAAAAATGCAAGATTTAGTCAATTTTATTTTAGATACATTTTGTCTGTCGTCCAGTGTAATTATTTTGTAATCATCTTTTACCTGTTTCCTTTAGGTTTCGATCAAACCTTTGAAATGTTTTTTGGACTTGACAATGCTCGAGCTGAAAATCTTCACCATAAATTAAATGCATCTTAGCATACACTGCATAAGAATATTCTTCTATTTTTTGAAATTATTTTTACTTGAAGGCGGTTTTGACAAGTTTCGTCATTAGTAATTTATTATGTAAATATTAATAATAACAACCTGATTTATACCTGTCTGTATTAGCATTAGTAATTTTTTAGTTTTTCGCATAAAAACCGATTTATCGCGAAAACCGCCTGTTATATGGAAATAAATTAAGAGTACCCTTTTTGAAGAGAAATGACCAAAGTATTAAAAAAATCATTTTTCAGCTCTGTAAAATGACACCTGTCAAAAATTTGGGCCAACGAGTGTGGCTGCAAGTCAGTTTATGACTTCTTTGATGGTCTAAAACATCTACTGTAGTATAGTTTAATGAGTTTTTATGGCCTCTATAAAATATTGAAAAATATTTGTGCTTTTTACCTCATCAATGATTTAGTCCATGATTACATTGAAAAGTGTTGGACTTAGGCTATCACCCTGTCTTATTCCCATGGATAGTGGGATTTCCTCTGTTAGAGTGTTATTTGTTTTAATTACCATGGTGTTTTTGAAATTCAGTTCGTATATTGTGCGTATGATTGCTTCGTCTACTTGTTTTCTTCGTTCACATGCGTCAACTAACCTTATTCAACACAAAGTTATTACTAATAGAAGGCTCTTACCATTGGCATGTTCGCGCAATAAAATACTAAAATTTCATTAAATTATACAAGTTGGTTCAAACCTTAGAGCCGATAAGGTAAATCGCTGGGCATCCATTTAGGGCTGTGTATCTCCGTTAAGGGGCACTTTAGGATCTTTTTTTCTATGACAAACTAGAGTTATTTTGACCTTCCCTGTATTCTTCCAAGAAATTAGGAAATAGTTACTGGACACCCTGTATATATATCAGGTATTAAAATTGACGTTTATACGAACTGACGAAAACTTTTTTTATTTTTTCGACCTGTATTTAAAACTCACTTAATTTTTTCCCATCTCCTTAAAAATAACCTAATTTTCATCCTCGCTGTTAGTAACACTTTTTAAATTACATTACGGATATACATTAACTTTCAAAAGGGAAACTACCCGTTTGTCTGAGGGAAAAATTTATTTTAAAGTTAGAATTTAAGTTTACTTCGGCTCAACTTTTTCAATTACACCGTATATTAAGATAAAAAGTAACACGTAAACTTTTAATCCAGTTACCCCGTAACTCGCAAAATTTCATTAAACTTTTTGTATAATAAATTAGCTGACACTAAATGTTACTAAAACTAATTATTAGTTCTATAAATACTAAGTAGTTGGATGTTGTACAATCAGATATTATGCCTAACGAGCAGGAAGGAGCGATGGAGAACTGAAGAATGAACTTGGCAAACTAGACGAGATCACTAAATTTCGTGTTTCTATCCTTCTCATTTCTTAAGTTAGATAAATGCCAAGTTTTGCTATTTCTCCTCTCAATCACGGATGATCAAAAACCTACTTGTAGCACGAAAATAAAAATTAAAAAATATGATGTGTCGCTCTTTTTTCATCATTGGATGAGAGACTAATGCACATCAAAGTTAAATATTGTGTCAGTTACTACTTACATTCAACGATGTAACTTTATTTTGTTAATGTTGCTTGTAATTTTATACCAAGACTGTTTAATAAATGTCATCTACCAGTGTCCGTTAACTTCGTAAATTCTTATAATTTTATTTTATTTTATTTTATGGTGCAATTTTCACAAGTTTGATGATTTTACATTATTTTAATATTTTTTATATCTTATCCGTGCTATTTTTGTGTTTGTTTGATTTGTAGGCCTATCTTTTAACTTTATTTATAAGAACTTCTTTTTAACTTAATTTTGACGATTAAATCCCATTAAGTTCGAAACCTAGTTCATCATATCGTGGAATCTTATTGAAAAAAACAAAAGGAAGCAAAAGTCAATTAAAAGAAGAAATTGGAGCTGCCAAGTAAAATTGAATTTCTGAGAAGTCTAGAGATTTGGAGGAATTGGAATGAAACATGTATATAAAGCTTAGGAAGTGATAGGGACATACAACAAGAAGAAAGGAACATGTTGTTTAGTGGTACTGACCAAGATTGACTAGCGAGAAGTTCCTAAAGCTTAGAATAATTATATGATAGAGTATTTTGACGATGATAGTTCCCATAAATCACAAAAACGTCCGAAATGCTAAAACTCGAAGTATAAAACAGTATATGCAATGCTAAATGTGAATAAGCAACTGCGACCAATAATATTCCAGTAGGACTCCTGTAAATGATCAAACATAATTTCATCGAAATCGTTTTATTTCGGGATTATCAAACAAATACAAACATTTATCAATATAACTGTTATCTTTTTTTATTTTTTACTATGATCAACATACTTTTAAATGCATTTGAACGAATTTGAAAAGAATTTTGACCTCTATGAAAATGGTATCTCCTAAACATTGATTTTGCATGCGTCAACCACTCTTCTGTCGTAGAAAATTATTGATCTCGTAGTTTGTTTTTCAGGAAAGAAATTATTGGATGCCAAATTAGAGCTGCAAGAAGTATCACCCTTAATTCAAGATTTAAGTGCGTAACAGGTTATTTGTTTTAGCTGATGTGAGACCTCGCATTGCCACGGTGGAGAATGATCCATCGTGTTCGGTTGGTTTTCCTGAATTCATCGGAGACTTTCGGCAAAAAAGAATGATTATGTACCATTTAGAATTGAACACTCTACTATTCCATTAAGACACAGTTGCGACATGGCTAGTTTTTTCGGAAAAACAGGCAATCATTCGCTTCAAAATGCATTGGTTTTGGTTCATCTTAAAACACCCATACGGTCTAGTGCTGATTAATTTCAGGCTCATACTCATAAATGTAAGACTAGACTCCTCTTAATATCTTAAAATTGATTTGAAGCACAGCGATCGTATCTTTGGAGCATTTCCTTTCTCCAATTGACGTGAGCCTATTTTTGAGCGATTGTCAAATATTCTTGCACCTCTGTATAGGATCCGTGCTATACACATCAAGCGAGTCTATTTTAAATTTGTAAATTTCTTGCTCTACAAGTTTATAATCAATCAGTCACAGCTGGAGTAAAACCAGGCGCGAATAATTCTACTCATTATGATGTTTGGTCATAGATTGTTTTGCAGGTATGGTTGACTGTTTTGATCTGCGGGCAATAACTCCTATTTCTAACTATTTAATATTTAAGTTTACTGTTATAACTACTAGAATAACTTACTCTCGTATTAAAAAATACGGAGCATCATCTCGCAACCTTGGTCTGTAAACTGTTTTTAAAATGGAAAAATGGCAAACACGACACGAATAGCGACATCTCGACAGATCATTCAATAACTCAAGAACAACTCAAACCAACAAAGTTGTATAAAACCGCCATGTGATAGCTCAGTAGTAAATTAAAAAAGAAATATATCAAAACTAGATACACGAAACATGCTACCCAAAGGAGAGTGGTCGCATCATTCGGCACCAACGACCAAACTAACCACGAGTTTCTAAATTTCAATCAAGATGTCGCACCAATGATCTCCCATGAGAACCGCTGCGTGTTTTAAGTCAACAAATATATAAAAAAAAGATACATTTTCGTCCATATAATTTTAAAATTAAATAGAAAATTTTCAGCTGTGAGAATATAAAATTGTTGATAAACATTATCCTCGTGTTAAAAAGTGCGGAGAACTCCAAAACATAGGAGAAGCCCCGAATTTGAAAAATGAAAAAATAGCAAACAAAACACGAATAACGACATCTTGACAGATCACTTAATGAATCAAGAGCAAAACAAACCAAAAATTTGTAAAATCGTCATGTGATGGCGCGACGGTAAATTAAAAAAGGAATACATCAAAACTCGATACGCGAAAGTATAGAGGTCGCATTATTCGGCACCAGTGACCAATCTAACCACGAGTTTCCGCAGTTCAAGCAAGATGTCGCACCAACGATCCCCCCATGAGAGCCGCTGCCTGTTTTTTAGCCAACAAATCTATTTTGCATTATCAATTCACTCACAGCATCGATATTTCTTTACACTACAACCGATTTTCGATGACTTTCACGCGACTCGGTAACGATTGAGTAAACTAAACCAGCGATATAGCTTTTGTGGATGCTTCGTGACATCCAAGGAATTAAGTTCATCGATTCACTCTTGTTGAGATAAATCACATCTGATTTGTGAAAAATAATCGGACGAAAATGTGAGTTAATTCCATTTTTTGGCCTAAATGAAATTTTGAAGTTACTCTAAAGATGTGCATGTACTATCTAAAAAATGTGAAAGTTTACAATGAATATCTCAATTTACGACAAAGATATTCGCATTCAGCGGAAACTTTCACATAAGACTGCATAGTTTTCATCCTTTGGGTTTCATTTATAAACGGAGAATTCTATACTGCCTCAGTACTATAAAGGATTAAAGACTAACCAGGATATTTGCATGGTGGGCGACAAGGGAATTTTATTGGCTTGCAGACAATATTTGCTTCTCCTTAGAAATAGCATTGACCACTGATCAATCGGTGGCAGTATGAACTAGCAAAAAGTAGAAGTATTGCTTTGACTGAGCTCGCCAGTATTTGGTTTTTTACTCTAAAACACGAAGAACTGAAAATACTTATAAATATAAGGAATATAAAAATGTTTCTTAGATTTTCGTACACACGTAAGGGAACTACTTGTTCAAACACTGAGCAAAATCAATCAGAAGAATTTCGAAAATTTGCCAAATAATATTTGAAATATTCATTAAAAATATTATTTATTAAGGGTTTTGAAACTGTTTTTAATCAGTTTTATGCCGCTTTGTCTTAATATATTGCTATTTATCTAATCCAAATATTTTTTGCATCCTTCTCCTCACCGCGTCGGCAAAATAAATGCGTTCACAGCCAGAATCCTTAATCTCATATTCCGCAACCGTTAATTCAAAAGAGCAAAAAATGGCTACCGGTAGGGTCACGGGGGTGAAACATGAAAGTTGCGAAAATTAATGAGACATAAATTATACAAAAACTTCCGCGAACAAATGCTAGGAGGAAATTAAGAGTAATAGCAATGGGGAGAGATTTTTTATTCCACGCAGGAAAAACATGCAAAAAGAGTGATTTAAATTCTGGAATAATAAAACTTAAAAGTTTTATTTACGTTCACGAGAAAGTTTTGTCCCTTTTCGCACAAAGTTGGGCCTTTAATTATAATTTTGTTGTGACAGGCCCAAATGTTCAAAGAATGTCTTTGGCGTAATTGCTTTGGACTGAAAATGAGCCCCAGCCTGGTTTTTTCGAAGTTTCTTTGTGTAATGGTCTTTTATTATTATTTTTATTTTTTTAGATAGTCAATTACATTATCTAAAGTGATATATTGCGTAGCTGAGCCATTTTTTTTTTGATTTTGTTGGTCGTTACTCAGTGGAAATCCACACTCGTTTATAATTGTGATAAGTTTAACACATTCTAGGCCAGTCGAAATAAATTTGGAAAAAAAATTCATATGTCTAGGTATCAGTCGGCGAGAGCACGTTCAGTATGATGGTGATAATTTATGGTTTTTTAGGCTCCAATTTTTTTTTTGTTAAAAACAAAAACAATTGTTATTAAACAAAGGTGTGAAAAACAGTTTCTTTGAGTTGTAGAAAAAGCTATTGTTTTTATAGAAAAAAAGTTCGAAGCAAAACTTATATGTCTTAAAAATACCTACAAAATAAAAAATATATATATCAAAATCGTCGTATTCATCAGTTATTACAAAAGAATGCTAAAGTGACTGTTTTTTCAATTGTTAATAAACAATACAAAAACATATTGCATATACTTCATATTGCAATAAAAGAAGCTTCTTGTATCATAAAATAAGCATGCAAAATTTCAAACAAAAATATTCAATAGTTTTTTTGCACAGAAAATTTGTTTACAACTTTTGAGGTTGTATTGAATTGTTTATTCTCAGCGATCGGAAGGTCCCACGGCGATCTGCTGATACGCGAATCAAATTTCACGGTTTATATTATTATTATCAAAAAAGAACGAAATAAAGTATTGATTTTATATTGTTGAAATAGATTAACAAGGTTTGCGTACATTTTTTCGTTATTAACAAATAAAACACCGCTCCGACCAGTAACAATATCGAAATGCCGATAAATAGACGTGATAGCTGATGTTTTTGAGAGAATTTAAAAAATAGTCTCTACGACCAATAGAAGCTGAAATAGTATGGCGTTATTTAACAGCATTAAGAAACTATTTTAGTAGGGATTCACAGGGCATTCCTTAAACTATCGTATGAGGAAGTTTTTGACTCAAATAATTGAAAGTTGTTGATGTGACAGTAGTTTAAAGTTGGAGCTTTTCCGGGAGTCAGTGTAGGTGTGGTGGGGAAGGATGCCTGCAGCACGCGGGCAGAAACGAATTTCTGATACTTCAAAATTGTTTCGCCAGAAAAATTTGGATTACTCAAAGAATATTAATAGTAGAACCTTCATCTTTTTTTTTTTGATTTGAGGTATCTCGATGAAACATGAACAATGGAATATATATTTCCCTGAAAAAAATATTTTTTAAATTTGCAATAAACAAATTATTGCATTTTCATATATTTTATGCATAAGAATTAAATAATCGATTAACGATACTTTTAGTATACTTAGCGAAATTTAAACTGCGAAAATTCGTTGGTATTAGCATTGACTAAATAACCCTAGACTTTTACCACTTGTGGACGCCTTGGCAACTATTTTTTTTTAATTTTTGACGAGAGCGCAAGATGAGAAATTTCCAAGTATTAAATCCAACTCATTCAATAAATTTAGTTATAGTAAAAAAGTAGTAAAAAAGCAAGAAATGAGAAGTTGCAGTGTTGCCGTCTTGGATAGTAAATCTAAAATACGGGTACAAGTTTTAATCCCTCCATTTATATTCATTTAAATTTACAAAACAAATATTGTCATGAATCAGATGATTATTTTATATTTATAATGATGAGTTTTTATGGATGTGAAACAGTACTATATATTATCTATTTTTTTAGATTCAACGGGTAATGTACTTGAGTTTTTATATACGTAAAATATGAAAAGAAGGATTTTCTAAATTCTTAATATTTATTATATATATATATATATATATATATATATATATATATATATATATATATATATAAATATATATATATATATATATATATATATATATATATATATATATATATATATATATATATATATATATATATATATATATATATACCGAGTGTCAACGAATCTATTAGACAAGTCATAATTTCTAGAGTATTATGAGTATCAAAATGAGAATTGGTACAGGTAAATGGTATGTGAAGGGAAGAGTTTTCGCATATTTTCCACTTTCCGGCCACTTCCGGTTTCACCGGAAATGGCTCCGGTTTTGAATTTTTAAATGGAACACTCTGTATATTTTAACATTTTTGGATTTCTGAGACAATTCTAGATCAGAATGTGATATTTTAAAAACTTTTTACGTCTACTTCATTTTTTCAGAGCCACTTTTAAAATTGCGTCTAGGTGGCCATGATCGGACGCAAACTAATCTAAGGGTATTAGGTGATGTCAAAAAAATACAATCGCAAAGTTTTAGTTACTAGTATGAAAGACAGGAATAAGACAAGTTGACAAAATTACTTTTTCATTTCTAACTATTAATTTTCAAATGGCGACCCCTTTTTGACAACTACTTTTCGAAAAAAGCATTCTTTGACGAATCTAACGGTACTAATTTATTTGCGATTGGATTATACATAAGAACAGAAATTAAATATTATTAAGCAAAATACTGGATAGTTTATTTACTTATGACAAGTGCGCCTGGACAGCCATGATGCATAATAATTTGCAACTGTTTTTATCAAGTCTTCTTTGGAAAACAAAGCACTCACTTAAGTAGATAATGACAGTGACATATACTCTAAAAACAGACGTAAAAGTTTCTTAATTTTCGTTAAGTTTAGTTTAAATTTTCGTTAAAATGATGTATACTCAAAGTGAAAAAGTGGATATGTTATTAATATTTGGAGAGTGTCATAGAAATTCAAGGAATGCTGCCGAGTTGTATGCTCATAGATATCCGAATCGACAACATCCAGCCCATCAGTATTTTCCGTATGTCGAGACTCGTTTTAGGCAAATAGGAAATCAAGAGGCGGAACAGAGGTTTATCATAAATGAAGAGACTGAGATTAACGTTGCTATGGTTGAGGTTGATAAAACAGTTTCGTTAAGAAAAATTAGTCAAGAACTGCAGATAAGTTATGAATCAGCAAGAAAAATACTGAAAAAGCATGGATATCGAGCATTTAAATATCAGTTACATCCACATTTGTATACTGAGGATAGCAATAGACGAGTAGTGTTTTTAGACGGGTAGTGTTTTGTGATTGGCTGCTTCAAAATCATAGAGTTAACCCAAATTTTATCGATTTTATTCTATTTTCCGACGAATCCCGATTTACAAATAATGGTATGTTCAATAAGCAAAATACTCGGTACTGGGCCCAACAAAATCAACATGAAATGAGAGAGGGCAATTTTCAAGAAAGATTTGTCATCAATGTGTGGGCTGGTATCCTTGGAAACAGAATAATTGGGCCAATATTGTTTCAAGGTCAGTTAACAGGGGCTAGATATTTAGGTTTTCTTCAAAATGAAATCGAAAATCATCTCAATGATATACCTTTAGCAGTTTTACGGCGAATTTACTTTCAACAAGATGGAGCACCGCCTCACAATACTAGAGAAGTTCTTAATTATTTAATAGAGCATTTTAATAAACGAATTATTGCAACCAATGGTCCGGTACGGTGGCCAGCCCGCTCACCGGATCTTACTGTGCTCGATTTCTTTGTCTGGGGATATGTTAAAGAAAGGGTTTACTATGGAGCAGCCCCAGGTACTCTTGAAATATTAGAAGAAAGAATTTTACGGGCATTTAGAAGTATAACGCCCCAAATGCTACAAAACGTGTTGAGAGAAACAATTGAACGAGCTGAAATCTGTCTTGAAAAAGATGGAATGCACTTTGCACTTTGCACTTTTAAACAAATTCAGCTACTGTACTTTCAAATATTTTAAGTGCGTCGTCTAAGTTATTAGTTTATTTTGTTAGTTTTTTGTTAATTTTGTTAAATTTTTAATCCAATTCCTGTCTTTCATACTAGTCACTAAAACTTTGCGATTGTATTTTTTTGACATCACCTAAGGCCATTAGATTAGTTTGCGTCCAATCATGGCCACCTAGATGCAATTTTAAAAGTGGCTCTAAAAAAATGAAGTAGACGTAAAAAGTTTTTAAAATGTCACATTCAGATCTAGAATTGTCTCAGAAATCCAAAGATGTTAAAATATATAGGGTGTTCTATTTAAGAATTCAAAACCGGGGTCATTTCCGGTGAAACCGGAAGTGACCGGAAAGTGGAAAATATGCAAAAACTCTCCTCTTCACATAACATTTACATGTACCAATTCTCATTTTGATACACATAATACTCTAGAAATTATGACTTGTCTAATAGATTCGTTGACACCCGGTATATATATATATATATATATATATATATATATATATATATATATATATATATATATATATATGCACAGCCAGGTGCATGTCGGTACCCTGATGAGTCTAATAGAGACGAAACATGTATCTCTGCCGTATCACTGTGGCGAGGAGGGTAAGTTTTGACTTTCTTCTCGGTATGGTGGTACAGGTGGGCCATCATCTCGATGGTGGTGGAATAGGATAAATTGTGTTCCTTAGCAATTTGTCCAAACTGTGCAACCTCTAACACAGAAAGGATATGATGGAGAGAAGTTTGCATTACTGTTCGCATTTGACTTCATTCATATACGGAGCTGCATATAGTTGAACGTTTGCTGAATGTGATTTCAGCACTATAACGGCATAATGTGGATATATCCACTGCTATTGCATTTCACACGAAGGAATCCGTGAAATCCGCATAAACATATATACGCCATCCGGCGGGTAGTCGCCGAAGCCGCGTTCAGTATTTGCATGCTTCCTTCCGATCTGTCCTTTGCACAGCCAGGTGCATGTCGGTACCCTGCTGAGTCTAATAGCGACGAAACATGTATCTCTGCCGTATCACTGTGGCGGGGAGGGTAAGTTTTGACTTTTTCCTCGGTATGGTGGTACAGGTGGGCCATCATCTCGAGGGTGGTGGAATAGGATAAATTGTGTTCCTTAGCAGTTTGTCCAAACTGTGCAACCTCTAACATAGAAAGGATATGATGGAAAGAAGTTCGCATTACTGTTCGCATTTGACTTCATATACATATATATATATATATATATATATATATATATATATATATATATATATATATATATATATATATATATAGATATATATAGATATATATATATATATATATATATATATATATATATATATATATATATATATATATATATATATATATATATATATATTTGCGTCATTGAAAAAGCCTTCTACATCTTTTCGATTTATTTAGAAGTCCCCGGCACCTATTTTTAACGTGACATTAACTTTTTAATATAAAATTTTTCAGCTTATGAAGCGTTATATTTGAATCGTTATTTTTGTTTTTATTTTTCGACTTTATTCTTCCCAGGCACCTCATACGTCATTCCTGAACTCAAGAAATCTAATGTCGTGAAAAAAAAACGGCAAAACAAGCCCCGTTTTAGTACGGTAGCCAATTTACGACTTTGCGGCAATGGTGAAGTCAGGGTTATATTGTGAGGGCGGTTTGTATTCATGCGGCCCACATTTCTACCCGTTTTTGCTAATAAATACGACTATTTGCGGCATACAGTTGTGAAATGGGGTGAAACGTGAACTTTACGAGGGGAAGTTCGTTAGTATTAAACTTGAAAAGTTCAAATAATGCATGGTTTGGTAAAAGAGGTTTTTCTCCATTAATTAAACTAACTTTTCTGTCTAAATACTCTCTGCTTCTAGAAAAATGTCTAAAAATACTCAAATACTCACTGCCTTAACAGAATAAACAGTCACCGCACTATGAATATTACGAAAAGTTCATAGTAAAATTACCTTCAATCCAATAGAAATTCACTTAAAATAAAATAATCTGTGGGGGTTATTCTTTCTAATTTCTCCCTGCGTACTATAGCAAATCACGTGACAAGCAAGATTCCGTATATTTTGTAAAATGAAATTACATATACCTAAGCCTATAAACCTTAAGCATACAAAATTAGCAAATTTAATGTCGAATTGCTAGAAGACAACACCAAAAACACTTATACAAAGATCGGTAATGGAACATACAATTAACTTAGACGACAGCATAGACGATCAATGGAAAACAATAAAAAATAACAGACACAGTGCTGCCATCGAAGCAATAGAGAAAAAACAGGTCAAAGTTGATAAAATCAACAGAACGTCATGATTCATGCCAGAGGTAAAATAACTAGTAAATTCAAAGAACAATAACTTAGAAATCAAGGATACCGTACATATCAACAAGATCACAATATAGCAGTGGAAAACATTATTTAAAAGTCTATATAAGGCAGATAGAAAAATAAAACTACTACAAGAAGAACAGTGATTTTCAACTAACAAAAGAAGCGCGAGAAAAAACCTAAAGTCTCTTAAAAACAGAAACAGCCCAGGACCAGACGAGATGCTGAAATATGGGGAGGAAAGATCACAATACAGCACTGGAAAACATTATTTAAATGTCTATATAAGGAAGATGAAAAATCAAAACTACTATAAGGAGAAGAGTGATTTTCAACCAACAAAAGAAGCGCTGGAAAAAACCTAAAGCCTCTTAAAAACAGAAACAGCTTAGGACCAGACGAGATGCTAAAATATGGGGAGGAAAGCCTACGTAATGAAATATTAACTCTATTTAAGAACATTCTAGAGGAACGGAGGATACCGAATGAGTATAGCGATAGTATTCTTAAAGCATTCACAAAAGCCACCATAAAAGAAATTAGCAAAACTATACAATTACGAGAAGAACAACAGGGGTTTAGAAAAAATAGATCCACTACTTATGCAAAATTCATTATTAAACAAATATCCCAAAAATCCCTTGAATTTAATAAATCTGCTTCATCAATATGATCAAAGTGTGTGGCAAGGTGCAATTAAAGGACGTGCTGTAAATATTGAAAACAAATGAGCTAAATCAGAAATTAACCAGTCTAATGTACGATATCGACACTTAATATAAAACAAAAATAGGAATAGACCAAATACCAACCAAAGATATACAAGTAGACACAGGAATTAGACAGGAAGCCCCTTCATCTATAATTTAACAATGGTTATAATAATAAAAAATCAACCCCGAGTGGCTGAATACAAAGCGAGAAGCATCTTCTTTTATGCTGTATACCATATCGACGATGCGGCACGAATTGCAAATTCAGGAGACAACCTTCAAAAGTTACCCCATGATTTCAATATCAAAGCTAAACAACACTGAAAAAACTAAATGCTTAGAAAAATTTATAGAACCAACAAGATATAAATTAGAATTCGAATCCAAAATAATCGAACAGGTAAACCATTTCAAATATCTCTGAATAGAAATAACCAGCCATGGAAATCTACAGAACGAAGTAAGAAAATAAACAATGAAAGCAGCTCGATTCTCAGGATGTCGAAGACAGATTGTCTAAAAGAACAAAAATCATAGCATACGCGGCAGTAACAAGACCAAGTACAGCCAAAACCGTACAAATGAAGAAAACAGCCGAAATGAAAACATTAAAAAGTATACAAGACAAAGCAATGTACGACAAAATACGAAACAAAGTCATTAGAAAAAAAAATGCGGAATATAGGAAATAAGACAAAAAGGAAAATTTTGCAACAAACACATAAAAAGAATAGAACACACAAGTTAAACGCAAAATTAAACAATTCAATAGGGAGGAAACTACAAGGAGGACCACAAAAATGATGGAGAAAGCTGGACCTCTTCCTCCATAGATGATGTATTGGTAATGAATAAGGCACTAACCTACTAATGTGGCCGAATACCACATTAGAAAGGAGAGGAAGAAGAAGAAGAGGTGAAGTCATATCGGGCATTCATATTGGTAGTGTTTTTAGATGGTAGCATCTTTTACAAATCTATTTTCACGTCCACCATAAAATATTGCATAGGTTATCATGGACTCTAAGAATCAGAAAACAAACTAAATTTTTTTTTTCGACAGGCTGAATCTGACTCTGAAGTCAGAATTAACCTGTTGTTTGGGGTTTTTGTGATGTTTTAATCTAAGATTGCAAAAATTATGGTTTGTTGCTATCTGTGAGGTTATGTAACATGACAGTTCTAAAGTTTATCGATAAACGATATATGATAGTTAAAATTACTAGGCTTCCCCTTCAAACTTTATTTACATTTATATTCATATATTTTTTTATTTCTAAAATATCGTAAATTGAAACTAATTAGTTTGGCAAAATCACTCGTAAACGGTTCAATCTTGGAGAGATTTATTTTCTCTTTTAAAGAAATTGATGTCTTCTCATCTATATGCTACCCTGGCTATGGTATCAGTTTTTTTCATACTTTCCATAGAAAATTTAATATGGCGGCTTAAAGCTAAGATTTCTGACCAGACTTTCAAACCCAGGCATAACAAGCCACCTCGAGGCGAGATATAAATTTTTATGGAGTATTTTCGAGGTACGTAAAAATGAAAATGTTGTCAGAATTTTAAAACTGTCATTTCCATGGTAGCGGAATCAGTATGGCTGGCAAATTTTTTAAAAAAACTCAAATTTTTGACTGAAACTTTATACCCGGAGTTTTGGAGGTAGCCAAATATGGAACTCAATTCAAATTGTCCAAATTTCATATTTCAAACTTTTAAAGCCTTTAAGGAGCGTCATTATGAAGGCAGGTGGGATGTATAAATGACTATTTCATGATTTTTTAAAAGAAACAACATTTTAACTGATCATAAGCGTAATTCTTTGAGAGGTTCATTAGAATTGAAACAATAATGTTTTCAGAACATGTTCTAAATAAGTTTAAAAATTCTAGAAAATGAAAAAAAAACAACTGACTGCATTCGGCTAAAAGCGATAACTCAAAATTTCTAGGGCTTTTTGACAAAAGAAAATTCTATAACGTAATATTATGGAACGTCACGGTTTGAATTTAATTTTAAGTTCACTATGGCTAATTTGGTTAATGTTACCTTATTTTTGCAAATATTTACGTTTTGGGCATCACAATATCATTTTTTATTGAGCATTTTTCTTATATCCTTCGAATAAAAGCATACTATTCATTGCATTTTGGATTTTACTATGTTACGGGCCTCCTAGTAATACTTCCTCGCAAAATTTCTTCCAACTTGATTATTTTCTTCATTATTCTGTAATTTGCCTATATTCTTACACTACAAAATGTAGCGTAAAGTTAACCTTTATTTTTAACTTGATTTATTATGCCGATATTCTACTGCACTGTGCTAAGTTGTTTTTATTTTGTTGAAGAATTTGTATTTATCTTTTTTTTTTTGATAGATATCGTTTTCCCTGCCTGCTATTCGACGAAAAGTTTTACTTTTATCCTTTATTATGGCAGTTTTTTTGATATTATTTTGAATGATTCCATTCCATAGATTCTATATACATTTTTTTTGAGATTAGATTGCTAGTTACTTTCAAGTGTGTCAATTTCGAGGCAATTTTACACCTTTAACCGATTATTCTATAGGCAGTTTTATGTTAAGTTGCTATTTTTGTTTTGTAATATTTGAGGGAAGAAGGACTTATTTTGTGTTGGTAATGACTGGTAGAATATATATATATATATATATATATATATATATATATATATATATATATATATATATATATATATATATTTCTGAATTTAAACGTAAAATTAACCGATGGGTTTTTTATTGGATGTTAAAACGAAAATATTAATGGATTGGGTAACGTAGCAAATTTATTTCAGCCCACTCTTGTTGCTCCAGGTCAATTTTGTGCTGCTACTTTTGTTAAGTTGGTACCCATTTAAAATTTCTTTGACTTCATTTTTACTTTTTTCTGTTAGAATCTTTAGTTTGATTTGCAACATCCTGTTGAATTAGGGGCTGGAATTTTGTTTGGATTGTCTCGATAACTGTATTGCTTGAAACGAAATGACTTTTTTCTCTCTATTGTGTCTTTCTATCGTGATCTACCCATAATGTCAGATTCTTTGCGACGTATAGCTTGGATTGGAAGAATAATGTTTTATTTTCCATCCTTTTATTATTTCTATATAAATTAAGGTTTCCAAACCGTCTTTGATAGGTTCGTAGGTGGTGACGTATGAGTATTCTCTCACTGGACCAACTATAATTTTGTCTGTCCATCTTCCAAAGTTGATTCGAATTGTCATGAACTTTTTAGGGATATGGTTATATGGTGAAGACGCCGAGCAGATTAACAAAAAAGTAAATTACAAAAAAAAATACCTAGAGCGTCAATGATTGCTGTGAGCTTTAACCTAATTGAGTTTAGAAAGAATCAGCAAAGAAATGCATTTTATATAACTTGTTAATAGTCTTTTAAGGAAAGCCGATACTTTCTAACCAACCCAGATATTCTATATTTTAAAAGTTAGTAAATTTATGAAGTTATGACCTGTGATGTCTTCTCGAGAAAAACAGAGCACGTTGTTTTTATTATTTGAAAGCAGAAAAAAATCAAATATTTTATGTCAGCTTTAGTAAGCTTTTACGATATGTATTAAAAAGCCATACCGGCACCCCATATACAATTTCGAAATTCTCATATTTGATGTAATAAAAAGATCCTTCTTTAGATTTTTATGTGTGTTGGACAAATGCGAATGAGGGGATCAAATAGAATTTGTCAATATTTTTTAGGGTAAAAGGGTGGTGTTCAGCACAACAACGGTATAAAAGATTCGAGATGTTGAAATTTGGAAAAGGAAATTTGAACTGTTTATGTATAATAGGTAAAAATATGTTTTCACTATCGGGAGTAATTTACTATGGAAATGGTGGATTCAGTTTAACGAAGTACAATAGGTTTTTATATTTTTTTATTACAGTTATACCTAATTTGTTTAACATTCAAATTTAGTTTGAAATTTTAAGAATCAAAATATAGTGGTAGGTGGTCTAAACCAGCAGGTCGTCGAGGGTTTTTCATGTGGGGGGGGGGTGGTCACTGGTTATCAATTTTAAAACCAAAATTAAATTTTTTTATCACTTTTTAATGTTTGACGACATGTGAGTTTTGCGACACAATCGGTGGATGGCTTGCACATACCTCGATTTATATCTGGCGAAATCTGACTAGCACAGGCTAATCGGGTAATTTGCGGTAATCGTGACATTCCTTCATGAATTTCTTAAAATAAAATAGGTGATGGAGCCATCAAATCTAAAATATATGTAGTGTACTCGTCGTCACTGTGGAGACCAAGTAGATTTGGCAACAAAACTTAGTTTTAACTATTTCTTTTGTTGATTATCTTGATACACGTCAAATTAACTATCAAAAAATACTATACAGATTATTATGGTTATGAAGTTATTACTTAACAACCTAGTAATATAGGCTATCAAGTGCTGCCGAAAAACTGCTCGTTCGTTCTGGTTCGCCCACTTCATCTCATTTTACATGACGGTGAATCTTCCTCAATTTTGGAAAACAAGTTTTGTGGTTCCTATTTACAAGATCGACAGCAGGGCTGACATTCGGAACTATAGACCTATCAGCATAATTAATACTATTCTTCAAATCTTCAGAAAGCTGGTTAATACCTTTTTCACCTCTATTTTTAAGTCTGCCATCATTGAGGAGCAGTTTGGTTTTGTGCTGGCAGGAACACCGAGGTGAATCTGGTCTCTTATGTGGGCGGTTTATCTGAGGCCTTGGAGAGCGAATCCGAGGTCCACTCGGTGTATGCTGACTTCTCGGCAGCCTTTGATAGGATGCTTCATGAGATTCTGCTGGATAAGCTTCAGGTGCTGGGTGTCTCTGATCCACTGTTTGGTTGGATTGAGACCTATCTGAGTAATCGTCGTCATGTAGTGCGGGTGAATAATTTTGTATTTTCTGAGACATCATTGACTTCAGGGGTCCCTCAGGGATCCCACATCCATCCATTAGTGTTAAACTTATTCATTCATGATGTATCCATTTGCTTTAAATCAAGCAAGTTCTTACACTTTGCGGATGACATGAAGTCATCGACAGTTACAGTGACTGCTTGGAGCTTTAGGTAGACGTTGATAGATTTGTTTCTTGTTGCGGAGTGAATGGAATGAGTTTGAATATTCCTAAGTGTAAATTCACTAAGTTTTCATGATTGCGTTATCCACTGAACTTTCGCTATCACTTGGATGGTAGGCTGCTGACCTCCATTGATTCTGTGCAGGACCTAGGAGTCCTTTTTGATTCCACCCTTTTATTCGTTCCTGACATCGCTGACATTGCTAGTAAGTCCCTCAGGATGTTAGATTTTATTAAACGTCATGCTAGGGAGCTTTCCACTGTGAAGTCCTTTAAAATACTCTATTGTTCGTTGGTTTGAACACAGCTTGAGTACGCTTCTTGGGTTTGGAACCCACATTTTGAATCACATGTGTACCAGCTCGAACAGATACAGGGAAGGTTTCTCAAATATATTAAATTGAAATTCAACGGGGGTGCTGATCTTAATTATGCTCCGAGTTGAATTTGTTCCCCATGCTAATAATGCTACCGAGTATTGATCTATGGATCCGTATACTTCCCATATATTTCACCGGCCTTTTTAGAGAACAAATTATGCAAGCCATTCTTTTATACCATCATTTTAAACGAAGGCTGTTAGAATCGATTGCCGATTCATGTTTTGTATTTCTGCTGTTACTGGTTGACAGGTGTACGTAAAAGTATTTCTAGCGATGGACAAAAACTATGAAATAATTAACAACATAAAAATAAAGAAACTGCAATATCTTGGACATATAATGAGAGGCCAGCGATGCGAGTTGCTTAGATTGATCATGCAAGGTAAAATAAAAGGAAGAAGAAATATCGGAAGAAGAAGAATTTCATAGTTGAGAAATTTGAGAGAGTGGTTCAATTGTAGCTCAGTAGAACTTTTTCGAGTAGCGGCAAATAGAGTGAGAGTGGCAATGATGATATCCAACCTCCGATAGGAGATGGCACCAGAAGAAGAAAGAAACACCCTTCTGTTATAATATTATTGATTTCATATTGTTATGTTTCATTCTAGCTCTGTAATTAATTATTGTAAAATGGATAGTGTTATCCGTCGATAAATAAATAAATAAATACGCTATCAGCCAAATATTTCGCTGTTAATATAGGCCACAAAATTATCTTAAATTGGTAATCTAAAACTATTAAATAAAATTTCATACAAGTGTCCAAACCCTTTATAGTCTAATATATAAAGATAAAAGGATATCAATAAAACATCAACTCACTTATACAAAGCAACATGCCAATGTTTATTGGAATATATGCCTATTATATACAGTAATTGCAGAAAGCTAGCACCGATAAACTTGAAACGGTGAAAACAGCAGCTTTAAGTAGTATCAGTAAAATCCGTCATCACCTATATAAACCATCCAATAAATTATTATATGAATTAACTATTATGAACTAAAATCTGAAGTTTTAGGCGTCGAAGAAAATTAGGAATAATTTTGGAGTACATCAAATGTGGCAGCAGCAACTGAACGCAAATAAACATACATATTGTAACTGACTTTAGAATGTGTTTGTAGTTGGGATAGTTTAAGGTTTATTTCCTATGAGCTCTTAATTTATTTAATTAATTTTACCTTTGTTAATTTTCTCATGAGACGTCTATGAAAGACGGTCTGGAACTTTTTAAACATTCTATTTCTTTATTTTCAACATGGACATGACAGAAGGTCTGGAAATCACCGGATTATACCCTTTTCTTATTTTTCTTACACCATGTAGTATGAAAATCCATTTAGAAAAATCCGTAATGTTGTGGTATCCGGAAAAAGGGTATATAAAGGATCCAGATCGGCTTTCGTGGACAGTTTAGTTTGAGAGTTGACTTAAGTAACTTGAATTATTTGACAAATTATAACAATAAAGGTTATAAAAAGAAGTGAGTGTATGTATAAACATAGACCGTCCGGAACAAATTGATATCAGAGGTGCGATCAAATCCAGAAGACGTTAGTTCAGATTAGAAAATTAGAAAAAAAAGTTAATTGCAATTTTAGGTCAGTGGAAACAGGAAGCAAAAATGGAAGAACAACTTCAAACTAGATACTGATGATGATACAAGACATGAGAGAAGATATGACGAAAATGTAGACAATTGAAACAAGAATTAATGACACTAAAGACAAGCCAAGATGATATAAAACAAGAAATAAAGACAAGCCAAGATGATATGGAACAAGAACTAAAGACAAGCTAAGATGATATGAAACAAGAATTAAAGACAAGGCCAAGATGATATGAAAGAAAATTTGATGTCACTGAAAACAAACCAAGAAAGTATGCACTAAAAATTGAAAGAAGACATTAATAAAAATCAAGAAAGTATAAAACAAGAATCAAAAACAAGCCTGGAGCTCATCAGACAGGAACATAAGACAAATCAAGAAGATATGAAAAAGAACTGAAACAAAACATTAAAAAAAATCAAGAAGATATGGAACGAACAAGAAGTACAATATGAAGAATGACGGAAATCCAGAAACAGATGCAACAATTATATTTGCAAATCGAGAAGGTAGCCAGTAAGGTATAATAATGGTAGATGGTGTTCCTGCAACTAATGTAATTCAACCCCCTTTGACGGGAAAGTACCTGGGCTTACCTATGTCCGTCAATTCGAGGCCGCCGCCACCAGCAATAATTAAAGTTCACCGCAGAAGGCACGGGCTCTTGTTCTAGCACTAGGAGGTGAAGCGATGGAGGTTCTATGTAACATTCCCGAAGAAAAACAGAATAATTACGAGTTTATTGTTACTTTTTTGGAGATGTATTATAGGAAAGCCCAAATCCAAGAAGTTTATAAGCCACAACTCCAAGGAAGAAGAATAAAACACAACGGAAGTCTACAAGAATATGAGGAAGGTATAGTGAGGCTAATAAACTTGACTTGTCCAATACATCTGGAAGAAATAAAGCAAGAGTTAGTAGTAAATAGTTCTATCGAAGGTTTACGCGACCAAGAAACAAGTCAAACTTAAAAATGGCCCGACTGAAAAAAAATTCCTAGGCTCTAGCTTATGCTCTTCAATTTGAAATAGCTAAACGGACCTCAAGAAGCCAAGAAAGAATCATAAGAAGGGTCAACATTTCCCAGAATGATTGCAAGACCAACGATGAATTCTTTATGAAGCTAATGAGGGACATGCAGGAATTTTTAAACAAACGAGAAACACATGACCACAAAAACTCAACCTTCCATTGCAGAAATAGAATTCGTTGTTGGAAGTCTGGCTAAGAGGGGCATGTACAAAGCCGCTGTACTAGCAGTACTGCTCCTAACAGTGATCAGAATCAGGAAAATTCCCAGTAGCTAGCTTAAAGGGGCCAAAGCTGGCTAGATGCTACCAAGCCCCACCAACAATAATTATTAATGTATCGCTGCTGCAAAATAATGGTTCCGGCTTAATAGTACGCGAAAAGGTATGCGGTCAGATATGTGAAATGGTATTAGATACTGGTTTTGCTCCCACCATTGTAAAGCCGAACATCGTGGTTCAATGTAAAATTTGTTTCCCGGAAAAGCATTATGTCCTGAAAACTGCCAATGAAGAAGTATTACCGGTGAAAGGGATACATGAAGCAGAAATAACTCTAGGAAGCACTACTTTCAAACATGTAGGTATTGCTGATATTTTCGACGAAGTAATACTAGGTCTAGAAGTCATGGAAAACCAGACACTTGACTTGATCTTCTTCAACGAGTACTGCAAACTAGAAATGAAGAAACTGTTATGAATCTGCCGAAAAATAGTAGAGTATCGATACAGGAGGTTGTACTTCTTGAAGATGCGATGCTACCGCCAAGTTCGGAATATATAGTAAAAGTAAAGTTTGATGATTCCGAAGGAGATGAAGTAGTTTTGATTGAACAATATGTATGAGTAGATTAGCAGGATATGATATCAAAAATTTTGTTTATAAACAAAGTGGAACACTATCATGCACTCACTTCTTTCCCTCTGTATTTATAACAATAATTTATTGTATATGTAATATGTCAGTATTAAATGTATATATTTTAGAGTAACAAATTATTCGAACCAATAACTTCCTTTTCATATAGTTTAAAAATATTTATGATAATATTAAAAAGAATAAATTAAATTTTATGCTAAAAAAAAATTAAAAAAAAAAGTTCGAAAATTAGGAATCAGTATTTTGTTGAACAATCAACAGCTAAAAGCATAATATCGTTTTTATTTCCAGAAAATTTAAAAAAACAAAAAATAGAAAAATCTAAAAATAATAAAATGTGTGGAAAATATTGTGAAACAACTTGAGGTACTTCAAGATATATCGAGCATGAAAAAAGAGGTTTGAGAGAAAAATCCTGCGCATAACATATGGCCCATACCGAGACCTTGAAACAGGCCGTTACAGAATGAGAAGCAACTTAGAGCTCGCGCAATTATATCAAAGCCCTGACATCATTCAAGAAATAAAGTCCAGAAGATTACGATGGGCAGGTCATATACAAAGGCGACAAAACGATCGACTAATAAAACGGGTATGGAAGGAAGCACCACAAGGAAAAAGACCACTGGGAAGACTAGGCTTAGATGGAGAGATAACATCCACAAGGATCTAGCTATCGTTGAAGTTGACCAGCAAAAATGGAAGGAGTTGACACAAGACCGTTCCAGGTGGAGGCAGATAGTCGAGGCAGCCAAGACCCGCCCTGGGTTGTAGTGCTACAGAGACAGTCAGTCAGCCATTTTGAAGCTCTCGGAAAACCCCAAATAAACTGTCTGATCATAATTTTCCCACGAACCTTGATTTAAAAATTGTGTTAAAATTAGTAAAAGCAAAATAACGTTTTTTTTCATTTTTCTATTCTCTCTCTTTAAAAGATTAAAAATTTGACTCACATTTAACACTATCTAGAGGTTCATGGAAAAACTTTCAAACGTCTTTTTAAAAAATGGCATAAGATCATACCTTGGTGAAATATAAAATTTTGAAGCTATACTTGTTTTCACTTAGTGATGGCAAAAGTGATTGACGGGGAGTGTTGCCTCAATGAAGTAACGTCGTCAAGTAAATAATAATGAATATTCTATTAAGTTTTAGCATGACGTTTTTCCCTATTGTTTTATATTCTTCGCACTTATTTTCGTTGATTTTCATAATTTTCCAATATTTATTGACATTGATTTTGTTTAAATTTTACCAAAATGCTGTATACTACAAGTGTAAAGACAATATTTCAATAAAATTAGCTGAAGATCACAAACTTATAAATAAATTATTTATATTATTATAAATTAATTTTTTTTTTTATTTCTACATGAACTATTTCCTAATTTTAAAAACCCTATATTCTAATTGACCAAAAAAGTAAACCAATATCGTATGTATCTTCCAGTAACAAAGACTTTATTATTCAATTACTGTAACAAAGGTCCCTTCCTATGTGCCCTATCCCACTTTAGGGCCAGTTCTTATCGTTCTAGAAAGATTAAGTGTCCTGGATATCAGTGTAATTGAAACTGGACTTCTTGGCACTTATCTTCGGGTCATCTCTCCTATCTTGATTTGAGAGAATTGGGGATTATTCTTGGGCACACGGGACATTATTAGGACTTATCAACAAGTGAACATGATTCGTAAAAGGATACTGTATTATTTCGAAACTAAATATTTATTTATATACGAAAATTATATTTAAAAAGAATATATTTTAAAACACTATAAAATACGATAATGTCAAATTTTCTTTTCAAAATAATATTAAATATTTCAAATTTTGACTAATTTTCTTTATTTTCCTTATTTCTGTAAAAAATTTCGCTTAACATATTTCCACGAAACATATGCCATTTATAATAGGAGAAACTGTCGCTCTTTTGTTTTTTTGCTGGGACCATAAACAGGTCACTTTTATAGAACATTTTTCCTCAAATACTGAGGCAGCCATACATGAAAGGATGATCCTCAAAACCCATCCAGTTGTAGACAAATATCGATATTGAGTATATTTGAAAAATATGATTGAAAAAATAATATATAAAAATTTAGCAAATTTTCTTAATCAGAATTCAGTTATAACTCCTGGCCAACCTCGCATCAGAAAGAATTGTGATTTACTTAATTTTGTATAAATGGAACTCGATATGTATGCGATGTCTACTTTAACAAGGGTGTTTTATATTTTAAGTAAAAAGTTCATATTGTGAAAACTTTTTGTTTTGAGTGTAAAGGGAAATATCCTGAATCTTATTAATTCGCATATGTCCGATAGAAGTACGTTTGTCCGATACCAAAAAAGTGAATCAGATCACAGAAAAGTCATCACTGGGCCTCTCCTGTTTTAGGTTTATGTTAATGATCTATCTGGATTCATAAATAGGGGAAAATTGGTTATGTTTGTTGATGATTTTACGACAGGTTTGTCTGCAGATCCCAGAAAAGTTTTTGTGTGCAGCGGAAAGTGTTTGAGAAGAGTTGGAGATCTCATGTGAGCATAATCAGTTGATATTAAACGCGACAAAGACTGTATGTGTAATCTTAAATATAGAAGGATAATTACTTGTAGAGGATAAAGTAACTTATAATATTGGAGCCTCAGCTGATGTTAAATTTTTAGGTAAATGGCTTCATGAATCAGTGGAATTAATTTCCCATATTGGTTAAATTGGTAAAAGGTTAAATTCTGCCCTTTTTGTCCGTTTACAAATAAAATTATCTCTGGATCAAGCTGGGCTGCTGACTGAATATTATTCGCTGGGGTAGGGGGCAGAAAGTAAATTTTGTGTTTCTGGCTGACAAGCGAATACCGAGGTTAGTATTCGGTATTAAACTGACAGATTTATTTAGTCCCAATTTTAAAGAAAATATAATTTTAACATTTCATTCTATTTATATTTTTAAATGCGTTTTGTATATTAAATAAAATTGTTTTAGTTTATGACTCTTAGCCAAGGACTCAGATATGGTAAATAGTCCAGTGTATGACGGTTTTTAGCTACGAATTCTTTCGGATAAGACCGATTGATCTGAAATTTTGACAGTAAGGAAGGAATCTTCCAAGGTTCAATAGTTTTATAATGCTGATGTGCTCTTTTACCCTCGAGGTGAATACCACCTCTTCTCGGTGGTGGAAATTAACACACTCAAAATAACCACAGAAACCAATAGAAGGATAAATTTTAAGCAAAAAATATTTTGTGAAGTTTTTTCGATAAATCAATATTTTCTGAGTTATTCGCGACTGAAAATCTTGATTTTTCATCTAAGAAATGCATGTTTTACAGTCATCTGTTCCTTTAACTCGAAAACCGTACGTTTTGTTGAAAAAGTTTTTTTTATATCTGTAGATGTAATACGAACTGAATTATGGCTCGTTGAAGATAACTTTAGCAGTAATCTGAATTAGTAACTTTCAACGTTAAACAATGAAAAATTTATAGAACTTATCTTAAAGTACTTCAAAAAACCCTTAAGAGGTTTTTAAAAAGGTTGATAGCATAAAAACTCTTGAAATTATAATAAAAATAACATGGTTGTCTCGTTTTTTCGAAGAAAAAATCAACAATCAAACCAATAGCTAAACCACAAGAATCGAAATTCAACATAATCCATGTAGATTTAAATTTATTTAAATATTAACAATATGTTTGATCGCTTTAGGATCCCTAAATTTGAAAAAAGTTTGATTCTATTTTGAAATGAAAAAATTTTCTCTTTTTGACAATAATCCAAAAACTAAAGAAGACCTAAACAATGAAAAATATTAAAAATTTTTTTTTTTGCCAAAATTTCCTTTTTTTTTGGTTTTTATATAGGATAAAAATTGACCGAGATATCAACGTTTTAAGTTCACAGTTGAGTGCGATGATCACCTGCCCCAAGCTCTTTAAAGTAAAAAAATCTCAAAAAAAAAGATGTCAAATGGTTCCTTGGTAGTTTTTCAATATATATATATATATATAATTTATTTTTGTATCTTTCATGGAAAAACCTATACCCAAGAAAATATTACAAATATATATATATATATATATATATATATATACATATATATATATATATATATATATATATATATATATATATATATATATATATATATATATACACGAGGTACGTCCAGAAAATAAGTTCATTTTTACTGGTAAAATAGAGCAAATGTATATGAAGAAAAATAATTTATTGCAAAAGAATCAGTACACTTAAAACTATTTTTCAACATAAATGCAACCATTTAGTAAGCATTTATCGTAGCGTGACACTAATTCCTTCGTCATAAAATGTTGACGCCTGTGACTGTAACCAAGTTGTAACATGTTCTTTAATCTCATCGTCGTCATTGAAGTTATGCCAGCGAGGTTCGATTTAAGGCGTAAAAACAGAAGAACTCGCTGGGAGGAAGGTCCGGACTATACGGTGTGTGGTCAAATTGTTCCCATCCAGATTAAGTCCAAAGTTGCTGTGTCAGGTTTGCAGTGTGAGGCCGAGCATTGTCATGAATCAACAAAATGTCGTTAGTGAGCTTTCCACGACGCTTATTCTGAATTGTACGACGCAGTTTCCTTAGCGTATCACAGTAGCTAAGCGTTTTTTCTTGTGATCCTCGATATGAGTTTTCGGTACCCAGTATGCACAACTCTTTCGATACCCCAGTTTGTCATGAATAATTTCATGAAAAAGGAATCGTGAAATTTGAGGAAATTCCATAGAAAGAAGAGAAACCGTAAACTTACGGTTTCCTCTAATTTTTTCATTCACTGCATGAACAAGTTCATCATTAACCAATGATGGACGCCCACTTCTTCCTTCATCGTGCACGTTTACACGGCCATTGTTGAATTGTTTCATCCATCTCACAACCATGGAATAACTCATTACATTCTGTCCATACACCTCAGAGAGCTGTTAATGAATGTCCACTGGTTTCACATTTTTCACATTGCGAAACCAAATCACTGATCTAATTTCACAATCGGCGAGATTTGTAATTACCTTCGCCATTATAAACAAGCAGTGCGGAAACTAACTCAAAATGGCGTCAATCGCTTCGTAACGATACAAGATTACTGCCGCGCATGAGCGGAACTGAGATCGCATCGATGCAATAGCGGGAAATACAAAATGAACTTATTTTCTGGACATACCTCAAAAGAATTTTCAAGTTACCCTATTTTAACCGCCATACGCTGGATTAAATCGAAATGATAACATTCTTAGTATCCGTAAACATAGAACGGCATTCTTTGAGAGATCTCCATCTTATAATTTCATTGTTTTGTTTACCAAATTTCTGTTACAATTAAAAATATATCAAACTTTAATTCAAAACAGAAATAGAGAATTTTCTTGTTCACTGATCGTTACATTATTTTAATTAACGCTTAAGCCTATAGGATATACTAACTTCTTTGCATGATTCTATTGTTACATTATTTGTTGATCTGTGCATCGGCTTATGTTGTTATTGTTTTTCTTTATATATTATTTTAGTGTTAGGGTATATTGTTTGTCTAATTTTAAAATATTTGATTCGGTTTATGAAGCATATCATGAAAAGTGGATCTTGTGATACTAACAAAATATAACTCCATTTTTTTAGCTATAAGGTATATTGCTTATTACCATTTTTTATTGTTTATTATTGGCTACGTCAATGCTGAAATATCAGTGTTTATGGTTAATAAATTATTTCAGTTCATTTCAGATCCCCTATCATAATATGTTATCATGAGCAATGTAAGACGTTATTGATCCGTTACTTGAATCATAGTATTCTGTATAAATACTAATACTGCTGATCATAAACTAATAACTGGGACAAATCAGAGAGACTATCCAAATTTATTTAGGTAAAGACTACTAAGAAAACTAAAATTTTCAATTACACTGTTCTGCATGAAAATCCTCCCCGCTAAACTAATATTTTATTTCGATAATTTCTACCTGTGTAACTTCTGACTCGTAAAATGTCGTATCACGTAGCAAAGTCTAGATAACATCAATAATATGTTTTGATTGCGATATATAAGTTTTCTCCACGTTTAGGAAAATTGTGCACAATCTAGCAACACCACAAGGAGGACGTCTTTGGAAGTCTCAACCCCCTCGAGCTTGAAATAACGAAGATATCCATTAAACCCCATTTAATTCCAAATTTCACCAAACCCTGTAGTCGTCGAAGGATCAGAGACTTATCAAAGGGCCCCTGTATAAAGAATTATGTTGTCGCTTCTGGTACTCTCGACAGCCGATATGAACGGGTATATAAGCAGCCGTCCGATCGTCGGAGGATCAGTATTAGATATACGAGCAAAATGCAAAGAAATAGCGAAGAGTGCTAGCGTTATAGTAGTGCTATTATTTTCGCCGTGGGTACACGATATCCTCGCGATCCCGTGTGAATAAACTGAATAGTTTCTGTTATATATGTGGTGAAATGACACTGTGAGCTCAATAAAAGGCTTTGAGGCTACTTGTAAAAAAAACCTCCCAAAAATTTACTGCCACACTTGCTCAAGAACTTTAACAGGGTGTCTATTGGGTACTCTCAAGTCTATGAAGTTTAGAGTGTCAATGATTTAGCGGGAACCTGAGAATTATGTTGATAATTGCCACTTTTGCTTAACAAAAGTCCTGGAATGCCTGTCCCTAAGCCTCCAGAAAAATATGAAATCGATTCGGAATCGAATGAACTAGCCCGATTTCTATCTCAGGAAGAGTTCAACGATCTTATTCGTGATGTTAATCTTCCCAAAACGTCACAGCTGCTTGGATTTCGGTTACAGCAGTGGAATCTCTTACAAAATGAAGTGAAAATTTTCATGTTTCGGAAAAGAAAGTATATGACAGTAGTATTTTTCTTAATGGCAAATGATTTAGTTTAGTGTCATGATATTTCGGATTTAATCAACGAACTTGACATTTCCTATAAATCTGCCAAGTGGCGACTGTTTACTGACTCTTCGAAAACAAGTCTAAATACAGTTTTATTATTTAATGGAAATGAACAACCATCTGTTCCCATAGCTCATGCTGTAAATATGAAAGAAACGTACAACAATATGCATATATCACTTCAAAGCTTACAATGCGAACATTATAAATGGAATATCTGTGCTGATTTAAAAGGTATGGCTCTTTACAGGACTGCAGAGTGACTAAACCAAATATTTTTGTTTTTTATACGAATAGGACAACAGAGCCAGAATCCAACATTATGTCGTTAAAGAATGGCCATTACGGGAGAACATTGCGCTCGATCCGAAAAACGTCCTTAATCATTCCTTCGTAGAGCAACAGAAAATTTGTTTACTTCCTCTGTACATAAACCTAGGGCTTATAAAAAATTTTGTTAAAACCTTAAATTAAGAATGAAATGCTTTCCGTTATTTGGGACCGAAATTGGCTCTTATAACTGAGACAAAGCTTAAAGAAGGAATGTTCGTTGGGCCGCAAATAGGAGAACTTTTTAAAGATAAAAATTTTGAAACTGCACACAAGGAAATAGAGCGTGAACTGCCTTCAAAAATGTATATAGCAACTTCCTAAGTAATTAGAAATTAGAGAACTACAAAGACTTTGTTAAAGAACTTACAAGACGTTAGGTTACAACATGTCACTTAACCTGCATTTTCTTCACTCCCATGCTGAATTCTTCGCTGATAATTTAGGTGCAGTTTCAGATTAACATGTCGAAAAACTTCACCAGTAAGCTGTTCAAGTGGAGAAGTGATGTAGTTGAAAATGGACCCCAAACATGTTAGCGGACAACTGTTAGACTCTCAAACGTGAAACCGATTCCGGCGAATACAAGCAAAAAAATGAGAAAATAATTTATTTGATTGCTTTATACTTTTTTCAATACAAAATGAATTATATTTTGTAAAATAACGTGACCTTGTTTTATTTTAACTTTGAAAATTCAGTAGATTGGTTATGGTTTGGGTTTCTTATATTTTATGTCCTTTTTTCGTTTCTAAAAACTTATGGGTGATAGGTAAAAATCGAGTACCAATTTAAATTCAGCAGATTTCAATAGACACAAAAAACCCAAAAAAATGCCAGGGAGTGGCAAAAAATTTCAAAATGCAGAACAGTGTTATCAGGAAGGATAAAAGTGTAGGATATATTCTGAATTCGTCAAATGAAATTGTCGATCTTTTCGAAACTGTTGAGTAGCGGATATTCTATTGAAAATAGTTATTACTAACATCGTAATTTGACATTTGGTGATGTCACTGCCTCATGAAATGATCAACTAGAAGAATTGTAGTTCCGAAGGTTAAAGACCATCCGGATCGTCTTTCATTTTTCGTTCGTATTTAATAAAGCCATCCCGGAACATTCGCTCAACCCTGTATATAATACCCCATATATGACAAATACAGAAAGGTCATCGCACCATGTAAATAAAGAGTATTTTCCGAAACAGAAAAACTTCAATCGAATTAACAAACTAACAAACGGATGTTCTATTTAACAACCTATCAATCCCAGAGGATAAAGTATTCACAAGGGCGCTGGAACAAAAATGTAAAAACAATAAAAACTGGACGAGTATTAGCTTTTTTTTGACAATAATTGTTTTTTGTCGCACGGTTTAAATTTTTTATTAGAGGATGATTTATATTGTTTTTGAATTTGTTTCAGTATATTGCTTTCATTATTGTTAAATTGTTTTGTTTGTACCGCTTGGTATAGGGTTTTTATATTTAGCATCATACGTAAAGGCTTTATTATGGGAGATGGAACAAAACTTTTAATACGAATCTCCACCAGTTTACACTAATCAACAAATACAAAAAAAAATGCGATTGATGATATAATGGCGGTCCGTGGAAGTTTAATGAATCCTGATTGCGAATTCGATAACAAAAATTTTCCACTACGTATAGATTTTGGGTTATAGAATGTATCAGTTATTTTTATTTAATACAAAGATTTTTATATAATATTTATACATAAATTCAACTCAATATATAATATATAGATATTTTAAGGATAACAAGATTTATTTGCAAAACTATACATGGAAATATATTTATAGTAAGCCTATTGTACATAACTTTTTTGTAAATGTCGACTTTTGTTTATATTCCCGATCGCTTTCTCTCATAAGAAACCAACAATAATCCTCCATCATTGCTGAATCCCATCTGCTTTGGGCGCGTTGCTTCATTGGTAATATGTCTTGGTGAAACCTTTCTCCTTGCTCGTCACCAACCTCACCAAAATTTTCTGGGAAAAAATTTAAATGGGAGTGCAAGAAGTGTATTTTAAGAAACATGTGACAGCCAATTTTTCAGTAGCTTTCAAGTGGTTTTTCTACAAGTTTTTCGTAGTTTTCTACTGTTTTATTTCCTAAAAACTCCGAAACGATTATTTTAAAAGAACTCCTCGCAACTAATTTAACATTACTTAATTTTTGATCAAACTGTTTATGCTTTCGTATTTTTCAAATTTGTGATTCAAAATTTTGTTTAATGTATTTAAACACATCTTCTTCTTTATCTAATGTTTCAACGAAATTCTTAATCAATCCCAGTTTAATATGTAATGGAGATAACAGTACTTTTTATTGGGATCAACAAGAGGTATATTCTTTACGTTAGCTTGACCTAGAATATGTTGATTTCTCGGTAGCCATTCTTTTACTTGGTAATGGCTCCGTGTTGCTCTACTATCCTAAAAACAAAAAAAGGAGTAATATTTTGTAAATCCACCCTAAAGCCCGAGTAATAGTCCTTTGATTTTTAGGTCACCACATATTTGCCACTTATACGTATCATAGCTTAATGCATTTAGAATAAGTGACGTATCTTCATATGTTTCCTTCATGTCAACTGCATGTATAAGAGGAAAAGAGGATCTTTTGTTGCCATTATGGAGCAGAAATGCTTTTTAAACTTATTTTAGCAGAATTTATAAATAAGCGCCATTCGTCCAGGTTATGTGCAAATCCTAATTTTTCCATAATACTATTTGGATTAACACAAACACACATTTCATCCTGCAGAGTAAAAAACGAGGATAGCTCTTGGTCGGGGTTCCTAAATATTGTAACTTTGGTTCAAATAGCTTGTAAATTTCATTGTTGTACTCTAGACCTTAATACTTCATCATGCTCTTTGGACAAGTGAACGCCCCGAAGTAGATCATTTAATTCAGGTTGTTTGGTTAAATTGGGTCCTTTTCTCTTACTTTCGAGAAAATGAGAGTCGTCCATTTCTGATAAATTATCGGGTTCCGCCTTATCTTCATACATTTCTAAAGCTTCCTCCCATTTTGCCGGGGGCGCTGGAATTGGTAAACCTTTTTCATGAAGAACCGGTTTTATTTCTGAGGCAATATCCGGATATTCAATATTATGTTTGCTCTTTCTTGAAAAGTGACAGTGTTATTAGGATAAGATTGTGGGAAGCTATGGAAGAATTTGGAATCCCGCACAAGCTGATTAGACTGTGTAGAGCGTGCCTGGAGGGGGCAAAAAGCTGTGTCAAAATTGAAGGAGAGTGTAGCCAAACATTTTCTATCAACAAAGAATTAAAACAGGGAGATGCTTTGTCGCCAGTACTGTTTAACCTTGCACTGGAGAAAGCCGTAATAACAGTATCAGTTGACCGCGAGATTTTTGGGCCAAGTGGCCCTAAACTTATTTTGGCCTAGGTGGATAATATGAGCGCGATAGGAGAAAACACAGTCAGTGTCAAGGAAAACTTCATAAAGATAGAAAAAGAAGCTCAGAGAATAGGGCTTCGAATAAATTAAGGAAAGACCAAATACACGCATGTCTCCCGCAACCCCGCCCGAGACAGAATCAGGCAGAACGTCACCATGAATGACTATAATTTTGCGCATGTGCGAGTTTTCAAGTACCTGGGCGCAGTGATAACGGCAAACAATAATATGCAGGAAGAGGTTAAACAGCGCATTACACAAGCAAATAAATGTACATTTGCGATACAAAACTTGCTAAAGTCAAAATTTATCACTAGAAAGGCAAAAACCGAAATTTATCAAAGTAGCAATCTACGCCAGTGAAACATGGGCCCTGACAGTCCACGATACGCAGCTGCTAAGAAAGTTTGAGAAAAAAATCCTGCGCATAATATATGGCCCATACCGAGACCTTGAAACAGGCCGTCACAGAATGAGAAGCAACGTAGAGCTTGTGCAAATATATCAAAGCCCTGACATCATTCAAGAAATAAAGTCCAGAAGACTACGATGGGCAGGTCATATACAAAGTAGTCAAAACGATCAACTAATAAAACGGGTATGGGAGGAAGCACCACAAGGAAAAATACCACTGGGAAGACCTAGGCTTGGAGAGATAACATCCACAAGGATCTATTTATCCTTGAAGTTGACCAGCAAAAATGGAGGGAGCTGGTACAAGACCGTTCCAGGTGGAGGCAGATAGTCTAGGCAGCCAAGATCCACCCTAGGTTGTAGTGCTAGAGAGTCGGTCAGTTAGTCAGTCTTTCTTGAAAGGACACTTTTGTCATGCAAAAGTAAGTCGATAAAATAATTTGTTGGTTCTCGCCAAATCATTGGAACTGCAAAAGATATAGAAGAGCGTTTGCCATTTACGCAATTACCTTGGCAATATGTAAGGAGCCCAGTCCCGACCTTGATCGTCAATAAGACATCCAAAATACTAATGATAAGCTACTTTGGTTATTTTGTTAATTGTTTTTTTCTGCGGTTTAAGGGAAACTGACCACATATATAGAAAAAAACTATTCGCAGGGTAAACCAGCCACGTTTTTGTACTTTAGATATTTTTATACTGTCGCATACGTCGATTCATAGATAAGATGCTACATCTACAGGCGTCAACTAACTTTATTCAACGCAAATATAACACTAATATAAGGCTCTTGCTTATAGGCTTGTTCGCGCACTTCGCATCTCTATCTAATACTGACCACTACTTGTGCTAAACCAATAATGATGATACGACTGCCGGCCAGTTGCTTTTATAACCTCTCCGTACTTCTGATATTTTCAAGAAACATCGGATATCGGAAGTTCGAAAAGCGACGACGTATTTCTCGTATACAGGAGCTATCTGTAAGTAGAGTGAAATTTGGAATTATGTGGTTTTAAATCGATATTTTAATTATTTTAAGCTTCATGGTTGACTTGTCATCCCCTGACACCCCCACGTGGTGTTGCCATATTGTACACAATTTACCTAACCTATGGATAATGTAAATTTGGCAACGTCACGCTTTGGCATATTACAAATTACTTTTTAAAATAGTGTTATTAAAATACTCATTCATTTTTACTGAAAAAGTCATAACTCAAAAATCTTACGTGATCTTTTAGTATCATTTTCGCATTTAGCGTCTAAAAATTAACCAAAAACTGCCTTTTACATTGCCGTCGCAATTTGGCTGTAAAGTAGTGTTATCTTTTTAGATTTGTTTACAAAAACAGTGGCGCATCTTAAAGTTCAGAAACAAAAGAAAATTTAATTTTTTACATGAAACACCCTGTATATTCACTGCTAGTTATTCTCCTCCTGATTTCAAAATATATAATAATTTAGTGTTCTGACTAGCATTTGTTTAAATATTTAGGTTTGAAAAGTTAGATTGAAGGTTGTAGATAATGTTGAAGATTGACTTAAATGTGCTTGTCAGACTTGCATTGTCTTTATTTTTGTTCATTTGGTTGTATCTCTAATCATTATTAAGTATAAACTCGATTTAAGTTTGAATTATTAAGAAACTGATATTAAAAAAACGAGGTAGCTTTATTTTAATTTGCATTGTAACATTCCAACAGGGTTTTGAATACTTATTATCTTGACTAATATACGTTTTTAAACTGGCATAGAAAAATTTAAAGATGGACTAATCAGAAGAAGAAAAAATCAGATAAATTGTTTTGAAAATAATTATAATAACGGGGGTAATAATAATAAGATAAACAAGTAGATATTTTTCAGAATAAACAAACATGGTGCACCCAATAATACTAACTCAAAAATAAATTGGCAAAATCTTTATACATTTTTAACATATCCTTCACGATTATTAACACATTTAAAAATATTTCCCTTCATTTTATGATTAATAGAGTTTGAAATAAACTCTCTGTGTTCTTGGTGCGTTCAATTTTTTCCCTTAATATTTCTGTGTTTTGGAGTCTTTAATTACATATTTTATTTTTTAAAACCGCCACAAAAAACGCCTAATGGACTCAAATCTGGGCTATTAGCTGGCCACCTAATTGTGCCATGACTTCCAATTCAAAATTTATATCGGTTGTTAAGGTAGTCAGTAACTGGCATCACATTGTACGGCGGAGCGCCATCTTGTTGCCATATCAGATTATTGTATTGCTGAACTGGGATATTCTCTAAATGATCTTCTGCATTATTTTTAATTAAGTGTAAATATTGCTCACCATTTAAACTTCCATTTAAAATAATTGGCCCAATAATCTTATTTGCCAACATGCCACACCAAACGTGAATTCGTTGCCCACCCTGTATTTTAACGACCTGTGTTTTGTGGGGTTTTCAGTTATCCAATAACGTTTTTTTTATTCAGCAATTCAGACGTCGCGAATGGTGCTTCCTCTGTGAAAATAATTTTATTTAGAAACTTCTCATCTTGTCCATTATGGCGTACCCTTTTTAAGCAATATTGCAATCGCTGCATCCTATTTTTTTGGATGGTATTTATAAAATTGTAGTGTGGTGTAAATTTTATACCAAGATGTATTGAAATATGATGCGGCAATGGTATAGACCTTTCTGGATCTTCGAAATATTAAATCAATTAATAATGATTTGTTTCACAGCACTAGATTGAAAAATTACCTTGAAAATAGAGGGAAATTTATATCATCTTCATTTCTAACTACGGTTGTGACGTGTTTTTACGTAGGAAGTGAGCAGGTCGTGCTCTACGGATCCGCTTTGCTTACGGCAGCGGAACTTCGGTCAGTGGATATTTCTCGTGCAGTCATCGGTCAAATGCTCAGCGCAGGGGTATCGGTTTGACGGTATCTACTCATATTCGGGGTATCCCTGCTCTCTGAACTGATCAACGGTTTGATTGCCTGAAGGTCAAAACATCTACTCGGTAGTCGGTTCTCGGTCGCCACCCTCGGGATTCATGTGGTCGAGGGCCCACTTACGCACCGGGCAGCTTGTTACAGAGAAGAGACGGCAAGCCAGGGGTCAATTGTGCATATTAGTGCTTACTGCCGGCTGCCAATTATTATATGAAATGTTAAAAATGGAACTGGATAATAAAACAAACGGTTATAAAACATCCTGTATCCTGTATTCCATTCTTATATAAAAAGACATGGCCTAAAACTAACTTACAATCTAAGATGGACAATAATATAAACAAATACACGGTCTGGAGGGCAAGAGTAGGTTTTGAGAGCTGATCACGGTAGCTCGTACTGGTCGGTTGCGCTGAAGACGATAACCCGGAGGCATCATTCACGACACTATTCACGTACCTCGTACTATACGGTTGCGACGCTTTTCACGACGGCTTGTACGCAAATTATCACATTTCGTATCTAAAATCCGCGTTCACGGTTCACAGCGCTTCATATTAAAATTCGACCGACGGCGGTATACGCGGTATGTAACAATAACCCGGCATCGATTGGCGATAGGCGGCGTCTCTACACGCGGCGGTAATCTGTACTCGCGGCGGCGACGGTAGGAGACGGGGTGACAGTTGTTTAGCGCCTTTATCAACGGATATCAGAGGGCACCTGGCGATAAAACACATTCCTGGTCAATACGGAAACAAAACTAAACTTACGGCATCAGTGCGTGTGTGTATAGGTGACGGTAGGAAGGAAAGAAAGGAACTGACGCTGCCCGTTCTTATAAGGGTCCTCGGCAGCGTCAGCAGGATGAAACGACATTGCCCGTTCTTATAAGAGTCCTTGACAATGTCGACGAATAGCGGTAGGAAATTAGGAAAGGAACCGACACTGCCCGTTCTTATGAGGGTCCTCGGCAGTGACGGTAGGATGACACAACATTGCCCGTTCTTATAAGGGTCCTCGGCAATGCGATCCAGTCCAGTCCGTTTGGACTGTTGACCCGAGTGGAGAACGTGCAGTTCTCAACGAAATAATGGTCTGCTCGAGCTTAAGTAGTCGGCCCGAGCTCCCACTACGCTGATGTATAACGGCGTGTGGTGATCGCGCATGCCATACTGCTGTATGCGGCACGCGATTACTATGGTCAGATGCTCTGAAAATCTCGGAAAATTATATTTCCCGGCATAGCGCGGTAAATCTAATTATATACCGGTAATATCAAAACTTTAAGCAATCTTTTCCCGCAAGAATTAGCTTTTTCGGATGTATAGTAAGTAAATTAAATCCCGGCGAACATACTCATGCCCAAAAATTAGTAACTTCGTTACACGGTTCTGGTTTTTCGCTTAAGACTTTTCTATTCATTAAATTTTTTGACAGTATATTTTACTGGACTAGTAAATGGTACTCGACAACCAGTATATATGCTACGGTACATCTTGTTGTACTCTAGATATATTTATAATATTAGAATAAAAAAGACATATTACCTGATATTTTTCGTTTTCCGAATAGCCCATGTCAAAACGAGAAATAGTCGATATAATATGTCCACATAATAAGTATCCGAAACCATATTAAAATGTCACAATGAAAATTAAATTAAAACATTTATTTTTCAGGTCTCCTCCTTTTATTAATACCAGTTTATTAACAATTTAAACTTAAATATATAAATAAAGGCTAGTGCGAACATCAATTTAATATGCATTTTAAAAATCAATACGAAGAGAACTTTCATTCTAGTAGAGAATATAAATTTAAAAGTTAAATTTATTTCTGTTTCTTAACTTTACGATGCGTCATTTTTTTTGCAAATAAATCTAAAAGATAATATAGAAGAAATCCGATAACCTTCGCATTTAAAGTTTTTTTCTATTACTTATAAGTAAAACCTGTAGGAATGGTGCTAAATATAGAAAAACACCCTGTAAATGACCTATATGATCATATGTAAATTGAAAGTTACTAAATTTGAGAAGAATAATCGAAGTTTCTATTACTGGAGTAATCTCTTATGTTTTCTGATTTTAAAAGGGTTTCCTGCCCCTAATAATTACCTCATGAAGCCAATTAGGCAACAAAAAGGAAGGTGATAGCGTGACCTATATTTATTCCTCAGTATTAAATTTGTAAATTTTCTAATTAGAATTTAATTTCTACAAATAAAGCGTAGCACAAAATAGACGATAAAATGTAAAGTTAATTTTCTTTGAGAGGATTTATTATTAGTAATTACTACGTTCCCCCTACTCATTCTTGTTTAACATGATTTTGTTCAGTTTCAGGCGTCAATCTTTGCTATAAAAAATATCCAATTATTGATAAATTTTACAACATAATAACATAAAAAAATGGCTGTGGAAGAAAAAATACAATTTATATCAAATACCCGATAATTGACCACGAAGTAACTTCGATCAGGTAAACTGTCTCAACATTTATCAATTCATTAATTTATTAGAGAAGAGAGATGTATAATATTTTTTAGTTTGTTCTTCCTTTGTATATTAAGCACTTTCTCTGTACCAAATTTCAACATTCTACAACTGCGAGAAGTAAAGTGGGGGTCAAAATGGCGAAACTGGAAAAGATACAAACATGAAATTTGGATGTTAAATCTATTTATCAATTTTTCTTAATAACTAAAATTAGTCGTTTTTGGTCATCTCCAGGGTAAAGCTCACAAGAGAAACGAGTTTGTTCCAATAACGATTGCTACATAGTCTCTCGAGATGTTACCATGCACTCAGATAAACCGAAAAGAAAGAAACAAATTTTTATAACTTCACTACTCATCTTATTCTTTTTTTCAAGCCTTTATACATAACTGATTTTGTTAAAGGTTTATATAGATAATACAGTATGTCTACGACGAACTGTTGAGATCGATTTTTCGGAAAAGAGGAATTTTTAAAATTTGACAGTCTACTAAAGTCTATGGGGACACTTCCGATTATACTGGTTGAAGTTGAAGCATTCTTGCCTATTTTAAAGGACACACCCTTTATGTTACTTTATTTTTAAATTTTAAACATATTTTATGTACGAGGTGGACAAATTTCGATGTTTTTATAGGCTAATTTAAAAACCGCGACCTGTACAGGGTGAGTTAACGATTGGATGAAGTAGGTTTGTGCCTTTTCGGTGAAATTAACAAAGAAACTATATTTATTGTTTGATACAGTTTATTTTTACGCAGATTTTAAAAATATTTAGGACTCTACAGAGTGAGCCAAAAAACTAGGACAGCATAAAGTTGTATTTTTTTAAATAGAACACCCTATATACGAATCGTATTTTCGATTTAGCTTATAATTTTAAATCTTTTTTATTAAGGGTTTACTATAACAAAACTTTATAGTTTCTGAGATAATTAAGTTTAAAGAAAAAAAGTCACATTTTCAAGCATCAATTCAATCCTAAATAACGTTTTCAATTTTGTGACAAATATATTCAAATTTGGAACTTAGCAAGGCCAAGGACAAGTTAACATAATTTTTACCTAACATTTGCAATAAAAGCTACAGGGTGTTGAACACATCGACTCAAATTTGAACAAGTTTAAATGAATAAATATATATTTTTTTAAATGGTACACCCTGTATATTTTAATGTTATTTAATAGAGTAATAAAAACCCTAAAAGTTTTGTTCAATATATCCTACACCTATTTATAATAGTTTTTGAGATATTTAAATTTTTCTTATTTTCCATACTTTTTTACAGAAATAGTCTTCATTATCATAGTAGCCATGGCAAAAACAATGTAAAAGAACATTTTTCTGTGTTTCAAATTTATAACTGCAATCGCTTCTTTTGGTTTTAATGTAGTGTAGTTTGGTTTTTTTTGCATTCATCTTATATTGTAAAATGAATTTCCCAAAGAATGAGTTAATAGATATGATTTATACAATAGGAGAGGCTCAAAAAAATTCCCTTCTTGCTCAAAGAATTTACAAAATGAAGTATCCTGATCGACGCCAGCCTAATACCCATACTATTCAAAACTTAATGCAAAGATTTGATTCTTCTGGTACTGTTGATTATCCAAAACGTAAAGTGGTCAACAAACCAGTAACTAATGAAGAAAAAGAACTACAAGTATTGTTAAATGTTCAGGAAAATCCTTATATTGGTAGCCGTCAGTTAGCAGCATTATGTGAAACATCACAATCCACCGCTAATCGTACTGCCAAGAAATATAGGTATCATCCATATCACATGGAATTACACCAAGAATTGCATGGACAGGATTTTGAAAGTCGTGTAAACTTTTGTCGTACAATAAATGCGGAGATTCAATTAAATCCAAATTTATTATGCAAGGTAATGTTTAGTGATGAAGCTACTTTTAGAAGTAACGGTGCCGTAAATAGAAACATGCATTATTATGCCACAGAAAACCCATTTTGGATTAGAGAGGTGCAACATCAAAACCACTGGTCATTAAATGTTTGGTGTGGTATTCATCATAATCGAATTATTGGACCCCACTTTTTTAATGAACCACTAAATGGCCATAGTTACCTGAACTTTCTACAAGAAGAACTACCCCAACTGCTTCAAGGTCTCGATAGGGATGAGCTCGACAGTATGTGGTTCTAGCACGATGGTGCGCCTCCGCATTACCATCGTGAAGTTCGTGCGTTTTTGGACCAACGATATTCGCAAAAATGGATTGGACGTGAGGGTTTCATTGAGTGGCCACCAAGGTCTTGCGACATCACCCCATAAGATTTCTTCCTATGGGGTTATATTAAAAATAAAGTGTTTGTTAATCCACCAACAACAGTGGAAGATATGCGAAACAGGATTAGGGATATATGTAGAAAAATAACGCCACTAATTTTGTCCAGGGTCCGAGAAAATCTGCAAAAAAGACTAAATTTGTGCATTGCACAAGAGGGTCGTTTATTCGAACACTTATTAAAAAGAAATAATTAATCTCAGTATTTAATAGGTAATTTTTTTGTTTCAATTTAGTATAAAAGTAAATATGTATTTGCCTTGTCGTTATTGTTGTGTTAATTTTTTCACATTATGTTTAATTAAACTATTGCCGTTGTAATATAACGAATAATGTATTTCATCATATTTAACCACATTCTGTTTGTTTCTGTAGTTTCTTTTTATTATTTTACATGGCTACTATGATAATGAAGACTATTTCTGTAAAAAAGTATGGAAAATAAGAAAAACTGAAATATCTCAAAAACTATTATAAATAGGTATAGGATATATTGAACAAAACTTTTAGGGTTTTTATTACTCTATTAAATAACATGAAAATATACAGGGTGTACCATTTAAAAAAAAAAGATATTTATTCATTTAAACTTGTTCAAATTTGAGCCGATGTGTTCAACACCCTGTAGCTTTTATTGCAAGTATTAGGTAAAAATTATGTTAACTTGTCCTTGGCCTTGCTAAATTCCAAATTTGAATATATTTGTCAAAAAATTGAAAACGTTATTTAGGATTGAATTGATGCTTGAAAATGTGACTTTTTTTCTTTAAACTTAATTATCTCAGAAACTATAAAGGTTTGTTATAGTAAACCCTTAACAAAAAAGATTTAGAATTATAAGCTAAATCGAAAATACGATTCGTATATAGGGTGTTCTATTTAAAAAAATACAACTTTATGCTGTCCTAGTTTTTTGGCTCACCCTGTAGAGTCCTAAATATTTTTAAAATCTGCGTAAAAATAAACTGTATCAAACAATAAATATAGTTTCTTTGTTAATTTCACCGAAAAGGCACAAACCTACTGCATCCAATCGTTGACTCACCCTGTACAAACATCTCACCTCTCATTCTCGAGTTCTTTTTTAGAAAAACATATGAATGCGAAAACAGATCATGGCTATCTTGACTCGTTTATGATCTACAGGGGGATTTTTAAATTTTACCAAATTCTAATATGGTGTATAGTTTGGTTATTACTTAAGATATTAAAAAAACGAAAAAAACTTTCTATGGGCACTTTTTTATGTAGAATACATTGGCGCTCTCATTTTTTTCCGGTTACCAAAAATGAGATACGACTTAAAGTTGTATTTTTTTAAAGGGAACACTATATATTTTTAGCTTAATAGTTTACATTTATATTTTCCTTTAAAATGACATATTTTAACTCCATTGTTCTCTGCTGAGATCTTCATGGTAATACCCTTGTGTAAGTTGAGGTCCAAAACGTAGACTATCTAGAGGTGTAGGAATTAATAGTTGGAATCTTGTGGTTTTTTGACCACTTATTATCGTGTTATCGACCTGTAAATTTGGCTTTCAATTTAATAAATTGAATAAGGAATTACTTTACCTTGGAATGTCATCTAAATCAAAGGTTTTCCGTTTGACGTTTAAGGATTTTTCATTAATTTGTATCTTTATAATCACTCAATATTGAGTAATTTTAATTTTTTTAATTCTAGAACATTCAGCAGGTCAGAAGCAAATACATATGATATTTACATGTATTTTAAGTAGAATAAATTAAATAACCAGTATATTGGTAATATCGATAAAATTCTATTTAAAGGAAATGTTCAAACTGATGTCTATTATTTTGAATACATAAATTGCACCTTTTTATAATATTCCGAACTGCATTATGAATATGAATATTTGATATTGAATTCATACAGTCTACAAAATTTTCTCTAAGTTTATTGATATTGTTATAGGTTTTCTTATATATTTTGTCTTTAATATGTCTCCAAAGGAAAAAATCCAGCGGCGTTAGATGTGGTGATCATGGTGGCTATCTCACTGGTCCATTACTTCCTATCCAATTACTTCCAAAATTAATATTTAATAATTCTGAAATGGTCCTGATGTTATCAGGGGGAGTACCATCTTGCTGAAAGAAGAGAGTTCTTGCTTCATATAAGGAAGAAGTTAAAATACGATTTCCAAGTAAAGCACACCAAACTCTAAAACCAAACCTTCCTTGGGATCTGACATCTACGGTCGGGTGAGGGTTGATATCAGACCAGTAATCTTCGTTATGCCTGTTTAAAACTCCAGAACTGCTAATATAGGCTTCATCTGTCCAAATTACCACCTTAAAGAATAATGGATCTTGCAGATTTTTTTGACGATACCATAAACAAAACTGCCATAATCAGCCATCAGTTTGAGATCATTCATGTATAGAAGATGATTCAATCTTACTATCTCTTCGTTGTTATTCTAATACTAAAGCCGCATCTGGTGGAGTTCAAATGGTGTTGAAGAGGGTCCATTGCAAAATTGCAAAACAGAACCACCATGGGCTTAGTGGATCGCCCTAAAATATTCCTCTTTGTATTTGGATTGTATTAGTTTCCATGCTATCGTTGGATGACACTTGCAATTGGATCCTAGTTCTCCAAGTTCACATGATGCATTCTAACAAGGAAACAAAATGAATATTAACCCTATGCATTCTCAATATAGTTGTGAGCCACTCACAGGGCAGGCGAAGGCCTTCTTATAATCCACATAAGCAGCCAAGAGGTTTCTTCTGTTGGTTCAGGCTTGGTTACATATGATAGAGTCAATAATTAATTGCTCCTTGCATCCCATTGCTCCCCTGGTGCTTCCTTTCTGCTGAGTTTCGGTGATGTTATTTTGTTCACAATGTGTATTATTTCAATTGTAATTGATGATGTTATTTTATGTTTTTTTTCCCGTAGAATCAAATGACTTGTACTATCTAAATAATAAGTAATGAAAAAATTAAAAAGTGCAATTCTTCATAAAATTGTTTTTAACAAATAAACGACCAACCTTTGGGCTCGGAAATCAAAAAATTCGGAACCAGCTATCCAAAAGAATGTTAGAGAACAAGTTATGAATGGTACCTGAAAAAAATGCTCAGACTTCTACTTTATCATTTCTGCAGTGACCTTGTCCTCTCGTGGTGCTTTCTTATTAGACATGCGCTTTAGGGAATTTTCTATTTCTACCGCTGTAATTTCAGGAATATCTTCAGAGCCCACATTCCTTATTATTATTCAATCCTTTTCTAGCAACATCCTTTCGCTGTTAAGTAAAGAGCCACATAAAATGAAAACCAATTAGAATACATAAATTCAATAAAAAGATAATACTACCTCATAAAAGATAGCTTTTAGTCTAATTTAAAATAACATTCATGTCTTCTAATGCGTCCCAATTAATAACTTGGAATCCCTTATTCTTTAGGCCCTTCCATAATGAAATTTGACTCAACAGTTACGCGACTCCGCAAAATAATTATTTCGGCGACATTTTAACACATTAATATTCGTGACAGGAATGACAACTCTGGCTTAAATAGAAGTTTAGTCCTTATCTAATTTTAAAGATTGTTATTAGGGATATTGATATTGTCAAGGGAATGAAAAAGTCGTTGAAAGGGCCAATACTAGAATAATAATGGAAGGTGACACAGAAAATTAATAAAGTTATTGTGTATTCTAAACAAGCAATTTATTAAATAAGCACTTTTGAAAGGTACATAAATTCAGTTAATATTAATAATATATTAAATAGATAATTGCATCTAAATATACTGTATTTTAAAATATCAAAGTAGATCATGTAGTCCATCTATAGTCACACTTTAGCGGAATCAATGCAATATTTCACATTGTGATATCACTGGGATTCAGTTGACTTCCGGTATTTAAAATCTTCCATTCCCTTTCCATTAACGTTGTTCACTTAGTCCCAAAACCTGTGTACCATAAACAGATTTTACGGTTGAAAAATAGTAAATAAGACGCAATGGCGACAGTTCGATGGATCACTCAATAACACAAGAGCAACACAAACCAACAATGTTGTACAAAACCGCCATGTGGTGGCGCAATGGTAATTTAAAAAAGGAATGTATCAACGGTCTTTATGTCCACAAAGCCGAGAATTTCCTATTTTATTTTAAAATTACACGAACGAAACTATAATTATTGGCATAAAAATAAGAACAGCTCTCTTAGGGAGATCGTTGGACTGCATAATCGTGGTTAGTTTGGTTGCCGATGCTGAATGATATGACATCTATCCTTAGAGTAGCACGTTTCGTGTATCGAGTTTTGATATATTCCTTTTTTAAATTACCGTCGCGTCATCACTTGGCGGTTTTGTACAACATTGTTGGTTTATCTTTATATCCGCATAGCCGAGACTTTCCTATTATATTTTAAAATTACAGAGACGAAAACTTCTCTATCTTTTTAATAATTGTTGGCTCAACAACACGAACAGCTCTCTTAGAGGAGATCGCTGGTGTGATACCTTACTTGGACTGCGAAATCCTGGTTAGTTTAGTTGCCGATGCCGGATGAGTCTATTCTTGGAGTTGCACCTTGCGTGTATTGAGTTTTGATATATTACTTTTTAAAATTACCGTCGCGTCATCACTTGGTGGTTTTGTACAACATTGTTGGTTTGTCTTTATGTCCGGATAGCCGAGAATTTCCTATTATATTTTAAAATTACAGAAACGAAAACTTCTCAATTTTTTTTATAATTGTTAGCTTAACAACACGAACAGCTCTCTTAGAGGAGATTGCTGGTGTGATACCTTACTTGGACTGTAAAATCGTAGTTAGTTTAGTTGCCGATGCCGGATGAGTCTATCCTTGGAGTTGCACCTTTCGTGTATCCAGTTTTGATATATTCCTTTTTTAAATTACCATTTCGTCATCACATGACGGTTTTGTACAACCTTGTTGGTTGGTGTTGCTCTTGTATTATTGAGTGATCCATCGAGATGTCGCCACTGTGAGTTTCACAGGATGAATTTAACCTATTATTAAGATTGATTAAGAATTAAAAAAAGAAAACAATTTTCAAATGTTTCTAGGTAGCAAGTCTCCGCTAACTCAGTCAAGAATCAACATCAATGCAATTATCACCTTAATAGTTATGTGACAGATAATAACAAATATATTATTTGTGAAAATGATCGTACAAAGAAATTCTCAATAACAGCAGATGGAATCATCAGCAGATGCTGAAAAATTATATACAGCTTCCCGAGTATTTAAAGATCACATTTATAACAAAACTGCGTTAATTTTTTCACCATAATATTTAACTTTAAAAATGAAGTATCACGTTCAATGCTTTATATTCTATAAAAAACGTATAGAAAGTATAATCAAAAAAAAAAACTATGCAGTGCAACAACACATGTAAAAATAGTTATAATAACTGAAGTTCCTTATACAATTGTATTGTTTATATATAAATATATATATATATATATATATATATATATATATATATATATATATATATATATACATATATATATATATATATATATATATATATATATATATATATATATATATATATATATATATATATATACATATATATATATATATATATATATATATACATATATATACATATATATATATATATATATATATATATATATATATATATATATATATATATATATATATATATATATAGAAGCACCGAGTCAATGTGCCGCCACCGCACCGTTTAATGTCTGGGTTTCCCCGTTTCGACAATCGAAGAATTGTAGTTTTGGCACTGTATGCGGTATTGTTTAATTTATTTAGGGAGCTTGGAACATATTAAATTTGAAAATAAATATATATATATATATATATATATATATATATATATATATATATATATATATATACATATATATATATACATATATATATATATATATATATATATATATATATATATATATATATATATATATATATATATTTATTTTCAAATTTAATATGTTCCAAGCTCCCTAAATAAATTAAACAATACCGCATACAGTGCCAAAACTACAATTCTTCGATTGTCGAAACGGGGAAACCCAGACATTAAACGGTGCGGTGGCGGCACATTGACTCGGTGCTTCTACGAATTCACCTGTGCTATAAAAACGAAAAGTCAGCTGTAAAATTAAGAACATAGGGGTTGCTCTCTTGGAGTAAACTCGTCCTTTATCCGATTGAGCTTAGCTCTCGGGGGCCACGTTGACTGTTTTATTTTTTAGGCAGCTCGTGGTTCTTAAAGTATATTGTTTTTGACGAAATAATATTCTACAGACAATAAAGATCGGGCACGTGTCCTAATTCCTGAAAATAATACCATGGAAAAAAAGGCAAGGTTAGCGGCGCGTACGAGGTAATTAACCGACGCGTCCTGACTTAAAAATAATTACCTGATCGTGGCAAAGTGAACCAACCTGATACTGACATTGCAACTAATATCTTCAGGATGGCTATAAAGTTATGAAAATCTCGATCTTGACAAATAAACCCGAACGTGACAGTGGAAAGTAAAATAATCCCGAACTTGACTTGCAGAAAACAGTACTAAATTTAAAAAAAGTTAATAAAAATTTAACTAAGGATCAAGGAGAAGTGTTACTTGACAATTTTTTCCTAAATAACTCATTCCCTAGAAATGTTCCCAAAATTAAAACTTCTTTAAACTTCGTTAACTCTAAACTTCACTCATTCCCCTTCTACCCCGAAGAGCGAGAAGAAATATGAGGCAGCTAAATTTTTCATTTTAGTTGGGAGTTTTGGCGGAACTTCACCAACAACCTCTGCTTTGTGTTAAAACTTAGGTTTACCCAAATAATTGATAATGCAAAAGTTCTTACGATAAATTAATCTCAATGGAAACAACCTTTCGCATTTCCTGAAGGACAAAATTAATCCAATAAACCGGGTAAATGCGTAAATATGTCCATGTTCTACGAAATGAGTACAAAAATACCGAAAAATGGCGAGGAGCGTTGACGTCTCGCTAAAATCGAAAAATACTTAAAATCGCGAAAGGTAGTTGAAAGAGACCCTTGGAAAAAATATCTAAAATTCGGTAATTAAAAACCGTTAATACAAACTGGAATCAGAAAAACAGCATAATTATATGTGTGGGTGTGTGATGGTGTGTATGATTGTGTGTTTTAAAATATTAAGGTAACGATCAGCTATTAGTAGGTGAGCGCCTATAAGACTTCCACTTTCCTTCATACACGGCGGCGGAGCGTACGTTTTGACTGATGAGACGATATTTGTTTAGAGCATCAAAAAGCAATAAAAATGAAATAAGTAAGAATGCTGAAAAGTGACAAAACATGTCATTTTTCAAATATTTAACGATTTTTAACGCGAAACTCTGCATCGGATGGAAAAATCACAAGTGACACTTTTTCTCGGCCAAGGACTATGTATTATTAAAATTTTTTTGTTTATGACATATTTTCTGACGATTTTTTAGGAATCCACCCCCTATATTCATAATCAGGAGGTCAAAATACATATAAAAACTTTGGTGGTGGTTTAATCTTTTATAAAAACAAAACTATCGAGAATTAATTAAAAGAAAAATAATCTTGCGAAGCTACAAAGTAGGTACCATTTATTCCATTTGAATTCACAAAAGACAAATTAAAACTTACTAATTCCCGTATAACCCTGTGAAAATACACGTGCAAACCTTCGAGTAATAAATAAGGCTCTTGAGGCCCCTAAAGATGGCAAAGCGACCTCCAACTTTGTCTACTACTTATATGCAAACTTTCCAGTCCTAGTGTGTGCTGTTAGAGTGACTTTGCCTGTTCTAAAGAGCTCATGAGGGGAACATTACGACACACTTGTAGTGTTTAAAGGCGTATAGTCCTTTGGAATGTATTATTATTTCTCATAAAACTATTAGAATTTCATGTCTAGCTCTTGTAAATAGTATAAGTACGTGTAGATCCTAATTTTTAAAATAAACATTTTGGGGTCAAAGATAGGCAAGAAGTTAAATATTTACTTGAAGTACCAGTGTTGTCGATTAGGAGGTGGTGAGTACATGAAATATTTATTGTAAAGAATAAAAAGTAAATGATATAATTACGCTTTTAACCTAGCTAAAAATAAATTGTTTTTACGACTTGTTGGTGCTTCTTTAAAGTTGCCTTCTCCTTAAAACAATTCAAAGAAAGATTTTTTCTATAAATTGTACTCTTGTTTTGCACCTTAACCTGTTCCAACTATTAGGTCTCATCATCTTAAAAACAACCATAGAAAAAGGATTGAGATTAATTCATGCTCATTCTGGGTAAGAAAATCATTGTACAAATATGTCTCCTGATTATGGCGCCCTCTCGTGTTTGTAGTCAGTTAAGAATTAATTTGAAGCCCATGTTCAAATCTGAATTAATATTTTTATACTGAATATTGATAGGTTTTGCTTCTACCATAAAACCCATTTCCAAGTTTCTCTGGAAGAAATGGGAACTAATAACATAGGTTTACAAAAAAAAAGTCGATGCCTATTTGGCCAGATCAATTTATTCTTATGTAATTAAGGGCCCTGAATCCAAATCTGAGAACCTCTACCCTCTATTAGGTCAGGTTCAAGGTTCTTTTAAGGTCAAATGCAGTAAAATTCGCTAAATAAATCTGAAGAAGTAGATACGAGCGTTTTGAGGTTGCTGAATCCGAATTCGTGGTTTCTTTAATCCCCAAGATCGACTAGAGGTCATTTTAGGATCACTACAAGGTTAAATTGAAAAAAATCCACTAAATAAATTGGAAAAAAATATAGGTGCTTGGGATTACAGAATTCGTAGTTTGTTTAATCCTCAAGGTCAGCCAGAGGTCATTTCTGAGTCATTTCGAGGTCAAAATTAGAAAAATATACTAAATAAATCTGAGAAAGAAGTTATGTAGGTTTTTCGGGTTGCTAAATTCAGATTCGTGGTTTATTTAAAACACCAAGGTCATTCAGAGGTCATTTCAATGTAATTTAAAGGTCAAATTGAGAAAAATATTCTAAATAGATCTGTAAAAGAAGATAGGTAGACTTTTGTGATCGATGAGTCTAAATTCGTAGTATTTCTAATACCTCAAGATTAACCCGAGGTCATTTCAAGACCATTTCAAGGTCAAATCGAAAAAATCTACTATATATATATCTGTAAACGAAGAGAACCCACCCACAGCAAGACCAGTATCCATTACATAGCAGACTGGTAAGTGGATCAACATTTTGAGTCGAAACTCAAGCTCACAAAACCTCGTACCCCACGCACAGTTAGATTGATGTTCGTTACACAGCAAATATGTAAGCGGAGTTAATTATTATGAAATGTAATCCAAAATCCAAGCTCCCAAATACACAAGCTATATTGATATCCATTACACAGCAGACAGGGAAGCGGATCGAGTTTTTAAGGAGAGACGCAAGCTGCCAAAACCACACACTCTACCTGCAGCTAGATTGATTGCCACTATACAGCAGACAGGCAACCGGGCCAAGTTTTTATAAATTTGCCAAATCATAAGCTCTAATAATCATATATCCTACACTCAGCGAGATTAGTTCCTGTTACGTAGCAAACAGAGGTGAAAAGCAAAGATTTATAAGTGCATAAAATAAAATTCAAGCTCTCCTAAAACCATATACTCCAGGCGCAACATTTATGAGAGTTTGGGGTTTGTATTATACACTTATAAAAACTCCCTTCGCTAGCCTAACTGTTATATAATGGATATCAATCTAGCTGCGTCAGGGGTATGTATATGTATGGTATAAGCTTGGGTGTCGCCTTGAAAACTCTCTTCGTTCACGTGCTTGTATGGGGTACGTGGTTTTGGGAGCTTGAGTCTCGGCTTGCTGTCTGGAGTGTAACGGATATAGATCTGGCTGCGCGTGTGTTCCCTTTTTTACAGATTTATTTAGTGGATTTTTTCAACTCGACCTTAAAATGACCCTGAAATGACCTCTGGCAGAAATTAGGTATTAAACAAACCACGAGTTCGGATTCAACGACCTCAGAAACACACGTATCTACATATTCAGATTTATTTAGTGAATTTTGGTCTATTTGACCTTGAAATGTGCTTAAAGCTGACGTGATAGGAATTATCGAATCTCAAATTTGGACTCAGAGCATCTAATTACATAAGAATAAAAAACCTAATTTTACAATAATTCATTAAAATTTTATATCAAAAATTTTCTTTATATATGTTGCACTTATATTTAGGAAAAATATGTCATAAAAATAAAAATTTTACATAAACATCTACAAACTTTAAAATTATGTGAAAATCCTAATTACGATCTTACGATTGCCATGACAAAAAAGCAACAAAATATGCATAGAAAAAACTAGAAAATTACAATGTTAGCCATTTCAGAGCACAGAAGTTTCTATTTCTTCAGAAAATCGTCGAAGCAACATTTCATAAATATCATTTTAACAGTTTTATAGAAAAAAGGTTTTTTTTTATAGAGGTATAAAACTTTAAGTTGGCAACACTTTTTTAACTGGCGGCCATTTTGTCAGCTGTCAAGTGATTTATGTTTAGTTTGGTTTGGCATTTCAACATGAATAGACTGACGCCTGAACAACGCTTCCAAATTGTGCAAATTTATTTTGAAAATCATGGTTCTGTTCGAAATACGTATCGCGCACTACGTCCATTTTACGGTCAACATAATCGTCCATCAGAGCCATTAATTCGATTAACTATGGAACGTTTTCGCACCACGTTTAATCTAAATGATAATACGCATCCACAGAGACGTTGTACAGTGCGTACAGAAGAAGTCATTGCTGCTGTAGAGCGTAACGTAGAGGAAGACCCGAATCCGTCTATCCGCCATCGTGCACAGGAATTGGATATGTGTCCATTCACTTTATGGAAGATTTTGCGGAAAGATCTTGGTTTGCGTGCTTACAAAATCCAACTCGTGCAAGAATTGAAGCCACACAATCACCTAGCAAGGCGTAGATTCGGTAAATGGGCCCAAAACAAGATTGCCGTTGATCCGATTTTCATAAGCGAATTTTGTTTACCGATGAAGCTCACTTTTGTTTGAATGGATACGTCAATAAACAAAACTGCCATATTTGGTGTATGTTGAGACACCGTTATATCCAGAAAAACTGCCTGTTTGGTGTGCTTTATGGGCTGGTGGAATCATTGGTCCGTACTTCTTTAAAAACGATGCTGGTCAGAACGTTACAGTCAATGGTGACCGCTATAGAGCCATGATTACTGACTTTTTCGTTCATCAATTGAACCACCATGATGTGCAGGAGCTGTGGTTTCAACAAGACGGCGCAACATGTCACACAGCTCGTGCCACAATTGATTTATTGAAGGAAACGTTTGGTAATCGCATAGTTTCGCGTTTCGGACCCGTGAATTGGCCTCCAAGATCGTGCGACTTAACGCCGCTAGACTATTTTCTGTGGGGATATGTGAAGTCGCTAGTCTACGGCGATAAGCCCGAAACGATTGATCACTTGGAGGACAACATTCGCCGCGTTATTGCCGATATACGGCCACAAATGTTGGAAAAAGACATCGAAAATTGGACCTCCAGATTAGACTACGTCGGAGCCAGCCGTGGCGGTCATATGCCAGAAGTCATATTTAAATTATAATGCCAGAAGGTTATCTTTCGAATAAAGTAAATTTCATGTCAATTTAAAAAATTCATATATATATATATATATATATATATATATATATATATATATATATATATATATATATATATATATATTTTATATTATAAAAATAAATCTATCCATACAAATTGCATACCAAAGATCATAATTGAATTTATTTTTAAACATACACACAAAACTACTTTCAAGGTATGTACTATTTTATAATCTTCACTATTTTAACCTGTTTGAATTGTTTTAAATTTTAAACTTTAAGACTATTTTAAAATCTGTTTTGTTTTTATTAATTTTAATTAAATTAAAAATATAAAAGTGTAATTACTGTGATATATGTTTATTATATAAAAAATTCTGTAATTTTTGTAGATGTAAAATAAATATACCAAGCTCTTTTGAAGAAGCTCGCTATGTAGAGCGAAACGTCAGAAAGAAAATTATTGTCCTTTGTTTCTCTAATGAAAAACCTATACCCAAGAAAATATTAGAAAAAAATATTTAACAAAAGGTTTAAGATACAAAAATAAATTATTATATATATATATATATATATATATATATATATATATATATATATATATATATATATATATATATATATATATATTATCACAGTAATACCTCTCGATTATGATACTGGAGATCGGTTTAGTTAAATTTTAATTGCTTTATTAGTAAATACATTCATATTTACAATTGAAATAATTTCACTAGTCAAATATTTGATATTTGAGCTGTTGTCCAAAATTATTCAACTAATTAAATACTTACTTATGAAAATAAAAATGTTTTATTTTTATACAGGTAAAATTATTCTATAGTTTGATTATAAAAGGAAAAATAGTTGAATAATTCTACAATTGCATTTATTCTTTTCATTTTAGGAAAAACCCCAAGAACTGCGATCTAAAGAAATGTTAGACAACACTGCGTTGTCTTTTTATGAATGAACATTTCTACATTACCTGTTTTACTATGGAAAGAACTTTTTCCTTGCAGAGTAATTCATTACTTCTGTTCTGAATACACTTAAACTAATTATAAAAATGTCAAAAATGACAATGTTAATGATCCCTTAAAAGTACATATCCGATTTTCTTAGTAAATGCAGTAATACATTCTGCTAGATATATTAAAAAGCAATGTTGCCACATGTGAAAATAATTAGTAAATACAATGAATAGTCACATTATCCCAATATACAATAAGCATTAATCACCAACAATAATCTGTGGTTTAATTTAATAAGATTACAGAAAGTTGAACATACTTTTGTAGTTTTTCTCACACATTTTAAGACGCTTCATATTTAATGAAATTTTCTGAACATTTTCTACAGTGAAATTAAAAAGAAATCCCAAATACCATCAAAAGCTTTTCACAAATCGATTAATTCAAGTGGACTGTTCAAACAGCAACACAATTAATCCAAAGTTCTCGTAAAATATTTCAAGAGTGTTGTCAGCCGAACAAAAGGCTCTTGGGAGTCAGTGTAAAGAACTGCCAACGGATTCGGTGTGCGCTTTTACTATAGAGTTTGACTTTGTGCATGTGTCATTCTCCGTAAATTGGTTAGAATTTTTAATTACATAATTTTTAAATTAGCAATTAGAACAAAATATTACTAACGAGCTGAATTCATTGTACACATTTCTCAGCCATTAACCTTTTAGGAACAACGTGACTACGTCAAACACAAAGTATAACGTCGGTCTCCAATTCCGCGGTAAGAATATTGACCTATTAAATAGCAAGACATATTAGTAATTTATTTTACATTTTTTGGAGATTAAATAAAGTTCATTTTCATACTTATGTTCACTTTATTTTTATAAGCAGTTAAGCCCAACGTAATACAGATTGTCAATTAAATTTTTCCAAAAAAAAAAAATAAATATTATAAAAATGAATTATTAAAGAAAAAACTTTAATTCTGAATAAAAAATATTTAAAATTGTTTTGGAAAAACATATTTTGTAAAAAATTTTTTTTTGCAAATCCTAACTTTAATTTTCTTCTTCGACAAGTTCACTATCTGAAAGATTTTCCAAGCACTCCTGACAGATACATTTCATATGCTCCATACATAAATATTTGTGGCATTTTTTACAACTAAATCTGGTAGCCCTATTCTTCTGTCTATTACAGTAAAAACAGCGACCTCTTTGACCCTTAGGTTGATTTGCCGGTGAAATATTTTATACTTCGATGCCGCAAATCTCTCTGAGTCGTAATCTTATGGAGCGTGATATATATCTGTTCATAGCTCGTATTCTAATGTATCCGTCTAGTAATTCCATATCAAGAGATTCTAAATAAAGTATCCTAACTAGTTTATTTTCAAAATTTTAGTTACATTTCGATATTATAAAGGAATTAGTTCCAGCTACATTTAATGCTGAATAAAAAATTACCATTGTCAGCGACGTGGAACTCTGGCACTCTTACATGCTTCAGTTATTTTATCCACTGTTTCTACGCCATCTTTCGTTTGATTATAAGTAATTGTCATTTCTGGCTTTCTTGTAGCTTCATCAATGGCCTCATAGTGGTGTACGTCAAAAAAGGAGAATATTTTTATTTTTTTTAGGTATATATGAAACAATGGTGGAGTTTTCTTGAAAAACAGACATATTTGTTTTTTTCTGTCTAACTGAACCGAAAGAACTTTTTTATTTTTTCCAATGGTTCCAAGAATGATCAATTTTTGTTCGATTAAATGCTTCTTCGCTATTTCTTTATTAGTGAAAAAATTGTCCATAGTTACATTCCTGTGTGTACCAGAAACCGGCTTACGAAGCCTATGAATAAGAAAAATAACACTATTGTCAACTTTTTAAGATCCTTGTGGTGGTTGACCAACGTATACTTTCATGTTAGCAATGTGGAATAGCTTGGCATCAATTAGAGTATATATTTTGATACCAAACCTATTTGATTTATTGGGCGTATATAGCGTATATACTCTAAATCCACACTTTCTCCTACAGGCTTCTAATTTTTCATCTGCTTTTGTAAATTCTGATAGTTAAAAGTTTTCAATTAAAAGCACCGAAAATTTTTCTTATCGGCGCTAATGTATTGATGTTCCATTTATTCTAAATTAATCTATTCCACTTGTATGATAATTTGTTGATATCCCAGCTATATACAAAAGATCCAGAAGTGCTTTAAGCTCTAACACGTCTATTTTTAAAGCGTTTCTATTGTTCGGATCTGGAGAAGCTATTTCTCTATAAATATTGGTATATTCTACAATATTTGGTAGTATTGTTTCAGTAAAAGAGCAACTTCATACCTCTGAAGAAACATGATTTTTTCTCGCAACTCCCTTAGCTCCAGGCAAAAACTTAACTCTATTTTTATCGTGCGTGGGTATACGGCGATTTGACCTATTATGCTTTTTCCAGCCAGTTTTTCTATCTTTGCCTTCTAAATACGGTACCCTGGGTACAGTCTGCATATCCTCATCGCTGGTAGGGTCTGGAACTTCTGGAGAAGCATCAATACCTTGTTCTATATCCATGTCATGGTTTTGCTCTTCTACGACTCCTTTTTCTAAACGATCGTCATCATCATCGCGTTCAATTTCCGGTTAAAAATCGGTTATAACTTCATTATACAGTTTTTTGAGATACTCTTACTCTTCTTCGAAATTCATCCTTGCAACTGTAAATAAAAAAATTATATTTTAGAAATTTTTTAATAATATAAACAAATTTATACTTACATTTACATTTCTACGGCAACATGCTGATTAACAGACCATAAATTAACCATACACAGAAAAGAAGTACACCAGAGAACTGTTATTAGAGTACTGAATAGAGTGTATCTATACAAAAACATATTGGAAATATAGAGTCATGTGGTGCAAGAGATCGCACGTTAACTCTTAAAGATTAAGTAAGTACTGAGTCAGATTACCTTAGTAGAAGCAGAAAAATATCGAAATTGAATAGAAACCAGCATTTTTTCCTATCTAAGCCATCTTCTTCATTGAAATTGCTTTCCTTTCCTTTCCAGTATTGCCGTATTCCAGAATCTTCTTCGTTTTCCTGTTATATGAAAGAAGGTTTAAAAATTAACATTAAAAAACCAAATATATTGTTGTGGACCTAATTGTTACAGTAGCAGAAGATCAGACTGTGAAATAAATTGAAAGATTCGAATAACTAGAAGTAAAAATATGGATGAAATATGTTATTCTTAAATAAAATCCGGAATAGAATGAAGCTGAAGGATTATGGGTCCCTTTATATCAAGTTCGGTAGTAACAATAAAGGTTAATTCCTTGCTTTTCTATGAAAAGGAGGTATGGAATGGTAATACTGATTTGAAGAAAGATTAACTGAAATAGGATGATAGCGAAGTAATGAGAGAATTTCTAGTTTAAATTGAACAACAAAGGAGAATAAAAAAGGCTCAGTAGACAGTCTTGGACAGGAAGAAGTTAGCTCCTAAAATTATTTAAGTGAAAAACGTCCATCACTTCTCATGCAAACAGATTACATGGCGTTTTGAAACCCAATCACTCTCGTGATATACTTTTGCCAAGCAGAGAGCATTGAGAGGGGTAGGAAAATCTTTCGAGAAATGGATTATGGTGGTATACAGATAGATATCGACAAGATGAAAGAACTGGAGCCGAAGTGTTTAGCCGAGGCACGAGCGTCGGAGATTTCTATTCTCTATGACAACGTGAGATGATCTTTACGGTAGAAACTTATGCTATTCTGCAGTGTGGCTATCTCTGTGAGAGGGGCATAGACAGGAATAGGATAATAAACATATAGTAATATAGTCTAACATACAATGCCATAATGGTATTGAAATTTATTGTTGTAACTTCGAGACTGATGTCTGAGTGCAAGAGTATACTGAACAGTTTCACAAGGAACGGCTGCATAATCAGATTCGTGTGAGTCCCGAGTTACTCGGGTATAAGGAAGCGGACCATCTCGCAAAGATAGGGTCAGCGATGAAGCAAATTTTACTTATTCCAGTTACCGTTGATAAAAGGGAATTAAAGTTGTTGCTGAAGAGTATATTTATTGAATCATGGAAATGACTTTTTGAAATGAGGTGTATCAAGGAACATATAACTGGACCTAGGGCACAGCTTATTAGGAAGTTTCTTTCGTTAGGAAAGAAAGAGCTGTAAATTGTAGACGGAATGTTGGAAAGAAATTGTCCCCCGAGGAGTTCTCTTCAGAAGATTGGTGTCATAGATGACCCGATATGATGGTGTCTGGAGGAGGATAGAACTGTAAACCATATTCTCAGAGAGTGCCTAGCACTTGAGAGTTTTCCTTAGGTTTACAAGTTTGCGCAACTCCCAAAAAAATTTAAGTTAAAATAAAACATACTTATAAATATAGGTACAAATATTTTTTTTAATTCCTATTGATAATTTAATGATTAAATTTAAATCAATTTTTATGCGAACAGAAGTCAATTATTGAAATAATTTAACTTACTTTGCCTTAATATCATTGATAATTTGTCTGTATTACAGTATTACGCCTAAAAACCTTTTCGCTTTGCTGGTTTGCAATTTTAATGTAATCCAAGCTAATCCATTGGAGCGTATATGGAGTTGCCTATCTCAGACGTGGAGATTAATTTCGCCTCATAAGCTTCATGTCGGTTGCAAGTCGACATGCAAACCTGTGTTTAGTTTGCCCCACAAAATATCCCTCTACTAGAAAAATTTGTCTTATGCAGCCCACTGGACGAGAATTTGAATTTTGCTTCCTATAGCGCGTGGCGCTGCCATTATCAAGAAAGGTTTCTTCTTCAAGCAGCAGTTAAACCATTTCTTTAGTTCAGGTTAGAATAGAACCCTGGTGTCTACTATGCCTGTATTTCCAAGCGTGGTGTCTACTGTGCCGGTATTTTAATTTTTGTGAAAGTGACTAGGTTTTTTCTATGATCAAGATACTTTGTTACGTTTTAAAGAGCTTAAAAATATTTGACGAGAAAAAAACATCCAAAATTAGGTTCTTTGTCCCGAACTGTGCTACGAATTCAAAGAATTCCGAGTTACGAACGAATTTATAAAAACCATCGTGTTTGTGTTTAGACGTTTTTAAGAATCTCTTGTAAGAGAATCTAGAAAAGCAGCTAAATAGAATGTAGTTCCTGCTCTCTATCTTCCTGTATGTGTAAGTTGTTCTTGCATTTTGATTTGCCTGGAATATTTTTAAAATTTACTACCTGCTTTATGTTTAGTTATTTAAAACACACAGCCTTGTTTCATAATAACTCAAGTTTTAAAACTTTTAGTTTTTCACCTACCGGTACCTTCAACAGGTTTTATACATGTCCATGTTTTTAATGTACTATTGCAATTGCAACCCCTACTTTTTTAATGCTCTACCGCCACTAGTGCCTAGTACTTAACGGACTGAAGCAGAGACATTTCGGAGATACAATCTTCTCACCAAAAGCCGATAGGCAAGTTCAGTCAGCGAGACAGCCATGATGGGGTATAAAGGGCGCGACCAGACTTAGTTATCGATGATCACCACCTTTTCTCATTCTTTCATGTATAGTAACTTTTGAGGAAAATTTTTATTTCATTCTTTTTTCGTAGAATGTCCCTAAAATACACCAGGAACTTTGTTTAAACTTCACAGTCCGGAGTTTTACGAATCCGGAGGTACATCTTAAATTGTAATTACTTTGCGCATATTTAGTAGCGGCCCTGTGTGTTTTTAATGCCCTTAGAGAAAATAAATCAACGTGCGGGAGCCGTATATATCGGAAAAAGTTTTGTTTGTTAAGGAGAATTTATATTGTGGCGACTCTATTATTTTCCCGGGAGTTTTTAAAGAATGTTTATGTTTGTGTGTATTTTTTCGTTATTAAAGGTAAATGCAGCATAAAGGGGTAGCTATCAAGGAAATAGAACCCCCTCCCCCTCTTACTAAAACATAAACAGTAACGTAAAACGATGACAGTTTTCTGCTATTTCAGTTCGTTTCGCATGATAAGCCAGGCCAAGTTCTGTTCCAAGCGAAAAAAAAATAACTTTAGCAATTTGAAATTATCAGGTCGCCGAGAAAATAAAGTGGTTTAAGGACATCATCATTTGTAAAAATTTTACAGTTAAAAGAGTGTTGCAAACTTCGAAATGAATGGTAATCAGATATTACCAGGTCGAAGCTGTATGGGAGATGCGACATGACTTCTCAACTAAGCTTCAATAATTTTTTACAAGTTACTAAATATGAAGGCTTTACATTATCATCGTGGGATAATTTTGTAGTAGACAACTTATGGACAAATCCTTGAGGACTACAGCCAATACACTTAAGAGCAATAACAAGAAAAGACAGTCGGTGGATTACATTAATGAAGAGGGCAATCATAGAAGAACAGCGTCATTCGAACAATCTGTCAAAGAAATGGTCAATGAATTTATTAAAGATGACGATCCGACTTTGTATACTGTTGAGCAGAATATGTTGGGAAACCAGGCTGGTTGTTTGATGAATACGGAGAAGGAATTAGATTTGTTAATATTGAAAAGGAAGAAGTTGAAAATTATTTATGCAATATAAATATTAAGAAGGCAGCTGAAGCGGGCGAGGTCTTGGAAATCATAACAGTACAAAAACAGTACGCTTGTAGAATTTTCAATAATTGTTTCACTCAGGAATATTTTCCCAAAATTTGGAAAGTTGGCAAACTTATCACTATATCAAAGCCAAACAAATCTGAAGAAAACATCAAGGCTTTAAGACCGATTACTTTACTTCCGATTCTGGGAAAGCCTTGGAGGACTTCATTAAAGAACAAATTTTTAAGCATACAGAGGAGGAAAGTTTTCACCATGCGAACCAGTTCGTTTTCGTGGAAGGAAAGAATACCGAAAAAGTTGTGCTGGGTATTGAGTTAGTTGGATAACAATGACAAATATAAAGCAGTTATATTTCTGGATATAAAAGGGGCTTTTTATAACATGTAGTGGCCCTCAGCTATGGACTCTTTAAAGCTGAAAAATATTTCTATATATGGCTTTAAAATAATTAATAGTTATCTTGAAGATAGAAAGATCTAGTTCCAATATGGACCAGTCAATGACAGCAAAAGATTATCTAGGGGTTGTCCCCAAGGGTCCAAATTAAGACCGAAATTATGAAATTTTTTTGTAGATCCACACTTCGGCGAATCGATAATCAGACGGAGCTAAATATTATAAACTATGCGGAGGATTTCGTAATTGTTGTTTCAGTCAAATACAGACAAGTACTTGAGATTAAAATGAATAACGCTCTAGATAGTGTTGATTGGGCTGAGAGAAATAAATTACAGATCGCTGTAAACAAGTCTAGTATATGGTTTTGGGTATATTGACAAGAAATCCAATTATTCGTGTGGATCAGGGGAGGTTATCAAGGGTACATCAAGCGAAGTATTTGGGTGTCATTCTCTATGAGAAGTTGTCGTTTCAAGCTCATTTCATTTACATTTGTAATGCGGCAAAAAAATTATTTCAAAAACTCATAAACTCTCTAAGTAGAGTTTTTAGTATAGGCTCTGATGCTTTAAAGACTATTTTCTTTGGAGCAATATTATAGAGGTTCGCTTGTAGTGCGATCGTTTTTAAATATAAAATCTCGCAAAAATGACTATTGGAAAATTTACCTCTGTTAGAGGCTTAGTCGCAAAAATTGTTAGCTTGTTGTTTATCTAAGAGGCTGTTTCCGTCTTGGCAAATATTCCATCCATAGATCAGTTGATCTTCGAAAGATTAGATATAAATAGATATTTTAATGGGCAAGATATACGGCATGGATACTTTAAATTGTCTGCTATTCCCAGACAGCAAGAGATTACTGAAAAAGACATTGAGAAATAGATCATTGGTGACTTAGTTTGTGTCTAAAGGCAATACATATTATAATTAAGACGAACAGTTTCATCAGTTTGTTATCAATTAAAAAGGTGGAATTTTAAATGAGTTTAATTTTTATATTATGATTTTTTATTAGAAAATTTGACTCTTTTGAATCAAACTATTTTCTTAAAATTAATGCGTATTACCTTTAGACACAAACTACATTTTCAAAAATAGTTATTTTATAAAGTTATCTTATCTTCTTCTTCTTCTTTAGGTGCCATGTCTGTATTCAGACGTTGTTGTCATCATGTTTACAATTTCCTGAAATCTTTCTCTACCGACTGCTGCGCGAAATAGTTCTTCTACCGTACAATCACACCACTGCCTGATGTTACGCAGCCATGAAAGCTTCTTTCGGCCTATCCATCTTTTTCCTTCCACTTTTCCTTGTATTATAAGGCGAAGTAGCTGGTATTTAGGTCCTCTAATTATATGACCGGAGTATTCTGTTTTCCGCCTCTTTATAATGTTCAAGAGCAGTCGATCTGTATCCATCATTCTGAGAACATCCTCGTTGGAAGTGTGCGAAACCCATAATATCTTTAGGATTCGACGGTAGCACCACAATTCGAATGCTTCCAGTTTGTTTAGCGTTGTGGTTTTTAGTGTCCATATCTCGCAACCGTATAATAGAATAGACCATACATAGCATTTCAGGACCCTTTTACGAATATGCATTGATAGGTTCCTGTTGCATAGAACTGGTTTCCATGTCATAAAGGCCTTACGCGATATTTCTATCCTGGCTATTATCTCTTCATCTGAGTCCTCATTTACATTCAACCAACTGCCAAGGTATTTGAAATGGTTTACACGCTCTATCCTCTTCCCATCGAGCCAAAGTTGACATTCATCTACAGTAACCTTTCCAACTGTCATCCACTTTGTTTCTGAGATGTTGATTTTAAGGCCTCTTCGGCAGCTCGCTTCATTGACTAGGTTTACTAATGTTTGGAGATCCTCGATGCTTTCTGCAAGAATGGCCGTATCATCAGCAAATCTAATATTGTTGATTACTTCTCCGCCTAATCTTACTCCTTCTTGTCTGTAATCTAAAGCCTCCCTAAAGATTTCTTCAGAGTATACATTAAAGAGACAGGGTGACAGAACTCAACTCTGTCTTACTCCACGTTTGATGGGTAGGTTTTGAGTACGACTGTTTTCAATTTGGATAGAGGCTACTTGATTGTAATACAGATGTTTTAGCAGTCTTATATCGTACTGGTCTAGACCTGCTGCTTGTAGACACTCAAAAAGTTTATCATGTTGTACTCGGTCGAATGCCTTTTCAAAGTCGATGAAACAGACGTAGATGTTCTTTCGGAATTCATAGCCCTTTTGTAGGAGAACGCGCATACAAAATAGTGCCTCTCTTGTTCCTAGACCATTTCTAAATCCAAATTGCTCACTCTATTTTCGCATAGAAGGAATATTCGGTTCTGTATGATTCGTACAAGTATCTTAAGTGTGTGGCTCAATAAACTAATCAGACTAAAGTCGCTGCATTTGGTGGGTCTAATTTTCTTTGGTAATGTTACAAACAGCGATTCTAATCAATCATCTGGTATTATTCCTTCGTTGTAGATTTTATTAAAGAAAGTGGTTAAGTAGGAAATATTTTCCGCATCTAGAACTTTAAGCAACTCAGCAGGGATTTAATCGTGTCCAGGTGCCTTATTATTTTTGGCTTGCTGTATTGCTTTCCTAACTTCTGATTCAATATACTGGGGTCCCTGTCTATCTCGCTGCTGCATATAGTATGGGTATGGGCAGCGTTTTCTCGAGTAGCATCGTCAAAAAGGTCACTGATGTATCTCTCCCATCCTCTGCACTGTTGTTCGTGATTACAGATTCTTCCGTCGGCGTCCTTGAGTAAATGAGCATTTTTTGGTTTTCTGATTCCGGAGGTATATTTCAGTTTCCTGTGGAGATTGAAATTGTCGTGTTTTTTTTGGAGGTTCCCTATTTCTTTACAGGAATTTTCGAGCCAGAGTTCTTTGGCTGGTGAAATTTTTCTTTTTATGAGTTTATTGCCTTCACTGTATTTGTCAGTATCTCTATTTTTATATTTCCGTCGTACCTCCATAAGATCAAGAATTTCTTGTGTCATCCACTCATTTTTTGCCATCTTATACAGGGTTGAAAATAAATAAACTTTGTATCACATGTGACCAAATTTTAATAGCCCTATTTCGATTTTATAGAAAACACACATTTAATTTGGCGCTACTTTAAACAAAATATGTCTGGGATGAAGCATTGTCATAAAAAAAAGTTTTATGTTAGTTGTGTTGAGTCTTATTTTGCCAGAGTGGTGCAATTTACAAAAATGTTGCAGCAAGGCAGAGCAATCTTTTAATAACTAGCACTTTTTGTTGCGTATGGTACATTTAGCGATACTGTGTTCTCCCTATTTTAAAATGAGAAATCATTATTTACAACTCTGGTTTAAAAAAAGAGAAAATATTTTTAGTATGTATCTCGTCTCGAAAATTCCATAAAAACGTGTTCCTTTTGTTGACAGCAATTGAAAGAAGAGCAGTTCAAAACCCTTAAAAGGTAAAAAGACTTCTCCGAGTGACCTTAACACCAATATTACCGTCAGTTGTGTCCAGAATATTTAATTCCCTTCTGCCGTAACATTCATTTCCTAAATAGCAACGTTGCGACAAATAAATAGAGACAAACTTCAATCAGAACCGAAGTTGTCATTGTTGTCACGAATATTAATGTGTTAATGGCTGCCGAAATAATTATTTTGCGGAAACGTGAACTGTTAAGTCGAATTTCATTACGAAGGGTCTCAAGAATATCTAAGGGATAGGGAGTTATTAATTGAGGAGCATTAGGGCTGCATGAATGTAATTTTAAATTAGGTTTACAGATATTTGAGTGGTGTTGTACAATTTCGTGTTTGTGTTGGAATATTTTTTGAACGTAGTGGGATTCGCAAGGTTTTCTTCACTTAACTTACAGTACAAATATTTAGCGACACTGATGTGCCTCAGCCTATTTGATCAAATAATGCTTGACAACCTTTACTGGAACTAGATCGTACTTTGGAGCTTCAAAGTTTTCATTATCCGAAAAACTAAGCATAGGTAGCTTAACCTTCAAATTTCATGTTTCTATTTTTTTTACTTCTTAAGTTAACCAACCAGCATTTCATCTAACAAATCGAAAGTTAATTTTTTTAAAAAAAGTTTGTAGAAAATTGTGATCTTTAGGTTAACTTTAAGAGATACTCTGTGAGTCATTTTGAGATCGATCTGATTTTTTAAACTAAAGACTCATATGTTTTCTTACATAATAGAAGTAGAAAGTAGGGAGAATTCCGCATCTAAGTGTGTAACTAACTTGAGAAGTCAAATGTTGTCTGGAGGTCATTTAAAAGTCAAATGTACGTAAATATCAACTTAGTTTTGAAATGGCCTGACTCAAGGTGAACCTCAAGGTCACTATTAGTAGCAACATTTAATTTTCTGCAACTTTTCTATGTAAAGTTGAACTCACTAACGCGAGATTTAAGGATTTATAGGCAGATTCGCTATAGATTCTTCATAAAAGCATATTCGACCTTGAAAACTTTTTCTTTAGAACATTTAGCCTCCGAGTTATTCAACTTCAAGTAAGTGACGTGAAATATCGCTTATAGCCAAGATCCCACCCTTAGCCCTTTTGTATCTCAACAAGTTATAGGATTGCTTCAGGCTTATGAGAACTTTTAACCAGGAACCTAAAAGCTATACCTAAAATCCACAATTTCTGCCAGTGACTCATCACTCGCATATAGAGTGCCCCGGGTTGTACGCCGTCAGGGGAATCAAATATTAGTAGCGTGTGCATTTCAGAAAATAATAAATAATGAAATTTGGTGTAAATATCAAAAAAAAATTAAATTAAATTTATTTTCTGACATTTTTATCAACCCTTACAATTTATTTTCCTGGAGGGGAAACCTTGCATAGGCACCTTCACGAAGTGTAAAAAGTGGTGTCATATTCTTATCGACTGAAGCTCCCCCAGACTGAAGGCCCAATCGATTTTCCTTGGTTAGCCGTTGCTGCTGGCAGTCCAAGGTTATTGAGTGAGGCCTCAGGTTTTCAAGCAGCTAAGCCTTAACGAACCTTTGGTCTTTAGTCAGTGTAGCTGTTCCAGGTACTGGTTACTCCCATTGCTTCACACTCTTCCTACATTTTCCTTATAATATAGGATAGTTTATATGCACTTTAGGTGTCCTTAAGGTATTTTATGCATATTAATCGAAAGTTTATTGCTTACTTGCTCCTCTGAGTGGCATCCAGTAGTATTTCCCTTCTAATTTGTTCGTTTCGGACCAATCAGTGTCATCCTCAGGATTGTGACATAGGTAATGCAGGTTATTTAACGCACATTTATTCATCGGCAGTCAAGAGACAAATCTGAATCTGAGGAATTATCAACGTCAAGGGCGATTATTATTGATTCAACCATTGCCTCAACGTGAAGGTCCAAGTCACACATTCTGTGTTCTTCTTTCTAAACATGATCGACACACTTTTTCCAATCACTGACCATCTCGTTAATAATAATATTTTGACATCTGCTAATTTAATTGTTTCGTTTTTTTGTGCCATTTCACTCTTTAGTAGATTGAGTTAACTGCACAATGGTACGGCGGTAGTTTCAACACTGTTAATATATAGCATACTTGATATATTTCTAAATCTGCAACTGTACTTTAAGCATTCATCATCATCATCATCATCATCATGTAGCTTATCCTGTCCCTGCTGAACGAAATTCTCTCTTAATTCCAGCCATCTTTTTCCATTTTGTGCCATTTGTATCCAATTTCCAGCCACTCTTTTTATGTCGTCTCTCGACCGACTAGGAGGTCGTCCTCTAATTCTATAGGTCTCATGTCTTGGCCTCCTTTCCACAGATCTCTTTGTCCACTGTCCACCAGTCATCCTAGCCTCATGTCCTGCCCAGTTCCATTTAAGATGTAAGATAGATTTCACCGTGTCCCCTACTCCTGTTGGGTTTCTTATGAAGTGATTTGGTATTCTATCCCTAAGACTGACTTCCAACATTGATTGTTCCATTTTTCATTGTATGACATGTATTCTGTTAATGTTCTTTTTTGCCAAAGTGTCTCAGCTTCATATGTGAAAACAGGCAAGTATTGTCTCGTCAAATTCAATGATTTTTGAGAGGAGCCATTGACATATCTCCGCCTTTTTAGATGCAGAAATTAGAAGTTTCTGTCTCTCGTCGACTATGATACAGGACACTGTCTATTACAATTACCAAATCGGATTCCACACGGTTTAAAATCGAAGAAGACCATCGCTCAAAAACATTGGCGTTGATATCTTTATGGTTGTTCCCCATTTTTCGAGACTCGGAAATGTTAAGACCGCCATCTACGAAACCAGACACCTTCAATATAAGTTATTGTAAGATGATAATCTTTTCCACTAGGATTGCGTACTCTTTGCTAAAATCTCTCCATAAGTGCCTGCTTCGAACTTTTATTATTCAGATCTTGCCATACCTTTTCGATCATATTCCAAAACTCCCTTATTTTTTACAAATATTTTCGCCACCATAAAGCAATTTCGTTCTTCTCAATTACAGAGCCTTTTCGATTTCTTTTCATATATCCAAAATTCATTTTTTTTAAAGTTCGTTTCAACACTCCTAATGATATTTTAGGTAAAGTTGTGTCATGATTAATTTTTGTCTTAATTTTTTTTTAAATGTTGGTGTTTCATTTTTGAAAAAGAAACCATGGACTTTGCGATAAATAGCATATTTTGTATCATCGTCGCAGATTATTTTTTTCCGTCTTCTTGTCTGCTTTAATTTTCTTTGGTTTTTTTCTTTATAATGACCACTTGAATCTCAATACCATGTGTTAAGAAATTTTCGTTGAAATGCCTCATATTTGTGCAGCATTCAAAGTTGCTACTTCAGGATTTCGTTTCCGAATACCATGGTAAACATTTTTAATTATTATTCGTTCCCTTATCGTCAACTGATTTTTTTTGCAAGCACACCACTAGTTGAAAGTTCGTTAATATAGTTTATCACAAATATATACACTCTAATAAACTTTTGTACACAACAAAATATTTATATATACAACGAAAGTATAGTAATTAAAATGTGCATTCAGAGAATATATCCATGAATCAGTAATAAATCAATAAAATATTAAAACAATTTAAAAACCCAGTCAGGACCCTTATTAACTGACTTGTAAAAAAGGAGGTTTTTAATTCGTCGAGTATGTATTTCTTTTTTATATATGAACACCGATTATTCCGGAACGGCAGCACCGATTTGAATGAAATTTTTTAGGTTATGTTCAGGAAGCTGCTGCGGTGGTCCCATATTTTTTTGGACGAAATTGGTACAGTAATATCTAAGATGGCGCTGACAATATGGCGACCAAAAACTTAATTTTGTTTGATTTTCTCCAAAATTGGTATAGGGGAATTTTTGGGGTCGTGCATAACGAATCTGAAATTATTTTTCAAAAATTCAATATGGCGGACAAAAAAATTTAATTTTTTCTAATGTTCTCCAGAATTGATGTGGGGGAGTTTTCGGTCTCGCACATAATGGATCCAAAATATAAAAAAAAAATGCAATATGGCTGATCCAATATGGTGAACAAAAAATCAATTTTGTCCGATTTTCTCCAAAATTGGTACAAGGTAGTTTTCAGGGTTGTACATAACTAACCTAAAATTGTTTTTAAAAAATTCAATATTGCGAATCCAATATGGCGGAGGAAAAAATCAATTTTGTCCGTTTTTTTTTTTAATTTGTACGGGAAAGTTTTCGGTGTCTCACATAACAAATCTGCAATTATTTTAAAAAAATTCAATATTGCGAATCCAACATGGCGGATTAAAGATTCTACATCTCCCGATTTTGTCTAAAATTAGTATTGGGGTATTTTTCTTAGTGTTATTTATGAATTTAAAATATTTTTTGAAAAACTCAATCTGGCAGATTTAATATGGTGTCCTAAAAATTTTACATTTTTCGATTTTCTCCCAAACTGATATAAGGAGTTCTTGACGGTGTAAATTATGAATTTAAAAGTATTTTATCAGGAGTCAATATGGCAAATCCAAGATAGGGGGCTAAAAGTTTTACATTTTTCGATTTTGTGAAAAGGTGGTTTTGAATTGTTTTTGAGGATGTAAATAGCGAATATAAGTCTGAAAATTTTAAATGTCCGGATTTCATCCAAAATTGGTACTAGGGGGCTTTGAAGGGTTTAAATTTAGATTAGATTAAGACTTAAAATAATTTTTTTGAAATTAAATATAGCGGACGGAATATGGTGGGATGGAAAGTTTACCTTATTCGCGTTTTTTCAGATTTGGTATTAAAGGGTTTTCCGGGTTATGTATTACGAATATGAAGTTAATTTTTTACAACTATTAGGTTGATAAGATACAATATGAGGGATAGAAAATTTTACATATTCCGATTTTCTCTAAAATTGATTTTGGATTGTTCCTGAGACATATACAAACTCAATATGCAGTATAAAATATACCGAGCTAAGTAATTTACATCTCAGGTTCTTTAAACATCGATATTGGAAGGTTTTGGGGCCTATATTATCAATCTAAAATTAATTTGAAATTTAAGATAGTGGATTTACTATGACAGACTAAATATTTGGTTGACACAATTTTACTGGTATTTGGAAAACTCTAAGAACCAAAGAAGTTTTAGTGGTTTCTTTTTAGGGTGATTTACAACTTTAGATAAAATGGGTACTTTGTTGCCATCTTGGAGTCATTGCGAGGTACAATAATCTCGATTAGTACTTGGTTCAAAAAATTTATGGATATCATAATGAATTCTAAAACTAAAAATAGAAAAATAAAATTTTTGCGCTAAAAAGTGAAAAATAACTATAAATTTTTATATGAAATTGAACTTTTTGGAGTGAGCGTCAAATTATTTGCAAATGAAATAAATAAATACTAATATATACAAATTATGGTAAGAAAGCAATTACAAATAAAATATTTCTAATCTGTTTCTGCAAATCACATTTTGTCAGGTATTAGTTTGGCGCTGACTTCAAAAAGTTCAATTTCACATAAAAATTTATAGTTATTTTTCACTTTTTTGCGCACTTTTAGAAGTCGGTTCAATTTTTTTATAAAAATTTTATTTTCAAGTCAAATATGGACATTCCGTGTATATCTGTTGCCACATCCATTATCTTCGCGATAAGAAACCAAGTACATGTTGGTCGGCATCACTGTGCTATTTCAAATGTGATCAGCTGATCGAAATTTAACGATCGCGAAATATGACAATGCATTATAAGCTTTTAGTCTCTGTCCTGTTAACGGAGCGGTAAAATTTTGATTCATTTATAATTGCACGAGATGTTTATTCCGCCGCTTCGTCGCTTTTGGTGGTATTAAAATGAGTCACTGACAGAAATTAGGGATTTTACGTATACATCATAATGTTTTTCCAGTTGATTTCACTGAGAACCTTTTCCCATAAGGTTGGTGCGAAGTCTTATCGAACAATTTCATTATCTTTCGTGAACCTTTAAAGTAAGAATACATTAAATATTTATTACAACTTGCACATCTCTTCGAAATTTCTAAAAATAAAATTGTCTGTATAATATACTTCTCATATTCAGGTAAAATTTTCATGCACTCGCATAAAATTCTCTAAACTTTTCATATTTTCCACGCAATTGGAAAACTCAAGAAATAAAATTTTTAGTGTTTCCAATAAGCTTTGAACGTATTGCTTGATCATAGGAAAACAATAAATTTTACGAATTTCGCCGTTCGGAGTTACAAAATTTCCGGGTTTTAGTGCTTTTCTATTTATATCATAGCTTAAAAACGTGAAAAGTCTAACATTTCTTTTAAGTAAAAGCTTATGAAATCGTAAAAGTATATTTGTTGATATATACATTGGGTTAAATCAGAAAATATATACAAGGAGTCCCATATTTGAATAAATATTTGATAGATAGGAGTTGGACATGCAGGATTATTCAAATTCAGATTACAATGGGGAACAGCAAAAATGTTTTCGAGACCAAAATAGCAAAAGATTACTTATTTTATTATACTAATTAACAATCTGTATTATAAAAGTCTATGGTGTCTATAGACACCAAACTCCTGAAAATTAACAACGAACAGTATACAAATCAACTGAAAGAAGCAAATGAATTACATCTGGAAGCGCTTGAATTAAATGAATTGAATTTAGTCATAACCAATGAATTATTAGAAACAAACTCTAAAGTCTCCGCGAATCAACAACAAAAACAGTCTAAAATTAGCAGAAAGTTCCAAGACCAGTTAAAGAAAAGACGTCAAATTTTCAGAAAATAAAAGAAACAGAGTGGAGTTCGCAGAATTAAACAAGTCCATAAGAAAACAAATAAAAGCCGACTTAAGAAAATACCAAGAAGAACGCATAGAACAAATAATAGAAAAAAAAAACTAAATCTAAAGGGAATGAAGTCTAAAGTAGGAAAGAAGAAGATAATTCTGCTAAAGAACCGGGGCGATGAAGTAAGAGATGGAAACGAGATAATAATGATAACTGAACAATACTATGAAGATCTATATAGCCCAAGAAACCCTCCCTCGGCTAATATTATAAAGAATTTAAAAAAGACAATAACAAATGTGAATTCTGAAGACCTTCCAGATATTACAGAGGATGAAATAGATAAAGCCATACAAGATATGAAAAGAAATAAAGCAGCGGGAGATGACAAAGTATTAATGGAACTTCTTAAGGAAGGAGGAAGAAAAGTTAAGGAAAATTTAAAGATCTTATTCAACAGATGTCTTGTCGAAGGTAGGATACCCAGTGGATGGAACAACGCTAACACAATTTTGATATATAAAAAAGGCGATCCGGCGACTCTGGACCTATATCCTTTCTCTCCCAGTTATACAAAACCTTCATGAAAATCATAACTAGCAGATTGACGAACAGATTCGACACATATCAACCTGTTGAACAAGCAGGATTCAGAAGGGGATATGGAACATGCGACCACCTGCATACATTAAAAATATTAATAGAAAAAGCAAACGAGTATAATCTGCCTCAGTACATGGCCTCTGTTGACTACGAGAAGGCTTTCGACAGCGTAGAACTATGAGCTGTTGGAGAAGCTTTGATAAATAGCAGAATAGACTCGAGATACAGAAATCTATTGCATAATGTCTATCTAGACGCAACGACGACAGTACAACTTGATGACGAGCTAAAGACGAACCGCATCCCAATCAAAAGAGGAGTAAGACAGGGAAATACAATTTCGCCCAAATTATATACAATGGCCCTGGAAGACTCGCTCAAATGATTAAATTGGGAAAATAAAGGGATAAACATTAATGGTAGATTCCTAAATCATCTGAGATATGCAGATGATATACTCTTGATCTCATCCGACTAAGAGGAGCTGCAGTCAATGATAAACGACCTCCATGAAACATCGCTCCAACGAGGATTAAAGATGAATCTCAGAAAATCAAAAATAATGTCAAACTCAGACGAACAACAAGTTATAACAGTAAATGCCACCGAAATAGAACAGGTGAATGAATATATATATATATATATATATATATATATATATATATATATATATATATATACTTAGGCCAGGCCATAAGAGCGAGTAAGGATAACCAGACAGCCAAAATAACACGAAGAACTCGATTGGGATGGACGACGTTCGGAAAACTCTCCTATATTTTGAAAAATCAGAAAATTCCCTTATACTTAAGAACCAAAGTATTTGATTGTTGTATATTGCCGGTTCTAACATACGGAGCGTAGACAAATTTGGACAGAATCCGCAAAACTCAAAGGGCTATGGAACGACACATGTTAGGAATATCACTCAGAGATAAAATACGAAATGAGTGGATAAGAAGAAAAATCAACGCAGTTGACGCTATAGAAAGAGCAGCATCACTAAAATGGAAATGGGCAGATCATAACGAATGAATAAAAGACAACCGTTGGAATTCAGAAATTGGAAAATGGCGCCCATATGAAGGGAAAAGATCCAGAGGCAGGCCACAGATGAGATAGAAGGATGACATAGTCAGACATACCGGCTTGATGTGGCAAAGAAGAGCCCAGAATAGAGAGATTTGGAAACAAATAGAGGAAGCCTATATCCAGTTTTGGAAGGATGAAAACTAAGCTAAAATGATGAATGAAATGAAATGAATTATAAAAGTCTCAGTTGTCTCCGGTTTCATAGATACGTGCTAAATATGATAATTTTACCTACCTGCCCTTAATGTATGAGACAATTGGACTATAAAATGAGAAGTACCTGGTTTCTATGGTCTGGTGAAAACCGAAAGATCATGTTACCTACTGTCATTTTTGTTTGACACCTCCCATCATTAAAGGCGGAGAAAAAATCTGCGATGCAGTATCCAAATTTATAATCCGCCATACGCCCAGTGCCCTATAGTGACGAGTTGCCTGAGCCCAATTCACTTCAGGGATATACCCTTGATTCTGATGATGATCAAACGGATTCAAATTATAGTGTGCCGAAAAATGTCACCGGCCCATCAACCTCAGAAAACTTCGATTTTGTCTGTGAACTTCCTAGTAAAAAGTCTCACACATAGATACTTATTTTTTTATCAGCTCACATCCACTTTTAAGGGGTGAAATTCACCCCAAATTCAATCCTTAAAAGTATTTCTTTCAATATATCTCGGCATCTAATAAATATTTTTGACTAAAGTAAAGTGGAAAATGTTCACCATAAAAAGTCAGAAATGAAAGGTGTATTCATGGCCAGGGAAGTTGCAACACCTATTGTGTATTTTAAAAAACCTACATTTTTTATGAATATTTTTCTTATAAATATCGGGGAATGAACTCAAAAGAATTATAAAAAGCATTTTTGTTAACAATATCGATTATTAGTGTTGGTGTGTTTCGGGATTTTTCAAAAAAGTGCCCATAAATATCGTTAACAACCCCTTACAATAATGAAACACATATAAGTGGTGGAAATTTTTTTTTCTTCAAAGTCATCCAAAGTGTAAAGCGAATGTAATTTATAAAAAATACAAATATATTATTTTTTCAATAGCACTACCAAGGGTGAAAAAAGTCACCCTCAAAAGTAAATATCTAATGTAACATGAAGTCTAATTAAAATTCTTTAATAAAACAAAACATAAAATAAGTCCTTTATAATTTAAAAAGGAGAAAACTTTTTTTTAACAGATTAATATTCACTCGTAAGGGATTAAAATCACTACTAAATTTGAACTTTACAATTTACTTTTTCGTATGTATCAGCATTTAATAGAGATTTTTTAATAAAATTAAGTTGAAAAATATTTTTAGTAAGAATCCTGAAATATAAAGCATATTTATGACCGAAAGGGTTACAACCCTTATTTTATATTGTAAACACCAACACTGATAATCGATATTGTTAACGAAAATGGTTTTTATTATTTTTCTAAGTTCCTTCCTATATATTTATAAAAAATATTTAGTTTTTTAAATATAAAAAAAGGGTTGCAATCCCTTCGGTCATAAATACGCTTTATATTTCAAGATTCTTACAAAATATATTTTTCAACTTAATTTTATTAAAAAATTTTCATTAAATACTGATGCATATGAACAAGCAAATTGTAAAGTTCAACTTTAGGGCCGGTTTTAATCAGTTACAAGTGAATATTGGTATGCTAAAAAAGTTTTCTCCTTATTAAATCATACAGGACTTATTTTTTATTTTGTTTTATTAAAGAATTTTTTTAAACCTCATGTTACATTAGGTATGTAATTTTGGGGGTGACTTTTTTCACCCTTTTTGGTACTATTATTGCAAAAAAATTAATATATTTGCATTTTTTGTAAATTACATTAACTTTACACTTTGGACGACTTTTAGGAAAAAAAAAATACTTACTTATACGTGGTTCCTTACTGTAAGGGGTTGTTGACGATATTTAGGGGAGGTTATTCGAAAAATGCTAATAATCGATATTAGTAAAAAAAATTTTTTTATAATTCTTTTGAAATCATTCCTCGATATTTATAACAAAAATATTCATTAAAAATGTAACTTTTTTAAGATCTAAAATATAGGTTGTGTTGAAAATGTACGTTTGAAAAAAAAACGGAGCAGCGGAAAAAACAATTGTAAATTGTTTTTCTTATCTGCCTAAATGTAATAAAAGCATTTTTAAAGGAATTATGCCTATTCAGCGAAAAAATTTAACGTTCAAATTTGGGCTTGAATATCACGTTACTTTATCAGTACATCACCTGATTTTGGGACGTGACTTCCCGGAAAGTAAAGTAACCATCAGATTTTATACAGAATCGGCAGTAGTAGCAGAACTGAAGTAGTATTAAACGAGTAGCAGATCAGATCTAAAGAAAGAGAATATTCAAGGGGAGTAACGGAATTTCAGTTGCTTTAAGAAGTAGTTAACTTTCATCGATTTTGGGACGGCTAAACAGCCAAGAAGAGGTTACAACATCGATGATCTTTTAAAAGGCTGCGTTGCTGAAGTGATAGTGTTTTTTAATCTCTTTTAAAATAAAGTACCTCCAAGAACCCTGGACGAACTAGTAGTTTTTACCCGGGTAATTGCCAAAGGCTGGGGCGCCTGAAGAAAATAAAAAACCTATTGCAAAAAAATCGGTGTAAATACGGTATATCGGGAGTCCTCTGGATAAAAATAAATAGTGTCTAGGTAAGATAGGTTTTATTTCCCAGAGCTCGGTATACTACAGTTCGAAAGACGGCGATATTCGTGATTGTATACGCGAACTGGTGTTGCAATCTCGGATCACCGTCATAAAGATCGCGTAACTATTCTAACTTGATTTTCCAATACTCAACAAATCAAATAAAATAATTTCTCTTTCAGTCAGAAGATTAAGAAGAAAAACTAAGAAGATTTTTTGCGGAAATTTAACGTTAAAGTCATTTTAAGTTTTCGGTGAAAATCATAAAAAATTAGATTGAAAAACCTTACCCTCCAGAGACATTACGCTAGTTAAATTTTTCAAATTTACTGGCGGAAACCCCTTTATTAGTTTTCGTGAAAATCTAATTTTTATCTTAATTTCTTCTTAAAAATCAGATCTGTTACCATTACTTTTTTCGACTTTGAAAATTTATAAAATTGAAGTTCAGTTACTTAAACTTTTCTTGCGTATTTTTAAAATTTTACGATAAAGTCCAATTACCTATACTTTTTCTGCGTTAAAATTTCGTGTTAAAAATCATTGCGGATTTTAACAATAAATAAATAAATTTGCAACTTGCGGGGCGACCTAGCGTTCGACTCAAGTTTAAACAATTTATCGGCAAGAAGAATAAATAAATTTATTCGGTAAAGTAGGTTCGTTGCGCTCAAAAAATATTTGGCCACGACAAAGTATACTTGACCCTTGCCCCTCTATACTAATTATTTCTTTACAAAATAATTATATAAACCTCTTATAAAAAAACTTAAATTATTTTCATTTTATTCTTAAGTTATCTTGAGCATCCACGCTCGCTTCCCAGACGCACAACCCCATAGCCCCTTTTTAAATTTCGGCATAAAAGTTTTCTTTTTTCCAAATTTAAGAGCATGGCTCATATTCCTCAGGTGCCCTCGACAAACATCAAGAAAGGTGAGGCGGCTTGGCTTTTCGCCGGGTCGGACGGTTATGGTGGGTCCTCTACGGCACCGCCTGCGCGGCGCCCTACCTTTCAATTTCCGGAACAACGTCCGATGCTTCAAAGTTTTCAAACTGACCCTTTGCGTACGTCATCCTTTGATGCGGAGTTTAGGCAATTTCCGGGATTCATTGATGACAGTAGCATAGAGTTTAACTTAATGCCAGCTAACCCAGAAGCATCGGCATTTAGGCTTCACCAAACACAACCAAAAGAGACAACTCCTGGTGGAACTGGAGTGCTACAGGACAAATAATTCTCAAAGATCAGAAATGGTTACTAGCCCAGATATTATGTCAAATTTAGCGGCGATCGTATCGGATCATGGCACCGGCATAACCTTAGAACAGGTACGTGAATCAGATACCAACCGACCGACGTTGCGATAGTTGCAACCCCTTTAGTCATAAAAATTAATTACGTATTAGGCATAAAATATATGAAAATTTAATAATTTGTTTATTGCTAAGCTTAAAAATATTTTTTTAGGAAAATATAGATTCCATTGTTCATGTTTCATCGAGATACCGCAATTAAAAAAAAAATAAAGGTTTTACGACCAATATTAGTCTAGATAATTCTAATTTTTTCCGCGAAACGAATTTGAAGCGTCAGCGTCGACCACGCGCTGCCGGCATCCCCCACCACCGCACCCACACAGAATCTCTGAAACGTTGTAACTTTAAACTATTGTTACATTAACAATTTTCAAATAATCGAGTCATATACGATAGTTTAAGCAATGTCCCGTGAATCTCTGCTAAAATAATTCCTTAATATTAGTAAACAACGCCGCGGGGATTAAGGAAAATCTATCTCGGCTTCTACTGGTCGTAGAGACTTTCTTGTTTTTCAGAAAGTCACAAAAAAATATCAGCTATCACGTCTAGTTAACGGCATTTCGATATCGTTGTTTGTTGAAGAGGTATTCGGAAAAAATGAAAGCTAACTTGGTTAATCTATTTCAACAATTTAAGATAAATATTTCATTTCATTCTTTTTTGGTACCACTAGTATAAGTCTCGATATTTGATTTGCGCACCCGCAGATCTCCGTAGGTTTTCCTGATCGCTAATAATAAACAACTAAAACATTTTGATGTTCTTTCTTTTATTTTTTAGGTATTTTTGTCTTTCGTCTGGAACTTTTTTTCTAAAAGGAAATAGCTTTTTCTACAACAAAAAAAAATATTTTTTCATCCTTTAGTTATTTAATAAAAAAATTTTCTCAAAAAAAAAAAGAAAACCTAAGAATCCATGAATTACCTCCATCATTCTGAACATCCTCCTGTCAGCGGATATCTAGATACACTAAATTTTATTCCAAATTTTATTCGACTGGCCTATGATATTTTTCCGTTACAGAAATCTTCAGTACTCCTTTATAGTGGTGTATACTTGAAAGTTATTTCTTTATTAATGCGCTGCGGTTTCACGTACCTACTGACACCATATATTTCCAACATTGCGTAGGGGTGACAGGGTACAAAAGTAACAGCGAGTAGAAAATAACAAAAGCTCTCTAGAATTGTCCAATAGCCAAAACAATGCACGCATCCGGCCAAGATCAGCTTGCGACACCCCCCGTGCATTCTTCCTTCCACTGGCTGATATCTAAAAACACTAAATGTCAAAATCACCTCATTTCAAGGGTAATTCGACTGGCCCATTCTGTCTCTCACACAATTCTTCGAAAAGCAATGAAATATCGCTGTCGCTGTAAACTACCCGGCTAGTTTGCCCTATGTGGATGTCGCCAGGCTTAAGGAGAGTTACGTGTGTCGGCTATCTACTCGCTACGTCTCATATATCACGTATTGCAAAATATAAATAGCATAAATTAATTAATCACAGTTATCGCCACCACCCATTTTATTTTCAATTTCATTTTGGTTTTTAGAATTAATAACTTTATAGCTATAGGTATATTTTTCTAGTTTTCCTAAATACATTTGATTTGATTTCTCAAGTGCTAGATTTTACCTTAAATAAATACCCGTCTAAAAAAATAAATTGCAATTATGGCAAGAAATATTAAAATGTTAATTGTTAATCCAACTCTCGCTTTTCCTTCTTTTTTTTATTTTTAAACCCTCGTATATGATACACAAACTTTATACCCATTGAAACAAAGACAGAAACAGACGGTATAGGGATGTTCCTCTGGAAAACTAACGTCATTCATCTCCCAAGCCTGATATTACCCCAGGGATCCTTTACCCGTTCCAGGGAAACGTAAAGTATACTTCTCCCAACACAGGTTAGCTATTAAAATGCTTTTAGAAATTGTATTAGCATAGAAATCTCTTAAGCTTTTAACGTTTTTAAAGGTAAGTACGTCGTAACTGGATGTGGAAATGGCATACTCAATGTTTGATGGGTCAAAAGTTAAATGTTATGGGATAACGAAATGTGCTAAATGACGGAGAATCTTTATAGTTTACAAGTGAATACTACAAATATCCGGACTTGTTTCCCATTCGTAAAGGAGCGTTATTTTTTAATGATTTTGTTCTTTCTCGAATTGCGATCGCTTACCAGCAAAGATGAATTAAATGCGGAGGGAAACAGGTTAAATAAATTATTATTAGATATTTTATGGTATTATATATTTTAATCCCCTAATTTACTAATATCCGGAAACAACACGTATCATCGGCAAGTGCCCCCTTCCAGTTTGGTGCAAGATATTTTTCTCTAGCTCTCTAACTTCATGAAATATTTACTTATATTGCTTAAAATTGCTGAAAACACCTTATACAAAGTGTTTCATGGAGAACTTCCTGGATAGAGACTTTGGAAACTACTGGAAGTTGATGCCTTTATGTTATTTCATTTTAAGATTGTACGCAGAATTATAGACATATTTTAAATTTGCTGTCCAAAATGGTATTTCCTATATGAAAATCTTTATTATTTAATTAGGGTTGGTTGCCTCCAGAAAAGGATCCACTTTAGTGAACTGTGTTGATATTTTGATATGAAATAAATACAGGGTGATCAAAAACTAACCCTAAATATTAACTTGAAAAAATGGTTTAAAGTCAATTATTTCAAATGTAAACCCCCTGTTTTTATAATGTTATCTTATTTAGCTTAAATAATAAGCTTTAAGTAAAGTTGTCTATTCGAAAAATTTATAGTTGTTGAAATACTGGTAATTTAACATTTTTGTATTGTAAAAACGCTACACGGCTTATAAGTTGGCCACGAGAAAGAAAACAATAGAGTACTACAAAAATGTCACTATTTCTTGCCATTTGTCCACTGTAATAAAAATCGAATAAACCGAATATAACGTACCGCTCCATATGGCTTTTGTAGATTTCCAGAAGGCATTCGACTCCATCGAAATATGGGCAATATTATAATCCTTAGAAAACCCAAGAATCGATTCAAGATACATAAATATCATAAAGAACATATACGAAAATGCAACCATTCAAATAAAAATAGACGACAAGACGAACAAACGAACCCCATAAAACTACAAAGAGGAGTGAGACTAGGGGACACTATCTCGCCAAAACTGTTCACCCTAGTCCTAGAGGACATTTTTAAGGAACTCTAATGGGACATCAAAGGTATAAACATCGACGGAATATACTTGAACCATCTCAGATTTGCTGATGGCATAATCTTAATAGCAAGTAATCTCCAAGAATTGAACGAAATGCTACAACAGCTAAATGACGTATCCGCATCTGTAGGCCTTAAAATGAACTACAACAAAACAAAAATAATGAGCCACGAACAGGCAAACATAACAATACAGAATCAGAGGATAGAAAACGTCGAACACTACGTATACTTGGGTCATGACATCAGACTAGGGAAATCAAACCAGGATGCTGAAATAAAAAGAAGAACACAGCTGACATGGGCCGCTTTCGATAAACTTGCATACACCCTGAAAAATAATTCAATTCCCATATATATACAAAGAAAAGTATACGACACATGCATATTACCGGTGTGTACGTATGGATTAGAGACCATGTCCCTCACCAAAAAGTCCGCTAAAAAATTAGAAACAGTCCAAAGAGCAATGGAAAGAAACATGCTTGGAATATCATCAAGAGACAGGATTAGAAACACCGAGATAAGACGCAGAACAAAAGTCAAAGACATCGTGATGGAGGTTGCAAAGATGTAGTGGCGATGGGCTGGTCAAATAGCCCGATATGAGGACAACAGATGTACACAAATAATCCTGGAATGGAGATCGAGGGAGACAACAAAAAGCACGGGAAGATCTCAAACAAGATGGGTAGACCTAAGAGATACCGATTTGTCGAAAAGAGTGTACTTTTGTGAATTTATATTAGCGACGACACAAGACGACCTTCGATTTATGGACAACATCATTTATACTGATGAAGAAAAATTTAGGAAAAATTACCTTGTTAACATACAAATTTCTCATTTTTGGAGTGATTCAGATCCTCATGAAGTAAGATTGTGGAATTTTTAAGAAACCTGGCAATTTACGTAATTTGTGCTGTAAGAAATGATTTAATAGTAAAAGTATATTTTTGTTAAGAAAACTTAAATGGTAATATATTAATAATACAAAGCAAATTATGCCCCATTTTAAATTATGTATTATATATTGTAGGAGAAGATATTTTTAACACTGAACTCATTTATCAGAAACTGTCAACAGAAATGAATGCTGCGGTGTTGGAGTATGATGGAAGCAATCTGTTAAGCAGACCGGCACTGCCAAAAATTAATTCATTCAAAAAACTGGGTGTCATGCTAGACATCATGAACAATCGGATTTTACCAGCTTATGTTTCAGATACCTACACTCTGAAGTTCTTGCATATGATCATCTACTATGCCGCGACTGCAATAGCTAGAACTTTAACAATTAAAATTACAACAGAGCGCCGATCAGCAAGAACAGTACCCAACACACCATCATGGGAAAAATGTCTAAATAAGCAAATCTTCGAGAAGATATAGGACAGCTGACGTAATACATCAGGGGCACAAGAACAAGGAAACTACAGATAATAGATATCCTAATAAAGAGCGGGTTGAAGAGTTCTGGGGAAACTAACTTTCCACACCCGCCAATTGTAATACCGCAGCCGGCTGGATCAATGAAGAATAGCAGGTCTGCTACGACTACAGCCAGTTGCAGTTTGAGTGATTTATTAGCGAGGAAATTTCAGGAATAATCAAGGAATCCCATAACTGGAAAGCTCCAAGTCGCGACGGGATCCAGAACTACTGGCACAAGAAGTTCTGGCGTATGCACAATCAACTGGTTAATCTTATTAATTATGTTTTTTTTAACCCAGCAAAAATTCCATTGTTCTTCTATTATCTCTTGCCAATGATCAAAACACATGACCCAGCTAAGTATAGGTCAATAAGCTGCCTTCCCACACTGAAGAAGATGATCACCTCCTGCTTGACCCAACGCATCTATGCACATTGTGAGCAAAATAACATCATTTTAACTCAACAGGATGCACCAGGGGAGCAATAGGATACAAAGAGCAGCTGATTATCGACTTTATCATATGTAACCAAGCCTGTACCAACTGATGAAATCTCTTTACCGCCTACGTGGATTATAAGAAGGCTTTCGACTCAGTGCTACATATATTGAGAATGTATAGGGTCAATAATCATTTTGTTGCCTTTTTAGAACCTGGAGAACTAGGATTCAATTGTAAGTACCATCCGTCGACACCACTGAAACTAACACAATTCCGATACGAAGTGGAATATTTCAGGGCGATTTACTTAGCTCATAGTGGTTCTGCCTTACAATGAACCCACTGTAATGCCGTTTAAACTCCACCAGATACGACTTTAGTATTAGAAATAACAACGAAGAGGTAGTAAGAGTGAATCATCTTCTATACATGGATGATCTTAAACTGATGGCTGCTACCAGAAACCAGATGGAATCAATGCTTAAAATTGTAGAGGAGTTCCCCGGGGATATCGCAATGCAATTTAGACTTGACAAGTGCCATATATTGAACACCGTTAAAGGTAAGATACAACCAGTAGAATTTGAAATGCAGAACGGTGAAGGTATAGCTGTAATGGAAGCAGAACAAAATACAAATATCTAGATATGAAACAGGTTAAAAGAATTAACCATCGCACTGTGAAACCGGAACTGCCAACCGAATTTGTCAGGAGGGTCAGGGGGGTATTACAAACTAACCTAAGTAGTAAAAATTTGTTTAAGGCGCTCAACACGTATGCTTGCTTTGCACTTAGCTACTATTTTGGAACTCTAAAATGAAGCAGGACGGATATCCAAAACCTGCAAGAAAAATAAGAAAACTCCTAACAAAAGCACAAAAACATCACTATCGGAGTGCTATTGAACACACAGTACTTCCAAGACATCAAGGAGGAAGAGGATTAGTGGATAATGGTAAGCAGCTGGACCAACAAAAAAAACATACATTCATATTTCCACAGATTAGCGGACTCTCTCACACTACATCGAGCAATATGCGAGGCAAACGATTCATCGCCACAACAGCTGAGGGAACAGGATATTACTTTTCACCACCGAACAGACCAGGGAAAATTACAAACCTGGCTACAGAAACCACTTTATGAACGGCATCTAAATGAGGCCAATCAGGACAATGTCGAAAACTCAGCGTCGCATTACTGGTTGATTTCAGGAAAGAAGTTTCCGGAAAGGAAGGGCTTCTTGTTAGCTATCCAAGACCAGCTTATTCCGATGAAGAATTATGTAGATATCGCTGTTGAACATCACAGACAATCCAGCACATAACTGGAGGATGCCAAGCGTTTTCCGCAACCGAGTATAAGGAAAGACAGGACTCTTAAAATATTAAATTATCCTGTGTGAAGAATTAAAAATTAATAAAAGTAGTTCTTAATATTTAAATATTAAATTAGATTAATTATAATTTTAAAAAAATATTACGCTCAATGAATGACTTAAACAAATGATGTCACTCAAGAAAAGTTTAAATTGCTCTGGCCTTCAAAACCATCAGAACTTGCACAAAATGCCTAAATGGTTAATAAACAAACAATTGCAATTGCCTAATATCTTTAAGTAGTAAATGCCTAACAAACCTAACATTATCAAATTATATCTATTTTTGGAGTATGATTTAAATTGGACAGCTTTTGACACCTCCAACGAAAATTAAGTAAATTGTTTTGGTAAAGTAAAAGAGTAAATATAACAAGTCAGCATTAAAAAGTTACGTGCTCCTATAAATTATGTAAATTTCGTACGTGTATTTCGATGGCAGATTCTACATACGAAAAAAAAATTGCGTGGACGTAAATCAGTAAAGCCTGCAATAACAAAGTATTGATTATAAACTTAGCAGGGCCCCAACCAAAATGAGTTATATGAACTGCAGAAACATATGTGCATTAAGTCTTAAACTAGAAGTTGCTACAAATTCTATGATAATATAGAGTCCTAGTAAAATGAAACAAATTAAAACATATTACAATATAATAGTGAATACAAAATGGCCCAAAGAGCAGTGCGAAACGCAATAATCCAAAAGAAAAACAAAACCTGGGAAAAAAACTGTACCAGAATAAACGCACATTTGGGGGGTAGCAGAAGTACCGAAAGCTGGAAAATACTGAGATCCCTTCGACAAGAAAGACATTATTTCACCGATTGGTTTATCTCAATGGGATGAATCCTTTTCAAAATTTGCTAGCAGAAGAAAGAGCAGAATACCAACAAACAGTACAAGCTGATTTCGGCTTGCACGTACGCACCATAGCATCCCCACTAAGAGTGGATTGCAAAGAAATCAAGCAAATATGCCAAACATTAAAAAACCGAAAATCACCAGGTCCCGGAAATATCCCGCCTGAGCTACGTAAATACGTAACAGAAAAGTTATATAGACAATTGACAAACCTCTACCAAAAATGTATAAACGGAGAAAAGACACCCAAAGAGTGGAAAACATCCAATATTACCACTATACACAAAAAAGGAAGTAGAGACGTCCGTGATAACTATCGAGGAATTGCGGTCCTCTGCACAATCTCGAGAGTGTATGGGAAACTAGTCAAAAAGAGGATTGAGAGCGAATACTCAGATATGGAGGCCGAAGAACAGTCTGGATTTAGAGCAGGTAGATCTACTCTTTACAATAACCCAGCTCATTGAGAAAAAATCAGCACGGAACCAAGAAATACACCTGCTGTACGTGGATCTCAAAAAAACCTATGACAGCGGACCACAACAAAAACTCTGGGAATCCCTAAAACAAAACAAATATAAATATAATACTTATCAAGGCTGTTCAAGAACTCTATTCAAATAATACAAGCAAAATAAAGAAAGGGCATAATATTTCAAAAGGATCCACAGTTAGCAAAGGGCTCAAGCAGGGATGTTGTTTGTCTCCAACCTTGTTTAAAATCTACTTAGAACAAGCTTTAAAAACATGGAAAAGAAAGTGCGAAAATATGAGCATTCCACTAAACGATTCCATACTATACACATTGTGTTTAGCAGACGACCAAATAGTTCTGGCACAAGACTACGAAGATCTAGAATACATGGCTCGTAAGCTAATAGAAGAATATCAAAAGTGGGGCTAGAAGTTAACATCAAAAAAACGGAATACATGTGTATTGGGGGACAGCAACAAAACTTGATTCTGGAACAACAGCAACAGGAAATAAATCACTGTGAGAAATACAAGTATCTCGGAATGCATATAACCAACGACGACAAAGTTGATGAAGAAATAAAGCATAGAAACAACCAGGGACGACAAGCTATTAGACAGTTGAACAGCATATTGTGGGATAAAACAATATCCAAAGAAAACAAACACAAAATCTTTAATAGTATTGTTAAAAGCATTGTCACCTATGGAAGTGAAGTATGGCCATTGAAAGAAAGAACTCTAAGAACACTGGGAGCCACAGAAATGAATTATTGGAGAAGAGCGGCTGGAAAATCCAGAATAGACAGAGTCGGAAATGAAAGAATCCAAGAAATTATGGGCGTTAAACACAAGATAACAGAAGATATTAAAATCAACCAACTTAGATGGTACGGACATGTTCAACGAATGGACGATACTAGACTTCCAAAAAAAGTTTTAAATTGGGCACCACAGGGAAGAAGAAAGAGAGGTAGACCCAGACTAAGTTAGAGAGAAGGAGTGGATAAAGATATAAGAACAAGAGGAATGGATGAAAACCTATGGACAAACCGAGATCAATGGAGACTGGAAATCAGAAGACGGCGTAGAACGTTATAAACTGATGTTATATATATATAATATATATATATATATATATATATATATATATATATATATATATATATATATATATATATATATATATTTATATATATATATATATATATATATATATATATATATATTCATTTAAAAAAGTTGACTTTTAACCATACACAGTCCATTAAAGTAGATCCGCTTTTAGAAGGAAACTAACCCCAATTTAATAATAAAGGCTTTCATATAGAAGAAAATGATAGTTTTGTTTTGGCCTGCAAATGCCATTTTTGACATAAAAATTAAAATATGTCAAAAACAGTTAGACTTAAGTATAGGACATTACGTATGAAATTTGTCTATAATTTTGCGTAGAATCTAAAAATGAAATAATATATCTAATAAAGAATTTCATTTAAAATAAGAAAGAAGTCATCAACTTCCGGTATAACGATATTGAAAATTCTTGTAAATATTTAGCCGACTTTAGAAAACTGCCAAATTTTAAAAAGTTTTCAATATCCATTTTCTGAGAAATCGATCGCGGCAGTTCGTCAAGGAACATCCTGTATAGGAAATATAAACACTTTTTTAAAATAGCTAATATACAGTTTTGCACCAAATTTGCCCCTGTTAAATTGTTCTCCGTCTATTTTTTTTTGAGTGTATGAACGAGTATAAAAAATATCTATAATAATATATGGCAACAATAAAAACAATTTTAAATGGATTTGTTTATTTTCAAAAAGAAATTATTGTACCAAAAAAACATCGACGTTTTAAATTAATGAATTAAATATTTGTTTTTAATTTAAATTTTTGATAGAGCGGTTATACCAGAATTTTTATTGGGAAATTCGCGACATTGCATTAACTGCTCTATTTGCTGTGGTGTTGCCAGGTTTATAAAACTCTCAGTAATATTCCATATATTCTTTTCTGCTTAGAAGGTAAATAAAAAACATATAACCTCCTAATTTATAAAAAGAAAGATCAGAAGTCGAAGAGTTTCGGAAATTTGTGATAGGTCATAAAGGCACCGCAAAGATGTTTTAGTGGAAAGTTAATTTTCATGTATGTCTCCTTGTTTTGTTCTCACTTTATCACAAGTAGCATTTATATTCCTTGAAATGGAGGCGTAGTCTTCTTATAATGTATATTCTTTAATTTCTTTGAACAATTAACGGATGTCCTCTAGTAGTGATTTTTTTTTCAAACGATGATAACTAATTTGTGAACGTATTAAGGCCTAACTAGAATTTTCCAACATAGTGGAACTGATAATTTTATACGAAAAATATTCCGTGATACCGTACGTGTAAAAACAGGCTTTGCGTCTCCTCTTTTGTAAACTTAATCTTAGATTTTCCAAATTCTCGAAATTTGTTACTTATTTCGGGTCCATACTGGTTTCTACTGTTTGTTTAAAGGTCATATACAACGATGTCCCTTGAGAATGAACATATATATATATATATATATATATATATATATATATATATATATATATATATATATATATGGACGATGACAGACTAGCAAAAACCGTGATGAGAGAGAAACCAAACACCAAACGGCCGCCTGGACGGCCCCCCAAAAGATGGAGAGACAGCTGGATTTCGACCTCAGAGGATCGATGAGGCATTGTGTAGATAACAGTATTTGGTTTTACCTAGAAGAAGAAGAAGAAGTAAAATATTTACAGAAAACACTATTAAAATTAAAATGATAGCTTAACCTACAAAAAATAATACAAAATAGACATAATAAAACACAACTTGAGAAATATCCTCAATGGATTATTTATGGCCTGTTTGGTGAAACTCAGAAATTCAAAATTTGGTTCGATATCCGAACGGATACTCATTTTCATACTGAGCCAAAAATCAATAAAAGAGCGATCCTTAACAACATTTTTTAGGGAATTGTCAAAGGATAAGTCAATGAGTTTTTCTTTTTTCGTTAAAGTTAAAGAAGTATCCGAAGTTATATCTCCTTGAAAAGGATTACCTATCCTTCTGTTCGATAATAAGTTTCTTAGGCAAATAGTCATTGAACGTTAATTGAAGTTGTATTAGATGATCGATAACGTTTCTTTCAATACCTTTTTTAAGTTGAATTTCATTTTGTAATAAAAAGGGGCTGAAAGAACCAAAACATTCATACTCATTCATCTGCAGACATTGAATCCAAAGTTTGAAATCCTTTAACATGGTTGATATTCTATCATTCACATTAAAAATAATGATGCCCGAGCCTTGTAAAGACAAATTTAAATTATTTAATTTAGAATGTTGTCTAAGTATGCAAGATTTTGCAGCTAAGGAATATCAGATACACAAAAGGACAAGTAGCAAAGAACTGTGGATGCTTTCAAAGTCCTCACAAAGCGCATGAAATAGACGAGAGTTTGTAGCACACGATTTTATAAAATTTACAATTTTTACTGCATTGTTTAAAGTAGTGGATAACTCTGCGGGAATGCACTTACATGCCATTGCTTGTATAGGCATACAGCAACGAGTTCATTCAATATTCTCGTTGATCTTCTTCACCCGCACACCTCTTTTTCTCACTCCGTGCACATATTTTTCTTTGCTTTGAACCCGGCGACACGGTAGTCCACTACAACTACCACCCTGTGTTGGTTCCAGATCAGGGACCAAAAGTAGAAGGGAGCAACGATCCATCATACATACTAGTTATTTGCTTTCATGTTGGACGTACGCACGTCCGATTTGTAAGGCTTGAATATTTGTTGTATAATTTATTTACACAAGAAGAAATCACTAAACTGGTTTACATTATTAATATTTATGTACACACTATACATTAACTTCTAACTCATTTATCGTTTTTAAATCACTACAGATTTTGAAGTTTATAGTACTAGTCATTTTGACTCTACTCTTTCATATATGTTACTGCGGCGTTTTTATATCGGCAGAGTTTATTATCGTTCTTTCGTGCGCATTCGGGAAGTCTTGGTTCGCCGAATTAGAAGTTGGCAATTCGTTCGAAAATGTAGTGCAAACCACTTCTTAGTAATTGTAAACTAAAACGAAATGGAACCGTAGGCACGCATAATTGCACTCACCCTTTCTTAAATATAAATACAGCATAATCATCAAATTTAGAAGAAAAGTGGTACAACTCATAACCAACGAAGAATCATCTTATTAATTCTTATTACTAGTTAATTTTTAGGTCAGTTTTCTTATTCATAATGAAGAATTTTTTAATACATTACATGGGCTGTAATTTGGAATACCATATTTAATATTTGATGCAAACTGTATGAACGCGGGGGTGTTGAACTTATTATTTCTTACAGAAAAGAAGGTGGTCCAAAAAAGTTGGGAATCTAAGGAATAAACATTTTCTATTTGTCCTTAAAAATAATTTGTATATTTTTTTTGTAAGGTTAGGAGAAAGATTTACTACTATCAAAATTATACTGTATTCTTAGCAACAACCCATACAAAATGTTTGTTAAAACAATCTGTTAAAATTTTGAAGTCCAAAAACTTTCCAATAAAACAAAAAAAAATTCTTATACATTATGTCCCATCGGAAAACAATTCAATATATATATATATATATATATATATATATATATATATATATATATATATATATAATCTAAGGTTGTTGTTGTAGGTTGGGAAAGAGTAATTGTGCATTATCGGAGTATATTAATAGTACAAACCATAACAATGACTTTCAAAATGTAAAGGTTCTAGCAAGTGAACCTAATATGAACAAAAGAAATTTTCTTGAAATACACCTGGATAAAGATTGTATAAACAAAAGGAAAGATATTGAGGATTTCAGTGTGATTTATGCATACATATTGTCAAAAAATCACGTGATATAATAAACGCAATGAATAATCTGAATAATATTTCAAAGATGTCATAATCCAAACACAATTTTAAAATTTTATTTTTAAATTCATTAATTAATGTAATACAAGATTCAATTATTAAACACAATTTAATCAATTACAAAAATATTAGAATAGAACCATAAAAGAAGATCTTAATCAGTACCAATTTTAAAATATTATATCTACCGCCTTCAAACGTCACTTAACTCCATTTTGAACAATACAAAAAAAGTAAAATTTGACACTGGAATTATCTTACCAGTGCTCTTTGGTTAGCCAGCGTAAACAATGTGAAACATGTGAAAATGTAAAATTTGCAATTTTAACAACAACCTAGTAATAAGTTTTTTGATTTTTTGTTTTTTGTGTTTCTCTTCGCTGTCAAAATCATACTTAGATTTTGAAAATGCATGATGTTGATGACAATTCTCAAGTTTGTTCGTGAAATTAGCCAAATGAAGCTCATTTTACAAGTAAGTTAATATCAAATATTAATACATGTTTAAGCATCAACATCTTGCTCTATATTTTAGCCTTGAAAAAGGAAAATAAATTTTTCCCAAAAGCTCGATATTAGTGAAAATAGAGTTTCAATTCAATCCTTGGCCGCTACTCCAAGATATTCAAAGTTTAATTCTATACACACACACACACATATATATATATATATATATATATATATATATATATATATATATATATATATATATATATATATATATATATATATGTTTATGCGGCTTTCACGGAGTGTGAGATGCAATAGCAGTGGATATATCCACATTATGTCGTTGTAGTGCAGAAATCACATTCAGCAAACGTACAACTATATACAGCTCGGATTATGAATGAAGTAAAATGCGAACAGTAAATGCAAACTTCGTTCCAAACCATATCCTTTCCTTGTTAGAGGCTGTACAGTTGGAACAAATTGCTAAGGAATACAATTTATCCTATTCCACCACCATCGAGATGATGGCCTACCTGTACCACCATACCGAGAAGAAAGTCAAAACTTACCCTCCCCGCCACAGTGATACGGCAGAGGTACACGTTTCGTCTCTACTAGACTCATCAGGGTACCGACATGTACCTGGCTGTGCAAAGGACAGCAATTTGTTCCAACTGTGCAGCCTCTAACAAGGAAAGGATATGGTTTGGAACGAAGTTTGCATTTACTGTTCGCATTTTACTTCAGAAAATTTAAATGGTAAGTTAGACGTTTTTGAATTATTCTAGATATAAAATGTGCTTTTTAACATTTAGGTGAAAGCTATTTGAACATATTACATAATTTTGAAGACGACTATTTAGACAATTTGCCGCTCACTGTTCATAGAATGCTGTTTTACCAGCATGATGGCGCACCTCCACATGATGGCTTTATATGGACGATGCATGAAAAGAGTGAGGAATGAATTTGCAAGTTTAATTCCCGACTCAATAAGAAAAGCAACCCATGAACACGTACTGCTCAGATGCGAAAAATGTCTGGAAGTTCAAAGACGTCAATTCGAACACTTACTGGAGAAATTTTTTTTAATCTAGAATTTTCTAATTTGTTTTTCTCTTTCTACATTAAGCATGCACTGTTATTTTGACATATCCAAAGTTCTTAAAATTTTCGATAATTTGTTTAACATCACATAGTGATGGCTTCTATTTTTGCCGATATCGAATGGTAAATGTATCGCATGTTCTTGATGTAAATCACACTTTGCATAAATAATAAAGAAGTTTAAATAATTTTTGTCGGTATAATTTAATCACCCATACATGATTATTAGCAATTTCCAAATGGCAGGTGATAGCTTCATATATTTCATTACCATTTGATTGTTTTTAAATACTGTCATACTAGCTATGAGTAAAACATCATAGCAAACTAAGATTATAACTGAAAGTAAAATCCGCAGCAAAATTGCCGTATAAAAATATTTAATTGGCAATATTACGAAAGCTACAAATTTTAAGCATAGGCAACCTTACACAAACTTAGTCTTATTTTTAATGCTGAAAAAGAAAAATTAGTACATTTGGAGGTTTCCATTTAAAAAAAATTGACTTTTAACCACTTCTTCAATTTAATTTTTAATCCGATTTTTTGAACACCCTGTATTATTGGTCATCAAAATATTTTTAACAAGAAATCCTACTAAAAATAAATTAAAAAGGCTTCCTTATAGGAAAAATTGATAATTATTTTATGGCCTGCAAAAGTAATTTTTGGCATAAAAACTTAAACATGTCAATGCTTAGACTTAAGAATAGAACATGATACACAAAATCTGTCCAGAATCTTACGCAAAATCCAAAAAGGCAATAATATATAACATGTTGCATTTAAAATAGGCAAGTTGACTCCCATTTCTGGTATAACAGGAAGTGCCATAATCTTGAAAATATTTTAGCAGGGTTGGCCATATCGACATTACTATGCTGTTAAATTTTCCAAATTTTTTTATAGTCACTTTTCTATATATGGATAGAATTGTTTTCCTTTAGGACACTCTTTATTCGGAATAAAACTAGAAAAGTAACATTAATGTAAAATTTCCCAAAACATGGCGGTGGAACACTTGATTTGTTGGCCAATTTATCTCTATTCAATCCTACTTGAACAATTAACCAGACAATTGGAAATTCTCGTTAAACTAACAGGAAAAAATATAAATTTCGATTTCGTGACAATAATCCAAAACAAATTCGGCAACATCGTATTTCGATTTGCCACGTATCGGCGGTTTTGATTAAATTACGGGAGACAACATAAAACCGATGTAAATCTTTCTGGAACAAAATACCTGCCTGGATGGACGTCGACGGTTTATCCAAAAAAGCTTTTATGCAAATCACCGAACACGCAGCATTTCCGTTCCAACTATCCACAGTTTTATTTTCGAAATAGTGTTATCTCTTTCTAGCATTTGGGGAAATATTTACGAATTTTCGCAATGAAACAAATTTAAAACGGTTTTACAATTAACATGACTAAAAAGGCCAGAAATTTAAATGACGGATTTTTTTATCATTGTTTTTTTTATTGGATTAGCGTTAATTAACCATTTACAGTCCAACCCAAATTTTTTATAATTTTCTACTAGTTTGATTCAACCACAGTAAAAAACAAGGTCAGGGCATTCCTTATGAGAAAACTGGGACGATATTTTTGGTTGGAGAACATTTCAGTAGATGGCGCTAGTGCGCCAAACAATAACTTTTAATATAGGTTTACTATATTAAAAGTATATTCTCTGTGAATTCCACTCTAATTCTCTCGCCATACTAGTTTCGACCACCTAATGCTTTCATCAGTGGAGCTGTAACGAACCGAGAGCAAAATACAGAGAAAACAGCTGTAAGGAGAATAAAATAACTTTTCCAAATACATAGACCATGAAATTATTTATTTTTAATAATTTCCTACCGCTCTGGGATATATATTTTTATATATACGGGTAAATCAAAAACTGTAAATCTTTTTATAATGAGTGTTTTTTTTTCTTTTGAAATTTAGTAAGTGTCAAAATTGTAAAGAATATTAATGAGGAGAATGAGAAAAAAGCACGCAGTCACATTATTAATATAAATAAATAAACTGTATAATAAAATGTTATCGATTAAAACAAATTGAACCCAGCCTTATGATTACCCACAAAATATTTTCAATTTTAGTAGTTTTTAATTCATTACAATACAGAAGCGTATCCAGCCTCTCTCTTTGGGGGGGGGGGTGATATCATAAAAATACAGTATGGCAAGTGAAAGCAAGCTGTCGACGAGGGAGGGAGATGCCAGCAATTCTGAATTTGAAGCTCCTGGGGAGGCTATCGCAAGGGAAAACGAGTTGTGGACATGGAGGGGGAAATGCCAACAACATTCACGTTCTTAGGTAAGAGGCAGAGTCGGGAATATTTTTCTGAATGATGATGAAAATGATTTTTTCCCGGTTTTCTGGATTTTACGAAAAATCTAAGGTATTTAGAGAAAAATATTCCAAAGACGAATTGGACGTCTTGAAAATATCTTCAAAATGAGTTTTTGTTTGTCCAAATCGGTCTGTAAACAAAAAAGTTATTGCAAATTAAACATTAAAAATGGCATATTTTTCAATTGTTAATAACTTTCTTAATATTTATTGAATTGTTTCCAACTTTTACCAGAATATGAGTTGTATATGAGTGTGCTTAAAAAGTTTGCGGAAGTTGGGCGCTGTCGGTCCAACAGTTTTTGTAAAATTGCAATTGTTTATTAGAAAAACGAAAAAATTGACTATTTTTGATTGGCTGTACCGTCGTCTAGGAAACTGCTACAGAGTTCAGTCAGTGCTCATTCTATATATATATATATATATATATATATATATATATATATATATATATATATATATATATTCATTTCTCTATATTTCCTGATGTTCTTCAGAAAAAGTCCGGGGCCTATGGAATCATTTTATTATTTTTAACGAAGATCTTCTATATCGCTTATGAGATTTAAGCTTTTTTGTTATATGACTTACTACCTTTATATTACTATATATTACTATATACTCTGCAAGTATCCTAACTGATTATCCGTACATTTTTATGGTGTTTTATGTGATTATAGAAATGAATGAAAAGTTTCTTTAAAGTTAAGTTGTTTTTTTTTTAGAGTGGCAATATAGTTGGTGATCTTGTTCTTATTTCTAGAGGCATTCGAAATAAAATAATTAAGTACATCCTCAAGGGGTTTGATGAACAAATTTGACGCCATAAATAAATTTGGAATGTCACTAACAGTTACAATATTTTCTACAGTCTGGTACAAGCAAGCATTAAATTGGTTACAATAAAATTCACTTTTTATTGCCAATTTAATTTAAATTTTTTCGTTTAAAATGTCTTTTTTACGAGAAAGTATAAAACACCAATTGGTGTTTTAGTTCATGTTTTGGAAACACAAATAATAAAACTTTCCTAATTAAAATTCTGTTTGAAATGTGGTCAAATTTTTTCTCGGTCATAAAGCTTGGTATGGGAATTTAAAATGTCGTTTCTAAAATTCCTGTAAAATTCAGCTGAATATATTTTGGTCCTCAATAAAACGTTTATAGGGGAATGTTGAGTAGTATTAGGTGAAAAGATATTTTTTGGTATTTATTGTAATACTTGAGCAGCAAGTAACAAATAATGAATGTTTTCATCCATTGTAAAACTAAAGAAAACATTTCTGTAAAAAACAGTAAATACAAAACCGCATTTGTGCGCAAAAAGTAAGTGTCTCAAAAAAATTTGATTAAAACAAATGTAGTTATATTCAAAATGATACTTTTAGAGTATTTCCAAGGAATGTAACTAATTTTCTTTACAGTATCGTCATCGTCACGGTACTGATCCAAAGATTGGAAACTTTCATTTATGGTCGAAATCTGGGTACATTTTTATCTCATAATATAAATCCCTAACATGGTTTAATTTCAGAACTGTCAAGTTGACAATAAAGAGTTTATATTGACAAATTCAACAAAAATTCAATCAAGTTTAAAAGCTTATAAACAAAAAGTCATCTGGATACAGTTCTTAGTGAGTACATTAATAAACTTGAATTCTTCCGGCTAAATCAAAATTGAATGGAAAGCAATAACACGTTCTTAAAAGAAGCTTTGTCTGGTATTAAATGTACTGGTTTCTTACAAAGTTTAGTACCAAATATGTCACGTTTTAAATTTCCGATTAAGTTCATCACACAGCCTGTAGCGTCCACTGCTAAACATAGGCCTCCCTCAATCGTTTCCAATGTTCCCGATCTTGTGCTGATTGAATCCAGTTTGTCGCGAGTCTCTTGATATTATCAGTCCACCGTGTTGGAGGTCTGCCCCTACTTCTAAATGCCTAGAACCTAGGACGCCACTCTATATTGCGTTTAGTCCACCTAGCATTTTCATTCTTGCCACATGTCCGGCTCAGTTCCATTTCATATGTGTTATACTTTCTATAGCATCCTTGATCCCTGTTCTAGTTCTAATAATTACATTTGGAACTTTATCTCTCAGTGTTATTTCCAACATCGACCTCTCCATGGCTCGCTGAGTCACTCTAATTTTTTCGCAACTTTTCTTAGTAAGTGTTAAAGTTTCTGCATCGTACGTGAGCAAGGGAGCACACACTGTTCATAAACCTGTCTTTTCAAGCAAATCGGTATATTGTTTTCAAATACGTCCTTTCTTAGCTTTGGGAACGCCGCCCATGCTAGTGTTATGCGTCTTTGAATTTCGCAGGTCTGGTTATCTCGGTTTATTCTCAGTTCATGGCCCAAATATTTATAAGATGTTACATACTCGATTTCAGATTCGTTTAGGGATATGTTGCTACTTGGAACTAAGTTTGTCATACATTGAGTTTTTGTACGGTTAATTTTTAGACCTACCACATCTGACGCTACACTTAGTGTCCTTAGTAACTCTTGGGCTTCTTCAAGGTTGTCACCTTGTCATACGCCACGTTCCATTCTAAATGTAGATGTTATTTTGGAATGGAAACACTTGCTCTTGCGCTATTATATATGTTCTTAATTAAAGCTGCATATCTGTGGTCAACTCTACAATCAGCTAGTGTAGCAAATATTTTGTTTTGGTCCACTGAATCGAACGCTTTCTCGTAGTACACAAATATTAAGACCAGTGGTTTGTTGTACTCCACTGTTTTTTCTATGAGCGTTTTTATAACTAGCAAGTAGTCGTTTGTGCCATAATCGGATCTGAAACCTACTTGTTCTCTAGGTTGGTAGAAATCTAATTTGGGAGTCAATCGTCTTGTTATTATTTTTATAAATAGTTTGTACATGTGGAAGAGGAGACTGATTAGACGGTAGTTTTTTAGGTCGGTGGGATCGCCTCTCTTATGCATGATTATTATTATGGCATTGTTCCATGAAGTTGGGATTTGTCCGGTCTCTAAACATCTAATAAATAGGACTTTGAGAGCATTTATTAATTTTTCCCCTCCTGCTTTAATACTTTCAATAACAATGCTATCTTCTCCTGGGACTCTGTTTTTTTTTTCATTTCTTGTAAGGCCACTTCAATTTCTCATGATGAAATTTCGGGTATATATTCTGAGCCTTGATTGCAGACATCCATTAATTGCAATTTATTAAAAAAAATCCTGCATAAATTTCTCAGTTACGAAAAGTGTAAGCTAAAAAGTGATTTTTACCGAGTAAACTTAATGCCTTAATTGAATCTGGCATTATTTTGTTGTTTAAACTCTCATTAAGACTTGACCGCAGTAGGCTATTATTAAGTTGTATGTTGAGTTTTAGGGCCGATTGTTGCTATTTATGGACGATTATTAATTAATTTCTCTTGAAATTTTCTTAGTTTTGGTGTCTGTTACCTTGAAAATATTTAATTATTCCTTCTTTATCAATAAGGGTTAATTTTCAGAGTTGTATATTGTGGAATTCACTATATTTTTTTATGTCTTTGCTTCCTGGACGTATCACGATATTCCTACTTTTTAGGTAAATTAATTTATTAATTGTATTTTGACGTATTTTTGTATTGTATGCAATGTCTGGACACCCTAATGGGTTTGTAATTGGAGAGGTTAGAATTATAGAGCATCGAGATATGTTCACTGCATCAATAACTTTCAGTATGACTCCAGTTTTATTATTTTTTTTTTTAGTGTTGGATTACAACATTTAGGTACTAGAAACTGGTCAAATTATGGTAAAATTCAGAAAAATCAGCAAGAGGTTCATTTATTTTTTTTATTCAATTGAAAAACAAATATCTGGATCTGTATACTATAGAAAAATAACTTATTCTGCCATATGCATTTCAAGTTGAACCTCTATTTGAAGGAAATATTCAACGAAGCACTCACCAATGTCACACATATGATACACTAATTTTTGGTAATAATTGAGAAGATCTACAAAACTGATAACCAAAATCACATATTCTTGTACACAATAAAATATATGGTCATATGTAAAGAAGTTATTATCACAATTAATCGCACAAAGTTGGAAAGAGTTAATAAATTGTTGTATCTTAATAGCGAGCTCAATGACTAGTGGAATCCAACTGTTCAAATCAAAATCGGAATAGACACGGCCTGATCTTCTTTCTAAGAAAAGAAAAACGTTTTAACCAGTCACGACTTATCATTAAAGGTAAAGATGAAAAAGGTGAATCTTTCTCTATTCGACATGGAAGCGTGGATGTTCACTGATGCAATGCTTAAACAGCTAGAAGCACTCGAGATGTCGGTGTATCGAAGGTTATTAAAATTAATTGGATGGACAAAATTAGGTTGTTTTGGTCTTATTGTGAGATATCCACAAAAACATGATAACCTACAACTGATCATAGAGGGCATGCTTCCAGGCAAGTGCAGTCCAAGAAGTAGGAGCATATCGCAGCCAAAAAATTTAAGTGATATTATGGAAATTGAACAGTTCAACTATTGCGAGTAGCTGTTAATTCAACGGTCATCAAAAACAAATGGTCAAAGTTTTGGAAGATAGAAAGGGGAGATTATTTTATGAAATATTTGAGGCCCATTTTCTCATCAAATGATACCACTGCTCGTCGAATTGATGATATATCCGAAGATATACATCTTCAACTTTCATCAAAGTTGAACGGAAGATTTTCCTCGATTCAGTTTAATAGGGCAATAAATAGCAACAAAGATTATCATTTAATATCAAATATTCGATGTTAAAAATTTTAAACGAGACATACGTGCAATAGGAAAACTGTGTTCGCATATGTACAGATGGTGCTCAAGCAATATTCCGAACTTTACAAACATGTGTGAATCTGCATCTGAACATATCATATTATTTACAGAACTCTTACTGCCAAGGAAATACGCCTTTATTTGAACACTGTGTCGACCATGGTTATAGCTGTAGTGCCTTATATGAAAATAAGTTTTTCTATCCGTCAAAAAAAGCTTGTGCAAAACATTCAGTTTTACCCCCGCCACTGGATACTGCACACCAATTCGCTTTCAATGTTTGAAACTTCTAACGTGTCTAAGGAAGTAGAGGCCTACTTTAGGCCAGAGATTAGTAATTGGAATCCGACAACGTTTATTTTTAACAACCATGTTTTTAAAATTCAGCAATATTTAGAGTTGGTGGATGGTGGATGGTAAAGTGTGTACTGCTTTAAGCAAATCTTCATCCATAATTAATATATTTGTGGAGCAACTTCCGAAGAGATGAACGAAATTGACGTCGGTTTACAAACATAGTCGATGAAAGTCGATATTGGCTTATCTCCTTTATATTCTTGGATTCGCTTTTTCGAATATATTGTTCAACTATCTTACAGGATGGATGTTAAGAAGAGGTCAGATGAAGACAAAAGACAAGTAGCACATAGAAAATTGAATGTAGAGGATCAGTTTAAAATAAGATTTGGTTTAATAGTAGACAATAATACGAATAGGCGGAAGCGAGACATCCAATGACAAGAAAATTTTTCAATAATTTACAGGCTTAAATAAAGATTTCATCGATCTTTGCTCTACAATTTGACATGCTTTGTCATCGAGATTTAATACTGATTGAAATAAATTTATTAAATACGCTTGGAAAATCGCACTACTTTTAGTTCAGAAATATTCTTGGTAAAATCGCTCAGCGTCCGTTCACAAAGTTCATGGCGCTAAGGTGGTACAGTATGCACTATTATCTATCGTCAAATTATCTAAAATCGAATAATAAAAATTATAAAACCTTTCTACTAGATCATAAGAGAAAAATATCCAGAAAACTTATGAATACACCCTTATTAAACAGACTTTTAGTTAGCTTTTTTTTTTTGTCATGATTAAATAGTGTATAATATAATTTAATATACAAAATCATAAGCTCCATTACGAAAAGCTTCAATTTCATAGACAATATAAGTTAATTATTGGTATATAATTATTTAAACAAAAACATTATATAAATATAAAGTTTATTGTATAGTATGTGTTAAATGAGATCAATAAATCACAACTACAATTTTTGAACGATTTTAAAGCATTTTCCCTGAAAAAAGCCTTCCTAAAAAAGTTACAAGATTATGATCACCTTGTATGACGCCTGGACCATCGTGCGATGGAGTAACATAAATGACATAGATTAAGGAAGGTTAGCGCTGGAAACAAATAGCTATATGATAATGGATTGCGGAAATAGAAACAAAATTTTGCATTGACGCTCAGTTCTTAAAATCTACCACGTCATATTTGGCTATTTTTGTACAAAAATAATTTTCACTATAAAAGTATTTCATTTTAGAGTAAATTTTTGCATAATTTTTTCAATTCTTCCTACCCTGACAATTCATCAAATAAATTCTTTTTTTCGCTACTCGTAGATTCGCCATGTGAATCTTTTACAGCCCACGTACGTCATTTTCCATATTAGGCCAATTAAATTCTCTGTTTGCCTCGTCGATTAATACACAAAGCACAACGCACGTAGATGTGGACTTATTATTTAATTTTACTGATTCAATAATAACCCTGCTCTAGCTAGTTTAATTTGGTTAGTTCGTTGCGCAACCTACATACACTACACTTTAAACCTTATATATGTCACTCAAAATTATCGTTACTATTACCATGTCTCTTTGTATTATCGCTGATAAAGTTTTATTCAATCTTGTAGCTAAGTATTATGTTAAATAATAACTTTAAGGTACTTCATCTCACTAAATAAACATTATTAAAATCATGTATGAAAAAATGGAGTCTCATGACAATTGGTCATACAAGTCAGTAAGATCTCACGTGGAGTCCGGTCTTTAGCATGTTTAAGTCCGCAACAGTGAGACGGTGAATTGTATCAACAATTGATGAATGTAAGGAGTAACCTCTCTCATCTTGCTGTCAACGATCAGTTACAAACTTCTTCTTCTTCTTCTTTAGGTGCCGTCCTCGTTCCGAAGTTTGGCTATCATCAAAACTATTCATATCTTTGACACTGCAGATCAAAACAGTTGGCAGTTGTTGCAATTGGACCATTCTCTTAAGTTCTTTAACCATGAATGTCTTCTTCTTCCTATGGATCTTTTGCCTATTATTTTTTCCTGGATAATTAATTGCAGCAACTGGTATTTATCTCCCCTCATAACATGTCTCAAGTATTGCAGTTTGCGTTCTTTAATAGTAAGTACTAATTCTTTCTCTTTCCGCATTCTTCGCAAAACCTCCACATTTATTACTCTCTCTGTCCACGATATTCTTAATATTCTACGGTACATCCACATCTCAAATGCCTCCATCCTCTTGGTATCAATATTTTTCATTTGTCCACGCTTCCATTCCGTAGCAAAGAACTGACAGCACGTAACATCTCACAAGGCGACCCTTAGGTTTAAGGCTTAAATCTCGTCAGCAGAACACCTTCTTCATTTTAATAAACGTAGCTCTAGCTTTTTCCACTCTGATTCTGATTTCTTCAGAGCTATCGTTATTTTCATTGATAACAGTTCCCAGGTAATTATATTTTCTCACACGTTCAATTCTTTGATCATGCACAGTTATGCCAGGGAAGTTTTGTGGTGATTTAGATACCACCATTATTTTTGTTTTACTGATGTTAAGTGATAATCCATATTCTTCAGGGCATTCTACTATTCTGTTAATTAGTATCTGAAGATCCTCCGAAATTTCTACAATTACAACCGTGTCATCGGCATATCTCAAGATGTTTATTGGGATGCCATTTATTTTAATACCTATATTTTGTTCTGAAAGTGCTCTGTTTACGATGTTCTCTGAGTATAAGTTGAATAAGATTGGTGAAAGTATACATCCCTGTCTTACGCCTTTCTTAATCTCGAGTTCCTCCGTTATCTCTTGCTCTATTCGAATATCGCTTTCTGGTTATAGTAAATCTTGGAAATAATCCTGATGTCTCTTTTATCCAAGTTTTTTTCTACCAGCAGTCTCATTAGATGATCGTAACGTACTTTATCGAACGCTTTATTGTAGTCAATGAAGCACATATACATATCTTGGTTCATATCTAGACATCTTTTGCACATGACCTTAAGTGCAAATAATGCTTCTCGTGTTCCAAGTCCGTTCCGAAATCCGAATTGAGTATCACTAATATCCACATCTAGTTTTCTGTGAATTCTTGTGTGAATCACTTTGAGGAGTACTTTTAATGTGTGTCCCATTAGGCTTATTGTGCGATGGTCAGTGCACTGTTTTGTGTTTGCCTTTTTTGGTATGGTGACAAAAGTTGACAGGAGCCATTCTTTTGGTATTTCTCCTGTTTTGTAAATGCAGTAAAAAGGTCGACAAGAATATTCACTGATTCACCTTCCACAAGCTTGAGAAATTCCAATGTAATCCTATCCGGACCCGGTGATTTACCATTCTTCATTGTTTTTATAGCGTATAGTAATTTCTTCAATAACCTGCTGCCAACCTTGACCACTTTATTGCCCCCAGTTTCTCCTGGACCCACTGCTGCCCCCTTCTGCGCCCACTAAGGAGCGTTACCGCCTCTTTTGAGAATCTGTGATATATAGTAATTTCCATTGAAATTTTCGTTAAATAGTTCGGAAGCACAATGTGTTTTCGTAGCTAATGAAGAGACATTGCTTCACCAAAGTTTTTTATATGTATTTTGATTCCCTTATTACGAATATGAAGGATAGATTCCCGAAAAATTGCCAGGTAATTTGTTATTAAACAAAAAAGTTGTTAATCTATATATATATATATATATATATATATATATATATATATATATATATATATATATATATGGAAACTGGCTGGTTGATTGACCAACGCACAGGCGAAAGAAACTGCTAGGTCTAGAAACATGAAATTCTTCATAAAGGTTTTATAAATGACCTAAGTGAATACTAAGAAAGAGTTTTAGGAGATTCATCCCCTAGGGGGGCCAAGTAGGGGATGAAAATTCTTCATTTTGGTAGTTACAAATGTAAAAATTAGTATATATGCTTATGGTTAGAAAAGAAAGTTTACTATATCATTCTATTTTTAAAAATTCATCTTAAGAAGTGATAAAATAGGGGAGGAAAGTTTGTATAAAAGTTCTTCGTTTCGATAGTTAAAATGTAAAAATTTGTATATAAGGTTATGGTTAGGAAAAAATGTTTCCTATATCATACTTCTTTAAAAACGAATCTTTTTAGTAGTTAGAAATGTAAAAATTAGTATATAGGCTAATGGTTAGAAAAAATGTTTACTATATTATACTTTTTTAAAAATTCATCTCTTAAACGGGTAAAATAGGGGATGAAGGTCTGTATGAGAGTTCTTCATTTTCGAAGTTATAAATCTAAAAACTGATTTTAAGGCTTATGGTGGGAAAGAAGAGTTTACTGTGCCAGCCTTTTTTATAAGTTCATCCCTTAGGGAGGTAAAATAGGAAATTAAAGTTTGTACGAAATTACTATGTTGGAGATATACTCATGGTTGATTGGTTGTATCCGCTACGATGTCTAATGTAGTCCACCAAGCGTTTGAACTCGCGGACAAAACTAGTTCCATTTAAATATGATTATTGAATGCATTGGATATAATTTTTAAATATGTTCCAGTGCCACATGACCAATGAGTGCTATAAAAAATATACCCACCATGACAGAAGTAGAGACCCTAGAGCTAGAGAGCTACTAAGAGTGCACTTTCTAGGCCCAGATCGATATAAGGCCGAATCTAAAGAGCAAAGATTCCCTTTAGCACATCATGACTACAAGTTAGTTAAAACGATAGTGACATGAAACGATGAAAAGGTCGAAGGAAACTTTTGTCCTTTTCAAGTTACCTGGTAAAGATGGTATATTTCTAGCTTTACTACAAAATCCCCCCCGATATTATGAACTACCTAATGAGCTATTTCGCTCATGTCTGGGCTTGGGATACATACCTATGGGGTGGTGGGAAACAAAAGTAGTCTTTATTTCCAAGGTAGGAAGAACAGAATATACCAATCTTAAGTTTTTCTTCTCTATCAGCCTGACCAGTTTCTTATTAAAGGCACTGAAAAAGTTGGTGGATTGACTCATTAAGAAAGGAATAATGGTGCAACATCCCTTCCATTATTTACAATTTCTCTATCAGGTACGAAAATCCACAAATACGGCACTACACCGACTTGTCACAAGAGTCGAAAACGCGTTGTTGGGTGGATGATCTGTCTTAGCTACTTTTATCGACATCGAGAGAACATTTGATAACACGTCCCACGATTCAATATGTAATGCTCTACAACGACGAGGCTCTGAACCAACAGTAGTCGCATGGATCAGGGCAATATTAACTCAGAGAATAATATATGCTGAGCTTAACAATGTAACTGTTAAAGCACTATCAAGTAAGAGATGTCCACAGGGAGTTCTATCGCCTTTGCTATGGAACCTTGTCGTGAATAGCCTGCTAAGTGAACTGAATGATGCCGGTTTGTATACGCACGTCTATGCCGATGAACTGGTCATCTTGTGTCCTGGTCGCGATATCCGGAATCTGGAGGAGCCAATGATGCGAGCCCTCCGGATCGCGGAACGATTATGCCACAGGGAAGGGCTTGGAATAAACCCGGACAAGACCGAGGTGGTACTTTTTACAAAAAAGAGGAAAATGGGGAGACCTCCCACAATTACATTGATAGGAAGGGTTCTTCAATACGAGGGGGCAGTTAAATACCTGGAAGTAATTCTGGACTCACGACTGAGCTGGAATGACCATATTGAGGCTCGAACCAAGAAAGCCATATGTGCTTTCTGGGTTTGTAAACGAGCCTTTGGGAGCACATCGGGCTGACACCTAAAGTACTATGTTAAATTTACACTATGGTGATCCGCTCCATGATAACGTGCCCCGCTATTGTATGGTGGCGTAGTACAACAAAGCGCAAACACAGTCTTGAACTTGACAAAGTTCAAAGAATGGGTTGTGTTGGAGTATTGAGTGCGATGAGGACTGCTCCCACTAGGACTCTTGAAGTCCTGGTGAGCCCGCCTCATCTTTACTTATACACAGAGAACAAGGCCTTAAAGACAGTTAATCGTTTCAGTTGCCTAGGACATCTTGGAATTGGAACTGGAGGCAACTCAGGTATCTATGAAAGTGCTATAGAAAGGTGTCCATCACTCCCCATGCAGACAGATTACATGACACCGCTTTTAAAACCCAATCTCTCTCTGGATATATTTCTGTCAAGTAGAGAGGATTGGGAGGGAGAGCAAAATCTTCCGAGAAATGGAACCTGGTGGTAACCTGATAGATCTCGACAAGATGAAAGAGCTGGAGCCAGAGTATTCGGCAGGAGCAAAAGAGTCAGAAAGTACTATCCTCTCGGACAACGTGCGACAATCTTCACAGCGGAAATTTATGCTATTCTGCAGTATGCCCATCTCTGTGAGAGGTATATAGATAGCAATAGGGTAATAAATATATGCTCAGACAATAAGATTGCGATATTGGCACTGAAGTCAAGTGTCGTAAATTCGCGACTGGTGTCTGAATGCAAGGACGTACTAAATGGTCAGAATCGTGTGGATGCTGGGTCACCAGGGCATACGCGGAAATGAGGAAGCAGGCAAAGTTAGGTTCGGGAACTGAACCATATGGACCCCAACCACTTCTACCTGTCCCAATTTCCATTAGCAAAAGGGAATTAAATTCGTTGCTGGAAAGCAAATTTATTGAATCGTGGAGGGCAGCTCCTGGAATGAGGTGTGCTAAGGAACATATAACTAGACCTATCGCACTGCGTACTAAGGAGTTTCTATCCTTAAGAAGGAAATAGCTGCGAATTGTGGTGGGATTGTTGACAGGACATTGTCATCTGAAGGGTCATCTTCATAAAATCAGTATTGAAGACGGTCAGACATGCAGATGGTGTTTGGAGGAGGATAAAACTCTTAACCATGTCCTCGGAGAGTACCCAATACTCAACGGATTGAGACAGAGATATTTCGGAGATACAATTTTGTTATCGGAAGCAGTTAGTCAAGTTCAACTAACGAGAATGGATTAGTAAAGGCGATCGGCATAGAATCACCTGCAGCTATGATGGGATGTAAAGGACCCAATAGAGGCCTAGACATTGATGATCTAATATCACCAGCCTCGTCGTTTTTATTCATTCATACCCATGAAGAAACCTTGGATAGTTTAAAAGTTAAAAAAATAAATCTAAAGTATAGATAATATTTAGGAATTTAAAAAATTTAGAATTGGTCAAGGATCATATATATATATATATATATATATATATATATATATATATATATATATATATATGGCAGTTTTCGGAAATTCACCCTCTAACCTCTTCTTCAGGTAAAAATTCTCCATATAACTACAAAAGAACACCTTAGGGGTCTAGATCGACTTTACGCTCTCCGCGATAATAGAACTTTTAGAATATAAAATTTTTAGTGCCACCGTCAAGCATCAGACATATTGGTTGATCATAGGAAAACAATAAATTCTCAAATTTATTTTTATGATTTACGACTTTCAACTTTTTATTACTTTTCTATTTCTCTTATCTACCTTTAAAGCTGTAGCTCGACGTAGAAGATTTTGTTTAGAAAGTTTATATTATCATAAAAGTACGTTTATATTTGTTATAGAGTTTTCAATTTGAGAGGCTTTTATGGTAAATAAATTTTATATTTTTGACAAAAATTTAATAGACAAAACCACTTTAAAAACGAAGTCGAAATAACCGAATAGGCGCTTGATATAAAAGTCTAAATTATTAAGGGTAGAAATAAATTTTCTTTATCTATTTTCCTTATTTGCTTAGTTTTATAACGAATTTATAATCACACGTTTCTTGTAAGTACAGGCTCACATTAAATTGTTATTATATTAGTTTCCTAAAAATCTGTAGCTGCATAAGGTATATTCTTTTGAGTAATTATCACTTTCAATTCTGTCACTTGAAGTAATCATGATCACTTCGACCCAATGGCAAGTAAATGCATATTCAAAAGAACATGAAGCACTTTTTTCACTTTGATCAGTGATAATTTACTCAAAAGAATACAGGCATAATTAAATACTACAATTGTTTCGGCTTCTTAACTAGATACGTTCAACACTCGAGGGCTGAAATAACTCCTCGCTGTGCATTACTAGTCTGTTGCTTGGTATTGGTGAAGTCTATTAGCAATATTTATAATAAGTGTGGAATATTAGAAAAAATTCAAAGCAATTTTTTTGTGTAGACACGAAAGAAGCCCACAAAGGACCTATTCTGTCGCTGCTAATTATATGAAAAAATCTTTCGTTGTTTTAGTGCTGAATTGGATTAAAATCAAGACTACGTAGAAACCAGACTAATTGTTGAATGTTTTTTTCATCTAAAATATTAATGATAACTTTTACAATATGAAGCCAAGCATTATTATGTATAAAAACAAATGTTGATGAGCAAACAGAGAGAAAGGAATGACGTGATCCCGTAAGCATTCTATTTGCCATAACGGTTAGCAGTTAAAGCCCTATTTTCATTAAAAATGAGATCTGTAGGGCTTGTATTGAAATTCCATCCGATACGATGATACTATCACTTTAGAGATAAGGAATATTTAGGAAATCGTTTTCTTCGTCTCTTTCAGATACACTCTCTTCCATTCGATGAACCCTCCAAAAAAATACACTATCCGTCAATGAATAACAAATATTCTCATTCATCGTTGGTCCAGTGTTGATGTTAACGGGAAAAATTTAATCGTATATCATGGTATACGTATATATTTAAGTCGACCACTAACAGAGGATATTACTAAGTGGTTCTGTATAGCCGTAAGAGTAATAAATGATCAACCTGGTATATACTCATCGCTCTGAAGAAAGCTCCTAATCATCTACAAACAAACGCAATGAAATGAAAAATACAGGCCATTGACATGAAATTGCTGAGGAAAGTAAAAGAAATAACTAGGGGAGACAGAATAAGAAACAAATGTACGAGAGAGGAACGAGAAATTATAGAAATAGGCAGGAAGCAGTTAAGATGGTTCGGACACTTAGAAGGAATGAGGGACACTAGAATCGTAAAGCAAATGTGGCAGGCAAGGACGCAGATAGTCAAAAAATGTGTAAAACCAAGGAACACTAAAGAAGAATAGAGAAACGATGAGTAAGATGCAAAGAACAAGAAGGACTTGGCAAATTTCATAGATAAATTAGTGTAAACACATAGGATGTAACTATTAATACCTTACAGCTTAGAGTCGAAAGATTAGGACAGTGTATGTATGTATATATATATATATATATATATATATATATATATATATATATATATATATATATATATATATATATATATATTCATTTAAGGTCATTATGGCTAATTGAGTTAATTGTATCTAAGTTTTGCAAATACTCTCGTTCGAGGCAACACAATATCATTTTCCTTAAGTATTTCCCATAGATTCTTTGAATTAAAGCATTCCATATAATTTTAACTAATTTTATTTATTATAATGGTATATACACTGTGCTTTTTCGCTTCCTTATCGTTGCCGACTGAATTTAACGTTACCTTTTTTTTATTTAGTTAGATCTCGCTCTTCCTGCCTACTAATATTCAAGCAGAATATTTTTTGGTTGCCTAAGTATCTGTGACTTGAAATGTATCTCATTAATTTAAAAATGACTACTGGTATTTTTCATTTTTGAGCGAGAAATACTAATGTATAATCACTTGGACTATTTAACAAATTTTTTTCAATCGACTGTAGTTTGCCCAAGGTTATGTTTTTGAGCTTTAATTTCTCACAATCGTGTCAACTAAATGCGCCTTGACTTTCATCTCCACTTATTGACACCATCTTTTAGGATTAGAGACTAGAAAGTCGTTTAAATCATCCCGATAATTGAGTTTTGTGGATTAGTTTTCTAATTTTTTGACTGTTTTATGTTTTTGGTTCATTTACCATGATAAACCTGAAAACAAATATTTTAACAGTTTGCACGTCTCGGTAATAGGAATTCTGTTAGACCCCACCAACATCAGGTAAGATCCGTTAAATGTAGTTTATTAAAAAATATTTCATACATTTTTTGTGATTCAGTAAGATTTAAGCTCAAAATTGATTTAATGCCTAAATTGATTCTGACCATAGCTTGCCATTATATATCTCGATCAGACCTAAATTGACCTCATTAGACTATTATCAAGTTATATGTTGAGTTGCAATGCCGATTGTTGCTATTTATTTATGATTATCGATTAATTTCTCTTGAAATTTTCTCAGTTTTGATAGCTATTACCTGTGTCTAATCATTCCTTTTTTATCAGTAAGAGTTAATTCTAAGAGTTCTTTTTCTATATATTGTAAAATTCATTATATTTTTTTATGTATTTGCTTCCTAGACTTCCTCAATTTTTAATATGTAATTTTGAAGTATTTTGTATTGTATGCTATTCCTGGACCCGATTCTGGATTTATAATTGGTGAAATTACAATTATATAGCATGGTGATATTTTTATTGCCTCGTTAACTTTCAGTTGACTAAAATTTAATTATTTTTTTTTGAGTATTCGATTACACTATTTAGATACTTGAGACTGACCAAATTAAGGTAAAATCAACAAGAAATTCGTTTATTTTCTTTCTATTTAATTGAAAAGTTAAAGCCGAAATGTGTATCCTGATTCTCCAAACAGTACCGAGATTATGCTTTGATTATATTTTCATTTACTATTTGAGCCTCTAAATTTAATTAAAATTACGTGTATTTTTGTGAATTTCAGCCGATGTGTTTAAAATAATAAATGTTAATAAACCAAGCACAGTAATGTCATCATACAGTAGTCTCACACCCTAGATATTGTCTATTTAATTTTTTATTTTTTTGAATTGCGGGCTGGCTAATTTAATTAAGTAATTAATTATTTTGTGTAGTGAGCTATGTGTTTTGTTTCACATGTTTTGATTCATTGCCTACCTATAGTTTAATAGTTAAAGCAAGTGACTACTAAAAGTAAATTAATGATTTGTTTAATTATTCTAATGAGTTTTTCATCATTATTTCCTTTTCTGTTAACTTAAATATCACCTCTGATATATTTTTTTCTTTTTAGAGTATGAAAAAGTGTGAAATTTTAAACTAAATTCTTGACATATTGGTTAAGTTTGAATAATAAATTCACTTGTTTAGTTTTATTTTCGCGCATTACTTTAGGCACCTTTTTTTTGTAGGGTTTTTCCTATGAGTTTTATTATAAATGGTTTACAAGATACGTGTATCCATTGACGCTACGGCAGTGCCTGTGACGTTGAGAAGGACTTTTTTTCTCTGGCAGCCACACCATTAGACAGCAAACTGTTTTGATTATTTTTTCAATCGATTTTTAATTTTGATTGGGCGTTGCCCAATAATCATATCTAATGATCATAGTAAAAAGGGGTTTGATCTATGTTTTGCTTTACCGCCAGTAGATTATAGGGAATGTCGAAATAGTTGCAGTGATTTAATTTATAATTAATTTAATCGTGTTTTCCCTTTTTCTGTTGTGAATTCGGTGAAATTTGACTTTTTTATAATCTAACTTAAGTTTCCACTTCTCTTTTTATTTTTAAATTAAATATTTTCATTAATGCCATCTATATTTAGTTTTATTTTTCCCAGAAACTCTATTGCGTTTGTATTACCTTTTCTTTACCTACATGTTAATTTATAGGGATAAAGTTGAAAGCTAGGTTCTATGACATCGCGAAAAGTTTCTGCATACGGCCTAGCTTTAGATGCAGTGGTGCCCAGTATAACCCACCCCTACTATCCGGCATAGGAGTGAGCTCGGCATATTTGCTCCCTGGTGCTTCTAATAGACTTCAACTGTACTCTAATATATTTTAATTAACTTTTTCCCTCATTTAATCGTCTCGTTGTGTTCGTGTTGCGCTCTTAAATACCAGTGTAGCAATTTTGACGCCCAACGACGTGGGGCCGAAGTTGGTCAAAAGAGCAAGGAGTATATATATATATATATATATATATATATATATATATATATATATATATATATATATATATATAAATATATATATATATATATATATATATATATAGATATATATATATATATATATATATATATATATACAAATTTGACACATTTTTGTTAAGTAATATAAGTTTTTATTATACTTTTCCCTATCGCACTATAAAAATAACGGCTAATATTTTAAATTCACTACAAAAAAAACAAATAAACATTTTCATACAAAGTTATGATGAACGACAAATGTGGCAACATTGCATTGTTGACGACGAGTTATAGACCCATTCAAACAACGCATAAAGTTTTAATAACGTTTAAAAATTTTTATTCGATTATTTGGCTAATATTTTCCTCTTTTACAACTTTAATGTTTCTGCAAACTACAAGTAATAAAAACAAGATTATTTCAGGATTTTAAATTCACGAAAATAAGTACCTTCAGCCATTTGTCAATCGTTTTCAACTATCTCCCAGCAATCCCAGCTTGACTTAAAGTAATTTTATTTAAATTGCCTGCAATTTAACTCTATCGCTAGGGATTTCAGTTAAGTACCCATTACATTTTTCAGTAAATGATTGACATAAATAATACATCAAATGACAACAACACAGCAAACTGGCGACTCATTAGAGATTTATAGAATATTAAGATCAATACTTTTATATTTTTAGAAGTATTTCAACAGGGCATTTCTCGTAATCAGTACAGGGTTTTATGCCATAAGTATTGAATCACCTTTGAATCACCTACTAAACATATTTTTACTATATTAAACTTAGTGATTCTTAAATTAAATGTGCAATATTATTGTCTTCATAACACTCAGTGAAGCAACAACTCCTGTAATAAGGAAAAAGCCTAAGAAGAAAATTCTCGATGACGTCTTAGCACGAAGAATTCGGTCTTGCAATTACTATAATGAAGCAACAATGTCAGACTATCACAAATTTCCAAGAATTAAAAACGCTTGAAAATGAGCTTACTTTTTGTAACACGTTAATTACTGCCTTAAAGGAATAAATAATACATGCCTAGATAAATTTACATCATTATTTTCTTGAGACTTGTATACAAAATTTGTCGCACTATCTAACGGTACGTTTTCCAAAAAATGACGAACGTCAGTTAAAATTGCTAGAGGCTTTACATCGTAAAATTTTTGTGCTCAATGACAGTAGCCTAATCTATGAATAAATTATATCCTAGCAATTTTTAAAATAATTTCAAACTTCGTTTCAGCATTTGCAAGATATTATCCAAGTTTTTGAAGGTTAGCGACCAATTTTATTCCTTATTTTATTATCCTATATTCCTAAGACTCAGGCATCTTTAAATATAAATACTACATATTTCCTCGTTGGCAAATGCGTTGAGTTTGATCCTTTCTTGGCTACATATATCGAACCATTAACAAGGGGAGAATAGAGCACCTTAGAGCAGTCCAGTAGGCAAATAATCAATTAGCCCGAGACTACTAGAGACTACACCCCACTAGCAGTTCCAGATAAGTAGCTGTATTATTTGAATTGATAATTAAAAGACACATAGAATGTTAATTGTAAAGGAAATTGCAGTTTTTATTGACTTATCAATTTAATTTTTTCTTTAATATTTATAGCTACAATTAATATAACTTCGATATATTTGATTTATTACCTATAGTTAAGACTAACATATCAATGTAATTTCTGCTCTAATACTTTAAGTACAGCTAACGAGCATTTTATTAAAGTAAATTTCAATTATTTAATACAAATGCCATGAGTTTCATTTGGATAATCTGAAGAGTCTATCTGGAGAGACAGGTCTACGTGGAGTTAACATTTTTTCAGTTTTATGGTACTGATGGCGTCCTAAATTTTAACTTTCGGTAAGAACAACCTCAGGAAGTGCTATTTTTGTGCCAATTTATAATTTCCACGACAGTAACAGCTAGCTGACTCAGGCACTGTGGATTTTTCTAAGAATGGACAATTACACCATTATCTAATCAACGACATAATTATACTGACCCTGTGACCACATACATCCCATAAGCTACAGCTTCTAGATTTGACATTTTTCAAACCCCTTAAAAATGCGTACAATCGAGAGAATGAAAGAATGATTGACATGATTGAGAATACTGGAAGAGACATAACCCATTACGAGATTGTGAAGCTATTGGCAAAAACTTTCAGTAGACAGAAATCTTAAAGAGGTTGCAAATGGTTGTAAATCTGCTTGTATTTGTCCACTGCGCACAAAAGATTTTAATCAAGATCAATATCAGATGCTTAATATTCAAAATATTGACGCACAGACATCAAGAAATCAATTTGAAAGTAGCCATCCAGACCAAAAGGACACCAATATAGAATTACATACTCCCGAAGCACAAACTCCCGATGTACAAACTCTTTCGATCTGAGGGAAAATGCCCTGATTGAATAACCCTGTGGGCTATGTTAGTGATAGTGGAGAGGGTTCTGTCGGGAGCACACCTCAAGGTCGCGTTCGGCAGACCATTCAGAGTCGGTGTTTTCTTGACAATCAATCCCGCGACAATCCCCTTGACTTTATCAAGGCCAATGATAGGTATGCTCAGGTCAATGAACTGAACTGATTTGAAAAGTCGAACAGTTCGGTCGATTCGCTGCTCTTTTGTACGATTGATACTGAGATTTGGACTAAATTGTTAAAAATGTTTATCTGCAAGCCCATTCGCTTTGTCTTAAGGGTCTATCAGCATGACACCTCTGTTAATAATGTGCGGTAATTGTCTTTTTGAACCCTTGGTGAGGCTGCAGGTGATTTAAAAAAAAACTGCCATCTTGGCGAACCGTGCATCTGCTCAGATGCACGGTTCGCCAATTTTTGGATTGCAGGACCAATCCTGTAGGCTCTATTTCTCAGCCTGTTCTTTTTCCGGATACGCTGTCGTAGGTCTGGTAAACACCTTCGTTACAGAGGATCTGGCAAGAGCATCCAATATTTGATCAAAATCGCACTTGGCACATTTTTCACGGTCGTTAAATCGAAATATGTCCTCTACAGACGTCGAACAATACTGTAGGAATTGTTGATTTTATAAAACGCACACACGCAAAATGCGCGTTGTGTTTACATGAAACGTTCCACCGCTACTAAATCGGAAAAGTCAATCAAGTGTTTAACATCACTCCTCCCCCCCTGCTATTGGTATTTGGCGCGTAACAGAACAAAAACTAAAAACATTCTGAGACACCTTTGACAGGTGATTTGACATACGTACGGTGTTTAAATTCAAACGGTCCGTATATTTCAAAACAGAAATAATATGTTTTTTAAATACACCCTGCTTTTAGGAACATTTAAGATGTTCTACATTTTTTCTCTCACTGTAGAAAAGGTACTAAGATAAGATAAATAGGATATAAGATATATTGTTGTTGTGTATTTGCTTGAAGCTTTTGAATTTACCCGGTTAAGTCCGTCCTACAATCCCAGTTAAATCTTTATTAACATGGGCTTTAGTATTAGTATAAAGAAAGTATGTATACCCGATGTAAACAGAGGAGTAGGTAAATCCCTAACGATGATTAATCGTCAGTAGGTAAACGCAAAGCGGCTGAGTGTACAGAGAGTGCTAATAAGGCTTTCCCATTTATCGTTAAATATATGTATGTGTGGTGGTCTTGTTTGCTTTCAACTCCACCGAACCAAAATAAACAACCCACGACATTGGCGTAACTTTTCAACCGTAAAGAAGTGTCTTTTTTTAAGTCCGTATCCTCCAAAAAAATAATGTGAAATTACCTTTTTTTTTCGTTTTGATATCGATGAAATACTTCAAACGAATTTTTTTTCGTTATTAGCAGGCCAAGTAATTATGAGAAGTAAATAACATTAATCATATAAAATGATTTTATAAAATGAAAGTTCTGTTTACATCCTGAAATAATTATATTAAGTGCATAAAAAAAAGTTGTAGCAACAATATTATTTGGAAATCATGGTTCTTGGGTTTAGACCGTGTCAAATTGCAATTATTATTTATTTATTTATTTACAATAACTGCCCTACAGGTCTTGAGACCCACCTACAAGGCAGTGATTACACAAATAATACGTCTACGAACAATTTTAAATTAGCATCAAACGACAAAAATATATATCAATTTATACAAACAAAAATTTAACTAAAATAACTAATTCTAACATTAAATGTATAATACAATGTTATGCTATCTACTTTCATATACAAAGGTGAACATACAAATCAATTAAGGATGAGATAGAGAAAAAAAAGAGAGAAGAGAAAGAAGAAAGAAATGCTAAGGTCAATGTCTCAAAATCCGGCAGACAGTTCCCAGAGATGAGCTGAATATATCAGAGCTATTACTCTTGGTGTAAGTATCGCACATGGAATGTAGAGGCGAAAATTTGAGCACGTTAGTGTGTGGGAGTTCTGAAATAAAATACGTTAAAATTTCGGCAATTTATACGAGAGATACTTAAGTTTATCCTAGCTAAAATATTAGTACAGTCAATAAAATTGTTAAGTACCTTATAAAGAATTGTTAGTAAGAAAAATTCTCGTCGTACTTTTAAAGATAAAAAGTTAAATTTCTGAAGCAATAATTCATGTGAAAAGCCTTGCTTAAGATACACCTCAAAACTCTTAAGATTGAGGTATTTCAAAAATCTTCTTTGGACCCTCTCCAAAGCACTGACTTGGGTATTGTAGCCTGGGGATCACACAATTCATGCGTATTCTAGTTTAGACCGCACATATGAGAAATACAGTAATTTGATGACGTCAGTGTTACGCAAGATAAACCCAAAAACTTTTGAGGCTTCAGAAACGATATTATTCATATGAAAAGAAAATGAAAGCTTGGGATCTTAAGTGACTCCGAGATCTTTAAAAAGATCTGCCCGCAAGAGTAGCACGGTATTCAACGAATATTCATATCGAAATGAAGAAAATTTCGAAGTGAAAGTCACAACATTACACTTCTCCACGTTGAGCTGAAAATAATTTTCGGAACACCAATTGCTAACCTATTCCAGGTTCGATTGAAGCTCTATGCAATCCTGTAAGCAATTTATCCTCTTATACAGCTTAATATCATCGGCATATAATAAAATATCCGTGTTCACAACAGAAACAATGTCATTAATAAAAATATTAAATAATAAGGGTCCCAGTACTGCATGAGGCACACCAGAACTGGAAATATATTTCACTGAGCGAGAATCGCGAATTTCAACATACTGAATACGATTATGGAGATATGTTTTAAATAACGTTATTAGTGAATCTGGAAATCCAAAAGATTATCCGACATGACGCCTACGATTGCACGAAGCATCTTCATTTTGTGTTCAAATCTCATGGAGTAAAGATCCCTGAAGATGCCTTGTTCAATCGTAGGCGAAACGTCGGATAATAATTATAATTTAACACGGTCTAAACCCAAGAACTATGATTTTCAACTTGACCAAAGCCGTGAAAGCGTTCGTTCTTTATTAACATTAGTGTTTCCTATTTATACATTTTATATTCTTAAATATTCAAAATTTGGTAAAATTCAGATATATGCTGATGACATGCAGCTTTTGTGTTTTGATTTTGACGAATGCTTGAATTCAAAGTATTACTTGGGGCAGATTTACATATGTTAACTTAAATTGATCAAGTATGGCCTTCTAAACCTTTTATTATGCTGTTCGGTTGTAAAAACAAAGTAAATTATCTTATCAATAATATTAATTAATGGGAAAATTTATTAGTTGTGAATTCGGCGGGAACTCGTGTTGGCAGAGAGCGCATTAAAAGTTTTTTCTGAAGTCGTATCGCCTGAGAAATATTGTGCAGGGTTGGATACATGGTTCGAACCGACTTAACTAAGGGCGAACTGAGAATGATAGCGCAGTGACCCCAAAAATAGTTATCTAAAGGGATTAGATCTGGAGATCTAGGAGACCATTCAAAGGATCCCCTTCTAACTGTTTACTTTCCAGGAACGGTTTCATTTAGATTTAGAACATTTCTACCAAAATATTGTTGAAATTAAGTTTCAACAAGATTTTGGTCGTTGTCTTGATCAGGAAATATATTAAATAAAACGGATTAACAGTTAAATTTTCGTGAAGGAAGAGAGGTCGTATAATGTCGATAATGCGAGCCCAAATACATAATTCTTAAAATGTTGAATGTTGGGTACGTGTATCAAGATCATCTTCTGGTAGTTTCTAAAGCAACGAAAAACTCTTCATTTATTAATGAAGAGAAACTAAATATATGTAGAGGTGGCATGAATTTAGGGAAGAAAACGGTTTAAAATTAAAGACGGTCAGAAAAAAGCATTATGAACGTGAACGGATTGGAAGTTTAATTTATTTAAAATGAATAATTTCGAGGAAATGGAATGTTGGATACGTGTATCAGGATCGTCTTCTGATAGTTTCTGAAACAACGAAAGACCCTTCACTTATTAATGAAGAGAAACTAAATATATGAAGCGGTGGCATAAATTTAGGGAAGAAAACTGTTTAAAATTAAAGACGGTCAGGGAAAAGCATTATGAACATGAACGGGTAGGAAGTTTATTTATTTAAAATGAATAATTCCGAGGAAATGTAAGCAAGATATATATATATATATATATATATATATATATATATATATATATATATATATATATATATATATATATATATATATATATATATATATATATATATATATATATATATATATATATATATATATATATATATATATATATATATATATACGAATTCCTCCGTGTGAGATGCAATAGCAGTGAATATATCCACATTATGCCGTTGTAGTACTGAAATCACATTCAGTAGTAAACGTGCAACTATATGCAACTCCGTGAATAGATGAAGTAAAATGCGAATCCTATCCATCGAGATGATGGTCTACCTGTACCACCATATCGAGAAGAAAGTCAAAACTTACCCTCCCCGCTACAGTGATACGGCAGAGGTACATGTATCGTCTCTACTAGACTCATCAGGGTACCGACATGCACCTGGCTGTGTAAAGGACAGATCGGAAGGAAGCATGCAAATACTGAACGCCGCTTCGCCGACCTCCCGCCGGAAGAATCCGTGAAAGCCGCATAAACACCTGTTTGTACAAAGGACAGATCAGAAGGAAGTATGCAACACTGAACGCGACCTTCCGCTGGATAGCGTATATGTGTTAATGAGGCTTCACGGATTCCTCCGTGTAAGATGCAATAGCAGTGGATATATCCACAGTAGTACAGGTAGGCCATCATCTCGATGGTGGTGTAATAGGATGAATTGTGTTCTGTAGCAATTCATTCAAACTGTGCAACCTCTAATATGGAAAGCATATGATGGAACGAAGTTTACAATTACTGTTTGCATTTTACTTCATCCATTCACAGAGTTGCATATAGTTGTACGTTTACTGAATGCGATTTTAGTACTACAACGGTATAATATATATATATATATATATATATATATATATATATATATATATATATATATATATATGCCAAAATTCGCGAATTTGAGAAAAATGTTCCAAAGAAATGTTATATGGTTCGAAGAGAGAACCTCGAAAGTGATCTTGAATTTGACCTTAGGTTCGTTCTTCACGGACATCTGAAGGTCAGGCGATTTTTTTTAAACGAGAATCCCCATTATTATCGCAGAAATGGAAAGCGAAGAAAATTCCAAATTGAATGGTGTAAATTACATAGGAGGTACAAACAACATCCAGAGATCATTCGAAGGTCAAATATCCTTGAAAGGTAAGCTCAAGGTCAAATTTAGGATAACCATTGGATTTGATTTCTTAACACTTTTGTAAGAAAAGTTTTCCTACATCACCCTTATTTGTCGAGTTTTTGGATAATTTACACCGATCTATGGTATAAAAATGTTTAACCTTGATTTATGGAAATTATCCAATAACTAGACATTTAAGGGTACCGGAGATATATTTTCTCACAAAAATTTTAGGAACAAAAGGAGCATTCAACGGTGATCTTAAGCTTGCCCTTCAAGGATATTTTTCCTTCGAGTTAACTCTGAATGTGATTTGTACTCTCTATGTAATTTATAGCATAAACCCTTCAAATTTTGTTAAGAACATTTTTCTCCAACTTGCGATTTATGGCGTATATTAGCGAGTAATGAGATGAATCACACTTGAAAACGCCAAATGAGATCTTGACGAAACGTCGTGAAAACGATTTGTTGAACGAACGGATTGAAACCCGAAGTAACCAAACCATTCATTCTACCATCCGCGAAAACTCACGATATATATATATATATATATATATATATATATATATATATATATATATATATATATATATATATATATATATACATATACATATATATATATATATATATATATATATATACATATACATATATATATATATATATATATATATATATATATATATATATATATACATGTACTCTTGTGGGGCAGTAGTCAATAGTCAAAAGAATAGTTCGCCAGAAAAGAAAACTCTTTTTTTGTTAATCTAGCTTTCGAAAAATTTTATTCTCATCATCAGAATTTTTACAAAATATAAAATATCCTTCCTTTAATCTATGTATCATAAAATAAAAATAAAGAAAAGTGAGTGTGTATAAAAAGTCAGGTATTGTCAAAAAGTAGCAGACATTTTGAATTATGAACTAGAATTACATATTACGATAAAACAAAATTTTAAAAATTTAAAATTAAATTTTTTGAGAACTTAACTAAAGCACGTGGGCCTTGTCAAACCGTCATTTAAGAATGAATAACATTGACAACTGACAGTCGACGCTAAGAGCCCGTTTTAATAGGTAAAGAGAAATACACGACTCACAAGTTGGAAAACACTCCGGGGACGGAGGTAACAGTCGCAACAAAAATTTTGTTATTGTATCGAATCTAGATAAAAGATATAAATTGCTACTTAAGATAATCATTCCAGCTAGGGTACAACGTAATTGAACAATCAACTTAGGCACACTCCGCACTAAGTTGGACCAATGTAAGAATAACAATAAAAGCAGTGACTAAATGGTATCTGGCTGAAAAGATTCAACTATGAGAGACCGATCGCCAATTACTCTCCAGTTAAAGCAAGTAATTGTATATTATACTAAGGTTTTCTATGTCTTTTGTTCATATTAAGTGGCTCATTATTTTTGCGAACCATTTCCAGTAAAACTCTTTTGTGAAAGTTGTTTTCTTTTGCTAGAATTTTCGGTCTCTCAAAGTTCATCATATGACCTTTATTTAAAACGTGCTCGGAAGGAGCATAAGAAAAACTCTTTTGTTACAATCGCTCTTACGAGAACTAATTCTACCTGAAAGGTTTCTGGAGGTTTAACCTATGTACACTTGGTAATAATTAAGGCAGGAAATCTTATAAATAATGTTCCAGTTTTCCCTCAATGAAACCGGTGTTTTAGTTTTCGGGTAAAGTAGTGCGATTATTTAATTTGTTTTGAAGCAATTTTAATTGAAGTTTCATTTTGGGACCCTTGTTCACGTCTAGGAGCTAAATTTTCAATAAATGGTAACGACATGTAGATTTGTTGTTGAATGATTCTGTTGTCTTCAACTGGCAGTTGAGTTGTGAGGTTTATCATATTGTGTATTATATAAGAGTTATTAATAATTGAAAGTGGATATGAATTTTGCGAAAAATCGTTCTCAGTGCTCATCCTGACTTCAGGAATGACAGTCTACAATTGCTGCAATAACTGACACATTGCTTAATTTTGATGCTACTAATAAACAACGTGATTCAGCAAGCATAAATAAAAACAAACTAGAATTCTAGCATTACGCTCTGCCACAAACACTTACTTAGAGATCGGATTTCAATAATAGATGGCGCAAAACACAGAGGCGGATTCAGACGCATATGCGTATGCATGCAGGGTGAACAATCATAGAAATAAAAAGAAATGTAAGTTTGGATTAGACGATTTGATATTTTACAAACTATCAAGAGAGAAAAAAATGACAGAAGCACACTACTTCACTGTAACGAACATTACATTTCTTAATTTCGGAGGCACTATACTGAGAGTGGAAATAAATTATCAACTCAGCAGCGGTTAACATAAATGTTTTAAAGCTAAATTTTATTTCGACTGAATCCGCCGCTGACATCAGTTATTGAAATTCGATCTGTAATAATGATAAGCCGTCTTACTGAACAGGAAATATAAAAACATCATAAACTGAATTATATTTGCAACAAGTTATAATACATTCATCATTTTAGTACGAAAAAAATATATATATTCATAAAAATAATATTGTGGCGCCGACGCCTATGGTTTGAAATTAAGGTAAACCCCTAGCGCCGTCTAAAGCAGAAAATTAATTTATAATACATGGGCCTAATGAATTTTTAATTTCTTTATTAAAGAGTTCTAAACATCTCCCAAAAATGAAAGCCCATTGGGATATAGACTAATGGTGTTTTCCTTATACGAGGATCAGTCATGAGCAATTCTTATTAACCTGATAAATAGTTAGAAACTTTACCAGAACTAGTTGGTATAGGAGTTGTTACTTATTTGAAATAAAGTCTTCTAAACGTTATACAGTGTGGCAAATTTCTAGGTATACGAAAGTAAGTAGATCAATAATTACGAACTCTTTTAATCCTGGCATGCAGCATATACGGGATGTTGGGGAAAATGTGGGAAATCTCCCGTGAAAGGAATACTACAAGTTCGTATAAACATTTTTCATATAGGCCTCCTCTTTGGAGATATGGGCTCTTAAAGAGCTGCAATGGAATCAAGTTTTTTCTACATAATTATTGAAACACCAGGTATGTTTCAATTTTTTTAATATGATGTATACCATATAAGACCCTTCAAACTGCTATCCAAGAAAGTGTTGTGAATTACTCACAGCTGCAGGGACAGACCAGCTGTGACACTCATGACCCCATTTTTTAAAACCCTGTAGGATAAGAACTTTGGACAATGTTTTTTACATACCTTTACCTACCGAAACTGACTAAAAATTAATTACTCTTTATTCATGTCGCTAATCCTAATCGTTTTCGAAAAAATGTCATTTTATTTACATTATGGATTTGGCGTATTTCAATAAAAGATACATCTGTGTTCCAATCAAATGTTCAATCTTCCACCTTATAATAAAAAAATTCGTTTCAAAACTAGAGTTTACCTTTTTAGTTAAGAACGTCTAATTTTGTGAATAGCAGTTCGACCTAGGTTCGCAAAAAATGTGCATTTTATTTTATCGACACCAGAAACAAAGTATTGTTGTTGCAAACATTGTTAGGTACGAAAAAAATAAATATCCTGCATTTTAAAACTTGTCAACTTTCATATCGCACACATTATTGACCTGAATATTAACTTATGATTGTTGGATTTCGTGATAAAATTAATTGTGAATAATTCGAAATATGAAATACACGTTTACTGAGTATGCAGATATGCATCTGATCTATGGTCTTACATCTTGCAATACTTTGGAAGCCAGGAGGTTACATCACGACAGATATCCTAATCGTACGCTTCCAGATCAGAAAACATTTCAATGAGTTGACCAACGTCTAGGGAAGAATGGTAGGCGAATCCATTTAATAAAATAATATTATTAAATTTCTTCATAATTTTAGGAAATTTTGGAAAAAGAAATAGTGAAGCTGGTCGGGGAAGAACAGTACGTACGCCGCAATTAGATAAAAACATTTTAAATGATATATATGACACTTCTTCAACGAGTACTCAAAAGTTATCAGTGCAGTTTAAAACGTCGAAAACGATAGTACATGAAGTTCTTCAAAAACAGCTGTTATATCCATATCATTTAAAAAAAAGTGCATGAACTCATTCATCTCTTTCTAAACACCCCCCTAACCCCCTCCTTGTAGATCAAATCTTCTACATCAAGGACATCAAAACTTACACTAATAGACTTTTCCAAAATCTGGCTCAACTTGAATGGGACGATAACAAACTGCATACGATTAAGAACTCCTATTTTGAAAACTGTTCACACCACTCCCTAACAAGGAAATAATCTGTTATAATTACTAGGCTACGAATCGAACACATGCGCCTCACAAACGAATACTTGATCAAAGGCCAAAAACCAATCCCTATGCACTTCTTGCACCATCCCATTAACTATTAAACATATTCTTTTTGATTATCACAATTACCAATCCAAAAGTAATAAACATAATATATCAAGTAATCCAACAAACATTCTCTCAATACAGAACTCCAATAATATCTTTTCATTCCTAAATGAAATCCAATTGCTAAGTAAAATATAAAAAAAAATGTGTATGTGTGAACCCGTATGTCGAATATATGTGTATAAACATATTTAAACTAAAGAATATTAAAGAAAACTAAACTGAATAGACGCTAAAAGACTAAAATCGTCGATGCGTCAATAAAACATATCTCTCTCTCTCTGATTCGTGGAGATTTCTCCCGTAGAATGCAATTTTCAAACTGGCTATTGGATCAGCAATAAAATAATGTAAACTTCATTAGCACTATTCTCTTCACGAATAAAGCAGGGTTTACCAAAAATGGTATCATGAATTTGCACATCTTACATGTATGGGCTGATGAAAATCCTCATGCAACTTCGCATCATAAACATCAGTTTCAATCAATTAATGTCTGGGCAGAAATCATTGATGATTTTTTATTGAACCATTCGTATTGCCGGCACTAGTGAATGGAGAACTTTATTTTGAGTTTCTTTAGAATGCTTTTCACGATTTAGTAGAGCACTTACCACTTGAAACTTGCCGAAACATGTACTACATGCAGGATGGGACACCACCTCATTTCAGCGTTGCTGTACGGGAGCACCAGAATAACGTCTATCCAAACTATTGGATAGATAGAGAAGGACCTATACCTTGGTGTATTCCACTTCATTCGATTATAGGAAGGAACTTCTACGGAGAATCACATTTCATTTTGATCAAATAAGGAACAATGCTGAGTTACCGAGTTTTTAACTAAACAGTTAGTTTAACTTTTTATTGAAACTATGGTAACAGGGAAAAATTCATTTTTTCATATTCAACCCGATAGAAGTTAGGGGACTAACAGTGTAAATAAAATGACGTTTTTTAGAAAATGGTTAGTATTAGCCACATGAATAAAGGACTTTTTCGTCAATAGTTAAAGGTACGTAAAAACATTGTCCAGAATTCTTATCATACGGGGCGTAAAAAAATCATGAGTGTAACACTTAGTCTGTCCCTGCAGCTATGAGGAATTCACACTTTATTGGGTGGTAATTTGAAGGATCTTACCTAGTATACATCATATTAAAAATTGAAATATACCTGGTGGTTTAATAATTATGTGTAAAAAACTTGATTCCATTGCAGCTCTTTGGGAGCCCATGTCTCCGAAGAGGAGGCCTATACAAAAAAAGTTTATATGAATTTCATATTTCCCATATTTTCCTAGACACCCTGTATTCTAATATCACATTTTATTAGTGTAAATTGAAAAAAAAAAACGGAATATAACAAGTTTGTCACTATTTCCTTTTCCAAGTTCTTTTAAAGGCGGCACAAGTGTAATTAATACATAAATACATAAATTTGACATAGTATGGCTCCGTGTTCTTTGAGAAATCCAGAAAAATTTCGGTAATAAATTGTAGTTTGTATATTGCAAGTAGTTAAGGTTATTTTTACCCCTTTGCGGCATTTCAACCATTACCCTAGTCTATTAGATTTTTCACGAGTTCTATTATTTTCTCGGAGTTAAGTGCTTTATTTGCAACTTGCAGAGGGCAATGCTCTGTGAAGCGATTAATTATTCCTCGTATATAGGGAGATCAAGAAGAATTTTTGCGTTCTATAGCGATGAATTTGTAAATTTCTGCGTTTATCTAAGACCAGGAATATTAAAAAATAATCCTTAAAAAATATGTATTCATTGTCTGTAGCTTGACTAGCAAAATTTCGTGCATAATTAGTAATTAATTATAGCTATAATGTTGAACGTAATCAAGAAAAAGACATATGGAGCTTACAAGATAATTACAAGCGGCAATTAATCAAAAGATTGATTACTGCAATAAAATCATAATGTAATTATGTTTTTTTTTGACGGCTCCTCGTAGTAACTAATGGTTCCTTTATGCTTCTTTTAAATGAACATAGTCTTATTTTAGTCAAAAACCCCGGAGGTATATTAAGAAGAAGATTGATTAAGGATAATGATAAGGTAGCTGTTTTGGTTATAGATTTCTTTTCGTATTGTTGGAATTATTAAACAGACACCTAAATAGATTTTAATAGATGCGTTAACGCCGTAAATGTTTAGGGTGGAATTTGTTTCAGTTTTTGCTACCCATTAGGATATTTTCAAAGGCTTACACACCGACCTGTTTTTCTTAGTTAAAAAACAATTCTTGTTAATCGATACTTAAGTGATTGCTTGTAAATTTGATTTTACATCTTTCGAACAGAATATAATACATGTAAATATTTTTTTTACGCAACTTGTCTTAAAAGTAATAAAAGAAATCTCAGTCACATCAATGTTTTCCTGCTTAAAAATATAGTCGGTAAATACAACTGGCATCTTGAGTAAAATTTTTGACCTCGGGCTTAATGTTGTCTGGGTGATATTTACTCAAACAATCATTTATTGTTTAGATTATTTCTGTCCAAATAGACTACAGGAACCTCACCCACGATTTTTTAATAAATGAGATAGTTAAGGAGGTTAACACATATGAGGATTGACTTCGATGTGAATGCTGAAAATATTACAATGCTGATGATATTACGCTTGTCACTAGTGCTAATAATTTCAATGAGTTGCAAAAAAGTATGGAAAATGTATTCTCCTCTAAGAACATGCCCTTTTCTTATCTTAACAGTTTTAGTCAATTTATGTACGGCACTTTCTCTATTTAACACTGCTCCAATGGTTTGCATAGATGTCCAGGGTATTTGGAGTATTCTTCTATGCAACCATACCCAGGAGCGGATCCAAGGGGGGGGGGGCGGTGGGGGCGATCCCCCCCCTAAGAGCTTTGAGTTTAGGAAAATGGACCCGATTTTTCCTCTTATACTACAGTTTATTTAAGAATTAGAGAGAGTAATAAATCATTTTTTACCCTTTTTCTCTTCGCAAACTACCTGTGTTCTTTAGTCCGGTGTCTTTAGCAAAATCTGTTAGACATATATATTTTTCATAACAATGGGTTAGAAATTTTATTCCCAAATGTACCGGTCTATAATAATGAACTAAAACGTAGCCTTATTCTCTCAAAAAGTTCGAAGTTATTATTTAAATACTTACAAAATATCCATTATCAAAAATACAAAAAGTTAAACATATATGAAAAAATAAATTCGTCCATATAATATTAAAATGTATTTGGGGCTATCGGTCATTTTATTAATAATTAAAAACATTTTTAGGGTATTTGACGTTTCAGTTTATTAATTTCTTAAATCATCTGCAGAATTACAAGTAAACACTAAAAAGGGATTCAAATGTAATTACTTTTTATATGTTGTAATTAAAATTAGACCTAATTATTTTTATTTCTATTGTACTGATATCTTAATTTAATTTACTTTATTACATGAAAATACGATAGCCCAAAAAAAATAAGATAAACATGTTAATTCTACAGAAAAAGACACAAATACAATAATAAAATAATTAAAAACTTACGGCTAATTGGAATTAAACATATATAAAATTAAAGAGTGGGACACACATATAAACAACATTAAACAATAAAATACAACAAAAACAAAAATTCAAATAATAAATTGTGTTTACACTAGCAAACATTACGTATCTTATTCCTAATCAAAGTCAGTGAAACTATCTTCGCTCAAATTAATTATAATTGGTTCCTCTATCTCACCGATCATGAGATCGAGTTCTAACATTTTGTTTTATTCCTTTATTATATGGATTTTTCCCATTTTTCCGCAGTAGCTTTATTCAAAAAAATCTTTCAAAAGTTTAGTTAAATTACTAATTGCGTTATTTCTAGCAACTCTACCTTTTACTTGAGAGAGATATTTACTTCTCCAACGGACAGTTTCCGGACGATTTATAGGAACAGATTTTCTATCTGGTTTTTCCCAGCAAAAATTAAGTGTTCTGAGCAATTTCCAGAGATCAGTTTTTTTAATTTCAGGGAAATCGCGACTTCATTGATTTTAGTTAGAATTTTGTAGATTGTTGGGATCTGCTTCTCATAATAAAATGTATATACAACCCCTTTAATTGCAGTTTTCATCTCTTCTTCCAACGAGGTTTTTCGTCTGCCTGTGATCGAATGTGGCTTAAGAGTACTAACAATTCCAGTCGTTTTTTCTCCTTCAGTATTTGGTACATAGTAGATTTTCCAACTCCTGTCATGTTGGAACACATCTCAACATTATTATCTAGATATTGATATCTTAAGGCATCATAAACATTCATCGTAATAAGTTTTACGTTGAGGAAAAAATGCCCTGGTTTAACAATTTTTTAATAAATATAGAGGTGAAAGCCATATCTTTTTCGGTATTTCACTAATCTCAAATAATATATAAAAACAAGGGCAAACAAGATAAATCACTAAGAACAAACTGTAAGGTGTACTTTGCTCACTGGCAGAAATTGAAGTAAATTATCAGAAATTTTATGTTGCAGTAAATTTATAAAATATATTTAAATCCAATGAAATATAATTAGATTTACGGTAGTTTTCAGTTACCTGCGGCACTGCAGCAGTTACGTTGGAGGTTTCGGTAACAGTTTTATTACTCTCTCTAGTTCTTGATTAGAGTATCGCCCCCCCCCCCCCTCCCAAGAGCATTGAGTTCAGGAAAATAGAACCCATTCTGCCGTTTATATTAGGAATGAGTATGCTGCTTGCACACCCCCCCCCCCCCCCCCCCGTTGACAACTTATTTTTCTTACCAAACTGAACTTTTGTGATATCACCGCCCCCCCCCCCCAAAGAGAGAGGCTGGATCCGCCCCTGACCATACCTCGAACGCTTCTAGGTGGTTGATCGAATCAGCTTTCGGAGTCCAGGTTTCAGCTCTTTATAACAAACCAAATATAACATTTGATTATTCTTTGACGTAAATTTAGGTTTAAGTTATCGTTAAAGAAGAATTATTTCATTTTCAGAAAAGTTGTGCGAACTGTTTCAATTCTGCCCTTAATTTCTTTATTTGGGTCTAAGATGTTCTGTGATGTAGCATTCCTGATATTTGAATTCGGTAATTCTATCAATGTTTTGTGGATTTATCTGTAGGAAAGCAGCTGAATATCATAAATTTTGTATTAGTGACATTAATTTTTAAATCCATTTCCCGTCCTGTCGTGTTTACACAATCCAACAACTATTGAATACCCTGGATACTATCGCATCAGTTCACCACTGATCTTCGCTCCAAGTTCTTTATCTTTAACTCTCTAAGCCTGAGTTTGAAAATTATATCCGAGTATATATTGAATAATAGCGGGGACCAAATGCATCTCTGTCTGACGCCTGGTTGAATCTAACGTTTATCTGTTAGTCTTCCATTGATTCGAACCACTGCTTTCTGCTTCCAATACAAGTTCTCTATGATATGCAGATCTCTACCATCGACTCCCGAGGTTTCTAATATGTTCAAAAGCGTTCAATTCTGGACCCTTTCAAAAGCTTTTTCCTGATTGATGAAAGTTACATAAATATCTCGATGTTGGTCACGACAGTTACGGAGAAGTATATTTAAGCCAAAAAGGGCCTCACGGGTGCCAAGGGCATTTCTAAAGTCAAACTGAATTTCATCTAGATCCTTTTCGCATCGACTTCTTATTCTCCCATGTACTATATGAAGAAAAATCTTCAGTGTCTGGGTCATCGGACTAATTAATCTGCATTCGTCGCACGTCTTTGTCCGCTGGAAGTTCTATAAAAACAGACTTCAGCCATTCCTCGGGTATTTCACCAATAGTATACATATCGTTAAAAAACTTAACCAGAGCATCAATGTGGTCTTCGTGCAGGAGTTCTGTTGGGATATTGTCAGGTCCAGTTGCTTTCTTCATTTTGGCTGATTTTATGGCATGAAGAACTTAAGATTTTAAATTTTCTGAGTCTTAGTCTTGATGTACGGTACCCTGTATGTTTCGCCTGTCATCTTCAAACAATTCAGTTACATATTTACTCCATATTTCAAGAATGTGTCGTTCGTCAGTAATAGTTTTTCCCACGCTACCTCTAGAATATTAATGGTCATGCTTCCTTTCGAATTCTTCCATTTCCAAACATCTAGCAGCTCATATTTTTTGTTCTATTTCTCTTTGTTTTCTTCTACTTTGTCCTTGCATTGTCTTCTTTTTTCCATAAGGTGCAGTACTTTTTCCGTCATCTGTTGTTATTTCTTGTCTCTATTTATTACTCTATATTCTTTTAATATCTTGGTTGCATGTTCACGAATCTTAGTCGATTTTACTTTTGTTGGCGTTTGTAATAGTGAGATTCTTTTGCTGCTATTTCTTCTCTATCCGTCTTACCTTGACTCTTACGTCAGCAACTAAAAGGTTGTGGTCAGATCCAATATCTGGGTCAGGATATGCTGTAACTTCATTGATGGCGTTCCTGAATATTTGGTAATAAAAATATAGTTTATCTGATGTCATATTATTTGTGCTGGATTATCTCCAGGAGCTTTTCAAGTATATAGCCTGCGTCGACATAACTTATAATATGTCCTTGTTACTACCATATTGTGTTCTTGGCAAAAATCAAATAGCCTGTTTCCTCGTTCATTGCTTTCTCCCAGACCATATTTCCTTACTAGATCTGATCTACGACCATTACCAATTTTGGCATTAAAATCATCCAATACGTATGTGATTTCGTTGGATTTTAAACCTTTTAGTGTTATACTAAGTTGATTATACAAAATTTCCACTTTATTGTCATACTTTTTTTCTGCAGTAGGGGCATATATTTGTAATAGGTTGGAAAAGTGGTGCATGAGAAATGATAAAAACGTGTGGGCTTTATAACGAGCAGAGAGGAAAAGAAGACCGTCACGGCTCTATATGCACAAAATGCTACTGGAGTGTACATATGATCCTCCAATGTTAATTTATTCACGTAGAAGACGTTTCACCTGAATTAGGAGCAGAAGGGCCACGTGGAGCTCTCTACCGCTGGTCAAAAAAATGAGGATCTATTTTTGGACTGGCCGAAATATTTTGCTGATTTCACCAAATCTTCAAAAAATGATCATATACTGCTCATTCTTGACAATCCTTGCAACCATATCCCTTTGAGATCAATACCACCTCATGGCTCACAGATAGTTCAGCCAAAGGACTATTTATGGCCCCTTTAAGGCTGTTTACACGTAATCTTCTAAGCCCGGACGTGTTTTATAGATGAAGATTTTGTGGCTGCTGAAATTTTAAAGGGAGAAGAAAGACGGAACCGAGAGACCCATCAACTCATCACCAGATTAGCTCACTGAAAATGCCATAATTTCTTATTGGAGAAATCGAACCAGCCCTGATACATAATGCAACGACGACTTCCGAAGTCCCACAATCGAATAACATTTACAGCAAGCCCCTTCCATCAACTTCATGCGTTCAAATAGCTACCTCTGATAAGGAACTTCTGGCGATGCCAAAAAACTCAACAGACAAGTAAAAATGTGTATTTTGCAAACAGCATTCTTAACGAGAACTCCTAACAAGGAAACTCTGATCGAAAAAGAAAGTGGAAGAGTGACAAGAGAGAAGGAAACGGGAACTGCCAAGATCGAAACTAACAACAAGACTATAAAGAAAATAAAAGTAAATCTTGATGTAAAAAAAAGCTAAGACGATAATAGTTAATGTAGTATTTGTGACGATTATGGACGAAACAACTAACTTTGGTACGGCTGTGTACTATATGGTCTTTGGGCTCACTCAGGGTGCTTAGGATAAGACTCTGCTTAAGATTATAGCTACGACTTATGTCTTAATAAAACTTGACCAATATTACAAATCTAGTGACTGATATTACCTGCCATGGAGTTCAATACTCGTCAAATCTGATTTTTTTTAAATGTTGATTATGCCAAAATTTTAATACTTATTGATTTCAATAATTGTTAATGTGTACTTTAGGTTTTATTATTAAAAGGTTAAGAAACAGATATTGATTAATAGCTGATTTGCGATTATTAGTGATCGGCAATACCCATCCTTACAGTAAAAGATGCATTCATGTTATAGATACGAAGAAAAGTTACTGGTAAAGGTAACGTTATTAATATCGACATAGCTAAATCATATGAGCATCCCTCCAGGGAATATGAAACGAAGCTCTAGGCTATATTTCCATTTTTATTCAAATACTAGAGCCGAAAGCTGTAATTTTCTCTATTATTTCTAATATAGAATGACTTTTTTCTGCTAGAAACTCATTATTTAAATGTTACTAAAGGTATTTTTCATCCATTACTTTTGATATTTGCGTGAAGAAATTTTCTGTTATCTGACTCTATTTTCTGCAGTTGCCATTCATTCCTTTCCGGCTATCTTTCCCAAGTTCGTTTGGAATGGAAACGATATAGAAGGGTTTCCATTCTGTTATTATTAGTTGGTTCCATATGTTTGTTTTGTATATCGTCTGTTCAAGTAATGTTTAGTATCGCCCTTTTAACATCTCGTTGGATAATCCCTAGTCTTTGAAGTGTTCTTGAAATTATTTAATTTTCTGTTTTACAAGTTAGAAAAGAATGAATACATTTTTCTAGAACTTGTGCAATATCGAGAATTTTCTATCTTTATTCCCTAATAAATTATTGAATCCCTCAAAAGCAGCTTACGACAAACATATTATATCTTGCAATTCTGTTCTTATAAAACTATTTTAACTAATTTTCAATGTGTTCTTCTTTATTAAAATAAAGCATAACATTCACATACTTGTTGTAATCCCCTCGACTACACCTAAACTGCTTCTTAAGTATTTGAAGTGCGTATCTATGTATGTATTCCGTTGCCAAGGGTAACTACACGTGCTGATCCTAAAGGACTCGCACGTCGTGTCCTAGAGGAAACCCACCGCCCGCCTGAAAGAATTTCTAATTTGTTTTTCGTGCTACAAAAAAATTTTCTGAATGGACTTAAAACCTCAATAATTTATTTAGTTCCTTGAATTGATTTAACAGGTTTTCAGAACTTCTAAAGTAGGTAATAAAATGGCTTGACTGTTGTGAAAAAAAAAAGCCAAGTACGTGTCGGAAAAGCATTACATCGGGTTAAGTATATATGTTAGTTTTTCTCTTATTCTTTTAGGTTGTTCTCCCCTAATATTAAGTATCTCATGTGAAGCATAGGAAAAAAGCGTTCGAATTTGTATTAAAAATACTTACCAAAGGGTGGCCGTAAAATTAGCCTATTTCGTAATCCTCCTATTTGAGACCAAAATGTGTGCTAATTGAAATTTTATAATAAAATAATACTCTAAAAAAGGTTTAAAATGAGTTGTTTCAGTTTTGAGAAATTAATTATCAAAGTGGAGGGAATTGTGTGGTATAATGCGTTTCAGTTGAACACAGGTTTTTACATTCAAAAAATCTAATATCTCGACAATAAAAAAAGACAAACAAGTTTACTTATCTATGAATTAATGGAAAAGGAGTGGTGATACTAGATCATCGATGCCTAGGCCTCTATTGGGCCCTTTACATCCCACCATATCTGCAGGTTATTCGAGGCCGATCGCCTTTGCAAATCCAAGCAGTCTCGTTAGTTGAACTTGCCTAACTGCTTCCGGTAACAAAACTGCATCTCCGAAATATCTCTATCTCAGTCCGTTGAGCGCTGGGTACTCTCTGAGAACATGGGCAACAGTTTCATCCTCCTCCAAAGACCATCTGCATGTCGGGTCGCCTTCGACACCGAGTCCACGAAGATGGCCCTTGAGGTGACAATGTCGTGTCAACAATCCCGCCACAATTCACAGCTCTTTCCTTCCCAAGGAGAGAAGCTCCTTAGTGCGCCGTGCACTAAAAATTTAGCATATTACCTTTCTTGAGATAGAAATTAACATTTGTTTTTACTTAAGCATGTTTAAATGTATCAGACTTTTAATGATAATATTCACTTTACAGTCGACCATCATGACCGGTAGGCAAGATAACTTGTCGTTTATAAAAGGTCATGCTCAAATTCATGCACACTATCTTAAAGACCTGTTGCTGTTATAAATTACCCATTTTCTTTACGTAAATTAGCTATTGGTTAAGCCTTTTGGCAACCTAATACTGTGTTAAGAGTGTAACGAGGTTACTATATTTTTGGGCATGAGTATGTTCGCCGGGATTTAATTTATTTATTTTTACATCCGAAAAATCTGATTCTTGCGGGAAAAGAATGCTTAAGATTTCAAGATTACCGACACATAATTAGATTTACCGCGCTATGCCGGGAAATATAATTTTCCGAGATTTTAAGAACGTCCGTCCATAGTAATCGCGCGCCGCATACAGCAGTATTGTATGCGTAATCACCGCACGCCGTCACATGTCAGCGTAGTGGGAGCTCGGTCGTTTACTTAAGCTCGAGCAGACCATTATTTCGCTGAGAGATTAGTGAGATAAATGAATGTAGAGCGAATGGCGTAGAGAGACCAATCTTGCATTGTACGTGAAATGCAAGGAAGTGCGAAGCAATAGGAGCACCGGCTCCTGGAGCGGAAACACCAAAGAGTGATGACCGGAGGTTTATAAAGCCAAGGCCCGGAAACCAATGGGACACTCACAGTGCACTTCTGTAGACTATTGCTTCGCTATAGGAAACAGAAGAAGATCGTGGGGACCCTCAGTCCAGGGAGGTTTTAGCCGGTAAGAATCCGGCACTACCCGTACACTTCGTGCGGGTGTCTATGCAAGATTTCCCCTCCGCAAAAAAAAAAAAAATCGCTGAGAATTGCACGTTCTCCACCCGGGTCAACAGTCCAAACGGACTGGACTGGGTCGCCTGCCGAACCGCGCCTTCCTGGTCTAGCAATGTAGGTGAGGCTAGGCTTGTGTGTATATGGTGTTTCACTACATACTTCCTTCCTTACGTCCTACCCCGCTAATGGACAGCATTGCCGAAGACTCTTGTAAGAACGGACAATGTTGTGTCATACTACCGTCACTGCGGAGGACCCTTATAAGAACGGGCAGTGTCGGTTCCTTTCCTAATTTCCTACCGCTATTGGTCGACATTGTCGAGGACCCTTATAAGAACGGACAATGTCGTTCCATCCTGCTGGCGCTGTCGAGGACCCTTATAAGAACGGGCAGCGTCAGTTCCATCCTGCTGGCGCTGTCGAGGACCCTTATAAGAACGGGCAGCGTCAGTTCCTTTCTTTCCTTCCTACCGTCACCTACACACGCACTGATGCCGTAAGTTTAGTTTTGTTTCCGTATTGACCAGGAATGTGTTTTACCGTCAGGTGCCCTCCGAAGTCCGTTGATAAGGGCGCTTAACAACTGTCGCCTCGACTCCTATCGTCGCCGCCGCTAGTAGAGATAACCGTCGCGTGTAGAGACGCCGCCTATCGCCGATCGATGCCGGATTATTGTTACCACGTATAACGCCGTCGGTCGAATTTTAATACGAAGCGCCGTGAACCGTAAACGCGGATTTTAGATACGAGGCGCGATATTTTGCGTACGAGCCGTCGTGAATAGCATCGCAACCGTATAGTACAAGGTACGTGAATAGCATCGTGAACGATACCGCCGGGTACCCGTCCTCAGCGCAACCGAACAGTACGAGCTACCGCGAACAGCTCTCAAAACATACTATTGCCCTCCAGACCGTTAATTTGTTTATATTATTGTCCATCTTAGATTGTAAGTTAGTTTTAGGTCATGTCTTTGTATAAAAGAATGGAATACAGAATACAGGATGTTTTATAACCGTTTGTTTCATTATCTAGTCTCATTTTTAACATTACATATAACAATTGGCAGACGGCAGCCAGCACTAATACACGTAATTGACCCCTGGCTTGCCGTTTCTCCACTGTAACAAGCTGCCCGGTGCATTAGTGGGCCCTCGACCACATGAATCCCGAGGGTGGCGTCCGAGAACCGATCACCGAGTGGATGTTTTGATATTCAGACTGTCAAACCGTTGAACAGTTCAGAGAGCAGGGATATCCCGATTATAAGTAGATACCGTCAAACCGATACCCTTGCGCTGAGCATTTGACCAATGACTGTCTGCACGAGAAATATCCACTGACCGATGTTCCGCTGCCGTAATCAAAGTAGATCCGTAGAGCACGACCTGCTCCCCTCCTACGTAAAAAAAGTCACAAGAGTTTTATGATTTTAAGCACTATTACCATTGTGTAATCTACAAATTTCTGAGCTGATGCTTCTCTGACCGAACTTGGGTGACAAATACTCTATAAAGCACATTGGAGTCTAAGCCATGTGAAAAGGATACTCGAATTCTAACCTACTTTGTCAGAAAGACTACAGATGAGTCTTTAATTTCTATATTTTTTCTTTGGCTCATTTAAAGCTTAGAGAAAGAATTTTGACTCCAGTCTGTTCCAAATGTAAGGAGCTCGACTATTCTTCTTATCTTATATTATCGTATGCTAGTAGAATACAACTTATCTTAAACTAACTTTAGCAACATATTGTCTTGAAACAACAAGCTTTGTACAAATTATCTAAATATATGTTTATTTCAATTTGCCTTTAGTTTAGTTCCTATTGGTTTCAGATTGAAATCACCAATACCAGGTAACAGAGCACGTCGTATTCTGGACAACGCTAGTAAAGCACTATTAAGAACACAAATAAATTATCACCGATTGCGAAAAGCCTTTCTTCCGGATGAAGCTACACAACGCTACGAAGAAATCAAAGCCGAAACTTTGTCAGATGATTATGAGTCAATTTTCCAAAAAATAGATAATATATGCAACAAGTTGAAAGAAAATATGGCGAGGAATCACCGAAATAAAGTAGAAAAAGTAAAATCACATCAAAAACCGACTCTACCTGAAACACATTCAAGAAAAACCATCATAAACTTATCTTCAAGAATACTTTCAACAGCAGAAGAACAACTACTAAGCAAGAGGCTTAATTTCGCAGTAACACCAAAAAGCATGCCCGTTCTAGAAAACATAAGTTCTGTTCCAGTTCAAAATCTCTCCAAGCTAGAAACATCAGTCTTAAAAAAACTTCGAAAGGATGAATCCATAAAGATTTTACCTGCGGACAAGGGAAATGCAACGGTGATAATGGACATCGTAACGTACGACCAAAAAATTGGAGATATCCTGGAAAAAGGAAAATATAGACAATTACCTCGTGACCCCACTAAATCTACAGAGTCAAAAATCTACAGAACACTAAGGAAATACCAAGATTATATACCTGACAACCTATGATCGGCACTCACTCCACACACAGTAAGCCACTACATCTTTACGGACTACCAAAAATTCATAAAACGAACATGCCATTGAGCCCAGTAACCAGCTCCAGAGGATCCCCAACAAATGCACTGGCGAAGTTTCTTTTAAAAATCATACAACCTTTAGAAGGTAAGACGAATACATATGTTAAAAATTTCACACATTTCGTGAACATTATTAGTAGCATTAGTCTAGAGCCAGACGACAGATTAATAAGCTTTGATGTGGAAAGTCTGTATATTAATGTACCATTAGGGGAATCACTAGACATAATCAAAACTATACTTTCAAATGATGCTACTTTATCAGATCGAACCACGTTACCACTGGACGGGGTGATGGATCTTTTGGAGTGTTGCCTGCGTAGTGCTTACTTTCAAGTAAAGGACAGGTTCTACGCTCAGGACGACGGGCTTCCGATGGGTTCTTCACTCTCACCAGTCGTATATCTATATATATATATATATATATATATATATATATATATATATATATATATATATATCGAATGGTTCGAAACTCATGCCATAGAAACGGCAACAGTAATAACGAAAGTCGGGTTGAGACATGGCGACCATACCTTCATCATATGGAAGGGTAATGATCTAGAACTTAATGATTTCTTGAAACATCTAAATAACATTCGACCTACAATTAAGTTTACCATGGAAAAGAGGTAAATGATCAATTGCCTTTCCTAGATATCATGGTGAGTCGCTCAAACGAAACTATTAAAACTTCAGTATACAGAAAGCGAACACATACTGGACAATATATTAATCATCGTTCCAATCATTCTGTTGTAACAAAACGGGGAATTATACGCAACCTCTATAATCGCGCTATATGTATATGCAATAATGCCTATTCATTGGAAAAAGAGGTAGCAAATATTAAATCCGTTTTACAACAAAACTGTTATCCTTTGAAATTAATTGACGATGTTATAAATAACTTTAGAACAACGAACACTGGACAGCAAGAAACACATTTCTTCTTCACAATTCCGTTCATTAAGGGAATTTAGGAGAAAATAAGATGAATTGCCGGTAGTTATAATATAAAAACAGCCTTTAAATTAGGAAATGCACTTAGAGCTCATTTAACAATAACAAAACCAAAAAGTGCCGACAAGAAAGAATGTGTTTACAAAGTTCCACGTGAGTGTGGTGAAATGTATATTGAAGAAACCAGACGACTACTAGAAGTTAGAATTAAGGAACATAAAACTCATACACAAAATGGAGAGACGTCGAGATCAGGTATTGCAGAACACGCCTGGGATAAACAACACCATATAAAATGGTCTGAGGCTGCGGCAATATATATGGAACACAACATGGAAAAAAAAATTGCAGAAGCAGCTTACATTAAAAACAATAATCTTCAGTAAACCGAGTGTTGAGATACCTAATCTTTGGAAACCACTACTTTGTAACATCAAATCATTGAGGTGTGTACAGTGAAGCGCAACTTTGCGCTTCAGTGGACACAGTCCCTATATAAGCTCGTAGTCTTAAGACAAAACATTCAGTTTATACTTTATAACGATTAGAGATACAACCCAATCGAAATGTAAAAAATAAAGACAACGCAAGTCCGACAACCACAATTTAGTCATTTTTCAACATTGTCTACAACCTTCAAACATATCATTGTTTTTTATATTCGGCTACTGTTTGACCAACTTTTTTATCTTGATTTATTACTATTTTAACTTTCAGTGTCTCAATATCTTTGTTAAGTTTAAAATGTTTCGATCGCCAGCATACACATTCCTATAATCTATTCAAGAACTAGAGAGAGTAATAAAACTGTTACCGAAACCTCCAACATACCTGCTCCAGTGCCGCAGGTAACTGAAAACTGCTTTTATAAATTACTGCAACAATAAAATTTCTGATAGTTCAATTTAATTTCTGTCAGTGAGCAAAGTACACCTTACAGTGTGTCCTTAGTGATTTTTCTTGTTTGCACTTATTTTTATAAATTATTTGAGATTAGTGAGATACCCAAAAATTTATCCTTCCACCTCTATATTTATTCCAAAATCGTTAAACCAAGGCATGTTTTCCTCAATGAAAAACTTATTACGACGAATGTTTATGATGCCTTAAGATATCAATATCTAGATAATAATGTTAAAAGCTCTGTTGAGATGTGTTCCAACATGATAGGAGTTGGAAAATCTACTGTGTACCGAATAATGAAGGAGAAAAAACGACTGGAATTGTTAGTACTCCCAAGCCACATTCGATCACAGGCTGACGAAAAACCTCGTTGGAAGAAGAGATGAAAACTGCAATAAAAGGAGTTGTACAGATATTTTATTATGAGAAGCAGGTCACAACCGTCGACAAAATTCTCAGTAAAATCAATAAAGATCTAGATTTACTTGAAATTAAAAGAACTGAGCTCTGGAAATTGCTCAGAGAACTTAATTTTTAGTGGGAAAAACCAGATAGGAAATCTGTGCTTATAGTCGTCCGGAAACTGACCATTGGAGAAGGAAATATCTCTCTCAGGTAAAAGGTAGAGTTGCTAGAAATAACACAACTTACAAAATCAATAATTTAACTGAATTTTTGAAAGATTTTTTTGAATAAAGTTACTGCGGAAAATTGGGAAAAATCCATATAATAAAAGAATAAAGCAAAATGTGGAAAGTCGATCTCATGATCGGTGAGATAGCGGAACTAATTATTTTTTGAACGAAGATAGCTTCACTGACTTTAATTACGAATTAGATATGTAATATTTACCAGTGTAAACACAATTTATTATTTAAATGTTTGTTTTTGTTGCATTTTATTGTCTAATGTTGTTTATATATTTTTTTATATATTTTTATTTTAGTGTGTCTAATTAACACGTTTATTTTATTTTTTTGGGGCTATCGGATTTCCATGTAATAAAGTAAATTAAATTTATATGTCAGTGCAAAGGAAATAAAAATAACAAGGTCTAATTTTAACTGTAACATATAAAAATTAATTACATTTGAATCCATTTTCAGTGTTTAATTGAAATTCTGCAGATCATTTAAGAAATAAATAAACTGAAACGTCAAATGTCCTAAAAATGTTTTTAATTAATAATAAACTGACGGAGAGCCCCAAAAAAATTTTAATGTTCTATGGACGAATTTATTTTTTATATATGTTTAATTTCTTGTATTTTTGACAATGCGTATTTTGTAAGTATTTAAATTACAACTTAGAATTTTTTGAGAGAATAAGGCTACATTTTAGTTTAAAAGTACCTAAAACGATTTCTATGCCAAAACTAAAAATATTAAAAATACACTTCTATGTGTGTCTAACGGATTTTGGCAAAGTCACCGGACTAAAGAACACAGATAGTTTACGAAGAAAAAAAGGGTAAAAAATAATTTATTACTCTCTCTAGTTCTTGAAGAAACTATAGTATAAGAGGCAAAATCGGGTCTATTTTCCTGGACCCCAAGCTCTTGGGGGGGGGATCGCCCCCACCGCCCCGCCTCCCTTGGATCCGCGCCTGCTGTAGGTAAGTAGTGCCTTCCGGTGGGAAGGGATAAAATGATTTATAAACTTCTTACCCATAAATACAAATACCGTACATTGAACCTATTTCAAAATATAACTTGAAAGTATCATCCAAAATAAATTTTCACTTAAAACGTCCTTTAGCTAGTAACATTTCAATAAACTTATTACTTAATCGGCTCTATTTTCATGTCCAGTTTCTTTAGTTGCTCTATGAACCATTAGTGAGGCATCCTGTATATTAAAATGTAATGTATTATATTTTCAAAAAAAGTTTTTGTACATTAGAACTAACTTTGGTTTTTGAGAACACTCTGTATTACTCTCTAGGGTCCTATTTCAGCGGTCCGTTCTAATTTTACAACTTTATGACGAAGAAATGTATTTATTTTCTGGCCGAAACAACGCATCACACTTAACTTGAATGTGAGCTTCATACTGCACATTGTGTAAACTTTTATATTGCGTGGTTTTAATGAAAAATCCAGACAAAAATGTTCAAATTAGCCATTTTTTGTTTGTAACTTACTGCTCTTGTTAGCTGGTTATGTTCTCAAAGTTAAATTAGGGTAAACAAATTTATTTGCTAATTGCATAATATTTTTATAGTGTACAGAACAATTTTAAATATACAAATATGATTTGCTCACGAAACCTTCAACTCAACTAGAAAAGCCCAAATTTGTTATTATAGAATTTGAAATACGAGGAAAATGAGTATTATGTTAAAAACTTGTACGTGCGTAGTTTTTCCGAAACATTTTGATTTATGATATTAGGGTTTTTGTGGTAATAAAACACTCATCAATTTCTAGACGTGGCGTGTTGTGGAAAGATATATTGATAAAGAGAAATGTTTCGAATAACTGAAAGTTCGAATTTATTGAAAGTTGTGTTTTATTAAAAAGGTTAAAAACCTTTTGATGTTTCATTCAAAATGATCGTTTCGTCAAGATTACTAAATAAAGCTGCTAGGTAATTTAAATGCGTAACGAGTTTATATATATAATGTTACGAACTTTATTTATTTATGACATTTCATAATATTAGTTTGTGTTCGTAGTTTGTAGGGTTCTAGGTATATTTTCTACGAGTTCATAATGTATTTAAGTAATTTCCTCAGGAGACGACTATGAAAGAAGGTCTAGAACTTTTTAGAGAATTCGATTTCCTTATTTTTAACATGGAACGCCTATGATGGAAGGTCTAGAAATCGCCGGATTATTCCTTTTTCTTATTTTGACTACCCCATGTATGGAAATCCTTCTAGAGAATTAGGGAATCTTCCGGTATCAACCAAAAGGGTATATAAAGGGTCCAGATCGACTTTCTTGGTCAGTAGATTTCGAGAGTCTGTCGACGCAAGTTGAATTAGTTTGACAAGTGTCAAAAATAAGGTTGACAATAAAAAGTTGTTAAAATTATACAGTATAGTTTATTCGAAGATCGGGCGTCCGGAACAATATATATATATATATATATATATATATATATATATATATATATATATATATATATATATATATATATATATACTGGGTGTCAACGAATCAATAAGACAAGTCATAATTTCTAAAGTATTATGTGTATCAAAATGAGAATTGGTACAAGTAAATGGTATGTGAAGGGGAGAGTTTTCGCATATTTTCCACTTTCCGGCCACTTCCGGTTTCACCGGAAATGGCCCTAGTTTTGATTTTTTAAACGGAACACCCTATATATTTTAACATTTTTGGATTTCTGAGACAATTCTAGATCAGAATGTGACACTTTAAAAGCTTTTTACGTCTACTTCATTTTTTTAGAGCCACTTTTAAAATTGCATCTAGGGGGCCATGATCGGACGCAAACTAATCTAGGGGCCTTAGGTGATGTCAAAAAAATACAATCGCAAAGTTTTAGTTACTAGTATGAAAGACAGAAATAAGACAAGTTGAGAAAATTACGTTTTCATTTCTAACTATTAATTTTCAAATGGCGACCCCTTTTTGACAACTACTTTTCGATAAAAGCATTCTTTGACGAATCTAACGGTACTAATTTATTTACGATTGGATTAGACATAAGAACAGAAATTAAATATTATTAAGCAAAATACTGAATAATTTATTTACTTATGACAAGTGCGCCATGGACAGCCATGATGCATAATATTTTGCAACTGTTTTATCAAGTCTTCTTTGGAAAACAAAGTACTCACTTAAGTAGATAATGACAGTGACATACGCTCTAAGAACAGACGTAAAAGTTTCTTAATTTTCGTTAAGTTTAGTTTAAATTTTCGTTAAAATAATGTATACTCAAAGTGAAAAAGTCGATATGTTATTAATATTTGGAGAGTGTCATAGAAATTCAAGGAATGCTGCCGAGTTGTATGCTCATAGATATCCGAATCGGCAACATCCAGCCCATCAGTATTTTCCGTATGTCGAGACTCGTTTTAGGCAAATAGGAAATCAAGAGGCAGAACAGAGGTTTATCATAAATGAAGAGACTGAGATTAACGTACTTGCTATGGTTGAGGTTGATGAAACAGTTTTGTTAAGAAAAATTAGTCAAGAACTGCAGATAAGTTATGAATCAGCAAGAAAAATACTGAAAAAGCAAGGATATCGAGCATTTAAATATCAGTTACATCAACATTTGTATACTGAGGATGGCGATAGACGCGTAGTGTTTTGTGATTGGCTGCTTCAAAATCATAGAGTTAACCCAAATTTTATCGATTTTATTCTATTTTCCGACGAATCCCGATTTACAAATAATGGTATGTTCAATAAGCAAAATACTCGGTACTGGGCCCAACAAAATCAACATGAAATGAGAGAGGGCAAATTTCAAGAAAGATTTGACGTCAATGTCTGGGCTGGTATCGTTAGAAACAGAATAATTGGGCCAATATTGTTTCAAGGTCAATTAACAGGGGTTAGATACTTAGGTTTTCTTCAAAATGAAATCGAAAATCATCTCAATGATATACCTTTAGCAGTTTTACGACGAATTTACTTTCAACAAGATGAAGCACCGCCTCACAATACTAGAGAAGTTCTTAATTATTTAATAGAGGATTTTAATAATCGAATTATTGCAACCAATGGTCCTTTACGGTGGCCAGCCCGCTCACCGGATCTTACTGTGCTCGATTTCTTTGTCTGGGGATATGTTAAAGAAAGGGTTTACTATGGAGCAGCCCCAGCTACTCTTGAAATATTAGAAGAAAGAATTTTACGGGCATTTAGAACTATAACGCCCCAAATGCTACAAAACGTGTTGAGAGAAACAATTAAACGAGCTGAAATGTGTTGTGAAAAAGAAGGAATGCACTTTGAACATTTACTACACTAAACTTTTTAACAAATTCAGCTACTGTACTTTCAAATATTTTAATTGCGTCGCCTAAGTTATTAGTTTATTTTGTTAGTTTTTTGTTAATTTTGTTAAATTTTTAATCCAATTCCTGTCTTTCATACTAGTCACTAAAACTTTGCGATTGTATTTTTTTTGACATCAACTGAGGCCGTTAGATTAGTTTGCGTCCGATTATGGTCACCTAGATGCAATTTTAAAAGTGGCTCTAAAAAAATGAAGTAGACATAAAAAGTTTTTAAAATGTCATATTTTGATCTAGAATTGTCTCAGAAATCCAAAGATGTTAAAATATATAGGGTGTTCTATTTAAGAATTCAAAACCGGGGCCATTTTCGGTGAAACTGGAAGTGACCGGAAAGTTGAAAATATGCGAAAAATCTCCTCTTCACATAACATTTACCTGCACCAATTCTCATTTTGATACACATAATACTCTAGAAATTATGACTTGTCAAATAGAGTCGTTGACACCTGGTATATATATATATATATATATATATATATATATATATATATATATATATATATATATATATATATATATATATCATTTTCTTTCTATTTTGTCTTTTTTTGGGTTTAGGTTCTTTATTTAACAAAAAATCAAAAATAATTTGACGTTTCGCCCTTTATCTAACGCATCTTCAAAATTTTTTTTTATTTATTGATTTTCCTAAAAATATTGTTGGTATAATTAAAAAAAATCATACACAAACATATTTACAATTTTAAAAAACAAACAAACATTTTAATAAACTATTCAAATTTCTAGAAAAGTATTTAATTTTACCCAGTATAAACCTTGACACTTTCTTTATTTATTAATAATGAAATGAAATTTTAACATCGTCTATTTAGGTACTTAGGAAACATGTAATGCCAGTGTGTTTTATTTTTTATATTTTATCAATGAACCAAAAAAAAACGAAACAAGGTATACATTTAATTTTATGTTTAAGAGGATATTCAATTTTTGACGTTTATTAACAAGATCGAATACTTGATATTATTCTTTAAATTAGGCTAGTGTAAATGTGGCTCAAATTTCCTATATCCGTTCTGTCGTTAACAGTGTTTTTATCTTTTTTAATTTCTATCATTGTTATAAGACCTGTGACATACGATAATATCATGCTTTTTTTAAATGTGTTTTATTTTTTCTGACAGTTCACTAGTGGAAGGTAATGCTACATATTTTTGCTGTTTATGTTCCAAGTTTCTTGTTATTAGGTTAAAATTTATATGTTCGTTTATTAACGATTTGGATGATAGTCTTTTCATCGAAATTATTATTTATTAGTGTATTTTTCACTTTTTGCAGTATTCTTGGTCGGAATTCTGGAGACCGATTATAACACTATTTTTTTGGGTTTTTGAGAAACAGTTTAGATATCTACCCGACCAAGTTGGTTTAGTGTACCAATCAGTTAAAATTTTGTTTTTTCTGCGTATAAGTGTCATATCTAGAAAACATATGCTTCGGACGTGAATTGTAATTTTTCGTTGAAACTGTTAAACGCTTGGAGAAATTCATTTATTTTATCCTGCGACACGGCTGTTATGCAATCATCGACAAACCGTTTGAAAAATAATATATTACATTTTAATTTTTCTAAAACTTTTTCCTCTAAATATTCCATTACTAACTGAGCAATGGTGGATGAAATTGGTGATCCCATAGCCCATCCATTAAGTTGTTTGTAAAATGTGTTATTTGTGTTTAGAATGAGGTCAACCGCATCCATAAAGTTGTTTTTTGATAATGATGTATGTTTCTTTAAACTTTCCCATTTTTCTGCTAAAATAGTGTGGAAAAGTTGTTTTGGTATATTTGTATACAAAGATGTCTTTTAGTTTCGAAATAAAGTGTTCTAGAACTTTGTCGAAAATTCTGTTCTAAGCCTCTTTCTTAAGGACAACTTCAATTGCAAACTCAGTTTTTCTCTTTGGGTATCAAAATAGAACGTTCTAGAACTTTATCTAAAAAAGATCTTAACTTCTTACTTGATAATAAATCCAAGATTGAAACACGTTTTTTTCTATCGTTTTTATTTTTCAATCGAATTATCTGGAAACCTGGTGATAACCCTCACGTCTGACACCAATTGTTATGATTTTCTCTCTATAAAATCGCTCACTGGGTCCGCAGAATAAAACACAACACTTTTCACTAATACTTCAAATTCTTATATTAACTACTTCCTAACACAGCTAAAACACAACTATCTTATTTCTACTTTTTAAAATCTTCACTATTCAAATACCTTTATACAACTCTATCAAAACTTCTAGCCTATCCCTATTTGTGTACCTGTAGAACTTCCTAGAAATATACTAGCATAAAAGTTGAGAACTATCTAAAATATATGACTCATCGATATAGTATTGCTTTCGGAACGTTATATAAACTCATCGCATCGAAATGTTTGTATACGAGGGCGTATCAATAAGTATTTCCTAGTCGTTCGTAACAATATTTTTTCTTCATTTAACATAACTTAATTTATGAATTTACGTAGTCTAAAGAAGCTCAGTTATCGTTTTAATTTTAGATTTAAAATTATTTCCACTCAGAAAAAAAATACATCACAATCAGAATTCTACAGCATCTTTCCATGTAGTTTTACTTACGTAACATTACTTTTAAGTCTCATTAATAGTAAAAAATTTTTCACTTTTTTACTTTGCAAAACTGGGTGGCTCCCTCTTTATGGAAGTCATAGGGTTGAATAGTTACTAATCAATCACAATTTTTTACTTCTGCTAAACTGATGAGCTCGCGGGAACTTTATGATGTATAATTCGGTAACAAAATATTGATTTTGAAGAACCACTATTTATGGCTAAGAAACAGAAAATAACAATCGAAATAAAATTAAATTTTACTTAATTTTGAAAAAACGTTCCTAAATTTTCAGGATCATAAAGCATTCTAAATCATACATCACTTTTCAATTGCTACATATTTTTTACGGTCATTCCAAGCAGGCGCGCAACGTAATAAACGATCGTTGCTTCACTGATTTATTCAGTGGCTTTGATATTATTAATTATTCAGGACTGTAATTTCCGATATATGTCACTTTAAATCCCTAAATAATACCGACCAGTATTTGTTAAACGTGACTTTCCACGGTTGATGGAAAAATAATTACTATTTTGTTTCAAATATTTATGATAGGTAGGAGATTTTGTTGTTTTTCCTTCTTTATAATTTATTCAAAACTTTATTTATATTATTAGTTATATAAGTGATATTAATATACAGTAAAATTTGAAATTCTTCTAAATGTTTTTGCTCAATTGTAATGTTCTTAAATAAATCGTCCGATCGTCTTTCCCTTACAACCTGGTACATACGATTTATTCATTTTCTTGACAGTATTTAAAACAGTATTTAAACTTATAAAGTACGAATAAATACAAAAAAAAAATGTTTTAACTATGATCGACAAACGTAACGCCGGGGTGAAAACTAAAAAATACTGTGGATTAGGTAGAACTATTGATAAAATGTCGATATATCGAAATATCAATTTGATTTTTTGGAAATTTCTCATTCTTCTCGTCAATAATCAGTTAATTTAATTAGTGAAAAGTAGAGAAATGATGTAATATGTCGTCTGCAGTAAATTTTTCCATATTTTCTTAGCATGCTTTCATGTCTTTTGTGATCATCAGAATCTGATTTAAATTAGTTTGAAGTTGTTCTTCCATTTTGCTTTGTTCTTTAGTTTCCACTGGCATATAATTTCAATTAACTTTTTTTTCTAATTTACTAACTAGAACTAACCTCTTTTGGATTTCATTTATGACACAAGTGGATTTACCAACAATGGACCTTTCCTGTGGCATCTTTATTCTCTTGATTTGACTATTGTATATTATTTTATATGGGGAACGATAAAAAACAATATTTATTGTAATCCAGTGACAACAATGGAGGACTGACTGTATGGCAAGGGCAAGGGATGCGTTCAAAAGTTTATCTCCAAATTCAAATAGCAGCCACTTGACGAAGTAATTAGGAGATTCGAATAATGTATGGAAGTTCAGGGTGGAAATTTTGAACATTTATTAAAATATCATTTTTCAATACAGAAATGGTGAATTGCCTCTACGTTAAAACTGCAGATTTTTGGAATAGACCATATTATACAAAGTCGCCCTTATTTTTATTGCTTAATAAAATAACATTATATAAAATGTATTTAAAAAAACTGACATATAACAGTTTTTTCCAGTTAATATTTAAGTTACTTCTTGATCATCCTGTACTTATTTATTATGAAAATATCAACACAGTCCACTAAAGTAGATCCCCTTCCTGAAGACAATCAACCTCAATTAAATAATAAATGTTTTCATATAGGACAAATAGATTATTATGTTTGGGCCTTTGGGCCGCTATTTTTTACTTGAAATTTAAAATATGTCAAAAATAGTTAGACCTACAGTCTGTTCAACAAGAACGTGGCCACTGTTAATTAGAAAAAAGACAACACAGCGTCATCTCTTTCTTTTTTTTGGTAATATCTGACTCATTCTTTAATACGCAATATAACTTCGGCCGGTGTATAGCATTATTAATTCTAGCGAATTGCTTATTGATACAATCAGTGAAAAGTACTTAAAACGGTACAAAACAGTGTTTCTTGTTCAACATGCTAAAAGACCGAAGCTATCATATAAACAGCTGCAAGATACATAAAAATGTCGAAAAGTTTCGTCAATTAATGAATGAAATTATATTTATGGGTTAGGAACGTAGACAACTTGCCAGAGAGAGGATCAAATCGAGTGATAGCAGGATAAAGCGATCCTTCGTCTTTTTCGAGATACTCAAGGCCTTTTACTGCATTCTGCTCAGTCAACACTACGCCAGAAAGGAATAGATATATCTCTAAATACAATTCGCAGTCGCCTGCATGAAAATGATGAATTTTTTCAGGCTACTTTGAAAAACCCTTTGTTATCTGAAAAATACGTTCAAAAACGACTCAATTGAGCGAAGAAAAATTTGGATGAAAATTAGAGCAACGATATCTTCACAGATGAATCTTCTTTCTGGGCATGATCTTCTCTGTCGAAAGCTTGGACAGGTTAGCATAATAGGTTGCTTCAACGTACATTAAAACACCCTATAAAAGTGCATGTTTAGGGATGCTTCTCCATACGTAGATTTGGTCGCCTTTTTGTGTTTACCGTTATTTTGAATGCAGAAAGAATGCGCAACATTTATAAAAAATTTTTAACGAGGTCTGCAGAAAGGGTTTTTGGATCAGATACAAAAAACTGGGTGCTGCAAGAAAACAATGACCCAAAACATCATAGTAAACTGTACAGTGCATGGAAAGACAATCATGGAATGGCCAGCAATGTCTCTAGATGCAAATCATATAGAAAATGTGTAGTCCTCCATCAAAATGCAACTCAGGGGAAGGCCAGTGAACATGAAAAAGCAACTCGCTTATCAAATTCAAAAGATGTGGAGTTTTTACCATTGAATTGTGCTGAAAATCTTGTTAAAAGCATGGAAAAAAGATGTCCAACTATAATAAATAATGACGGCGATAGGAAAATGTATTAAGTAGTTGCCCAATAACCAATAACATGTACTCAATAAAATATATGAAAAAAAATTGTCAGACTTATTTCTTCTGATTAATAACGGTCATGTTCTTGTTGAACAGACTATAGGTATAGGTTATTATATATGAAATATGTCTATAATTTTGCATAGAATATAAAAATGAAATAATATATAGGGTGTTAAAATAAGCAAGAAAGCACTAACTTTCGGTATAACCGAAAGAACCACCATCTTGAAAGGATTTTAGCCGAATTGCCTCCATTGACTTTACCAAACTCCCAAATATTAAAAATTTTCCAAAGTCTATTTTCAGAGAATTCGATCACGGCAGTTCATTAAGAGACACCCTGTATAATATATATTTTTTTATTCCGATGTTAATATATATGAAAACATGCAGATGTATTTTGGGAGTTGTTCATCGGAGTTTTTACAAAATCGAAGGGTATCGGTCCGTGACATGATCGAGAAATGTCATTTCAAACTTGTGATACGGCAGAGGTACATGTTTCGTCTCTACTAGTCCTTCGAGATTGATCGAGAAAGTGTTGCTTAACCCCCTGAATTATTTTATGGTTGAATTTTTCGAAGATATTTGTTAATATTTTTACGAACGACTAGGAAAAACTTATTGATACGTCCACGTATGAAAATATTCCAACGCGATGAGTTATCTTTTTTATAATATGCCGAAAGGAATATTATATCGATGCGTCATATTTCTAGATAAATCTCAACTTCTATGTTCTAGATTTTAATAAGAAATTCCATATATATATATATATATATATATATATATATATATATATATATATATATATGTATATATATATATATATATATATATATATATATATATATATATATGTATATATATATATATATATATATATATATATATATATATATATATATATATATATGAAGTAAAATGCGAACAGTAAATGCAAACTTCGTTCCATCATATGCTTTCCGTGTTGAAGGTTGCACAATTTCAATCAATTGCTACACGACATAATTTATCCTATTCCACCACCATCGAAATGATGGCCTACCTATACCACCGTACCAAGAAGAATGTCAAAACTTACCCTTACTACTACAATGGCATAATATGGATATATTCACTGCTATTGCATCTCACACGGAGGAATCCGTGAAAGCCGCATAAACATATATACGCCATCCGGCGGGAGGTCGGCGAAGTCGCGTTCAGTGTTGCATACTTCTTTCCGATCTGTCTTTTGCACAAGCAGGTGCATGTCGGTACCCTGATGAGTCTAGTAGAGACGAAACATGTACCTCTGCCGTATCACTGTGGCGGGGAGGGTAAGTTTTGACTTTCTTCACGGTACGGTGGTACAGGTAGGCCATCATTTCGATGGTGGTGGATTAGGATAAATTGTGTTGTGTAGCAATTTATTCAAATTGTGCAACCTCCAATACGGAAAGGATATGATGGAACGAAGTTTGCATTTACTGTTCGTATTTTACTTCATTTATATATGGAGTTGCATACAGTTGTACGTTTGCTGAATGTGATTTCAGCACTACAACAGCATAATGTGGATATATCCACTGCTATTGCATCTCACACGGAGGAATCCGTGAAAGCCCCATAAACATATATATATATATATATATATATATATATATATATATATATATATATATGTATATATATATATATATATATATATATATATATATATATATATATATATATATATATATAAACAGGGATAGGATAAGCGAAGTATAGTTAGTTGTATAGTTGTATTTGAATAGTGAAGATATTAAAAAGTAGTTATAAAATGGCTGTGTTTTAGCTGTGTTAAGAAATAGTTAATATAAGTATTGGAAGTATTAGAGAAAGGTGTTGTATTTTATTCTAGACCTAGGGAGCGATTTTAAAAAGACAAAATCGTAACAATATGTATTAGCTATTAAAGAAAATGATGTAGTATGCGATAATTTGCATTTCGAAATTGCATTTTAAATAATCTTATTTCAAATAAATCACATCTCCGCACGTTCTTATAATATAATTTTGTCAAAGCGTTAATAAATTCCCCCTACATTTAATATAATTAAACATAAACATCGGGATTACGTCAAACGTTATAATACAGTAAACATATAGAGATGTTTCCAAATTACAATAATCTCCGTATTTATTAAATATATCATAATGCAGGATACACACTAATCTATCTAGGCTGGATTAAGACCAGGATATAGGAAATAATAATAATAATTAAACTGAGAGAGACAGGCTTTATCCAGAGGTAATTTTCCTTTATGTAGGCATCTTACTTGCGGTGTTTACTCAGGCTCAGAAGCTTAACGTATGCTTGAGATGGAGTAATAAGCTTGCATTGTCATGTAAAACGTTCAAATTTATCGCGGTGTGCCATGAAATGATAAAGAAGTTAATGAAGCAGTGCATTGTGACGGTGTTTTGAATAATATAAAGTTTTCCAAAAGAAATAACTCAATAAGAGAGAATGTACCGTTATAAAAACAACTGGTTATGTGCGAGTTGAATTCACATAATAAGTATTCTGTATTTCAAATTTAATCCATAGGTATTTTAAAATTAAAAAAAAAAGATGTGATAAAAAGTTTTCATGCTTTTATGAAAATCATACAGTGAAAATAGTTAAAAAAATAAAATATTTTCTCCATGAAATATTGCGACACTGATTTTTAAAAGGCGCGACACCTCGCAATGAGGAGAAAGAAAGAGTTAATTTAATTTAAAAAAGAAGAGGATATCACTAGAGTAGAGTTGAAAGCTAGTAGCAGCACCAGCGAGCAAAAAGACCGAACTAACCCCTATGCCGGAAAGTGAGAGTAGTAAATTAAGGGCGCCACTGTATCAGAGCCAGGTTGAATGCAGAAACCTTCCACAATGTTATTTGGAACTAGCTTTCAACTTTACTCTTTAAAATTAGCTATCATCAGCATGTAGTTTACATAAAACTCGGCAGTATTTTGATATAATACAAAAAAATCTTTAATTAAAATTAAACTTTTGCATAAGCTAGATATTACAAAATACGAAAAAAAAAATAGGAAACTTGATTAAATACACAGAGAAAAATGAGATAAATACAAATGGTTTGCCTGCGTTTGCCCGTGGTTTGTCAGGAAAAATTGAAAAAAATCATAATCCAATCCAAATTAAACATCTTAATGAACATAAGGTAAAGGCAAAACTCAAAAATAGACATCCTGACGGCCAAAATAACGTCCCATTTTTTTTAAGCAGAAAAAAGGCAACAATCGACCCTAAAACCCCAAAATACATCTTAATAATATTCTATAGTGGTCAATTTAGGTCTTAATGAAATTTAAAACAGCATAACATGGCGAAATTCAAATTAGATATTAAATTTACACGGTGCACTAACGAGCATTTGGCCTCAAAAACCGGACAAAATTAATAACGTCGTTGTTTTTGACTCTAGACGTGTCAAAATCAGTATCCTGGGATTTTTGAGGGCGCTAAGTTGATTTCTGGCATTATTTTACTAATCGGGTGAAGGTGGGCTGACTTAGGGTGGGGAGGGGGAGGGGAGTAATATTAAAAAAACGTAATGGTTATCGTTTTATATGTTTTTAAATGCTCCAATTTCATTTCTGGCATTACTTTACCAATCGGGTGATGAGGCGCTGACTTAGGGTGGGGAGGGAGAGGGGAGTAATATTAAAAAAACGTAATGGGTATCGTTTTATATGCTGACTTAGGGTAATTGTACGTTTTCCCATAAAAAATCTATCTCAAGATAAAAACAAAGTCTCTTTACTGTGTGATCAAGTAGGTCCTGAAGCACAACTTCAACACTCGCCTCCGTAACTCGGATTGACTCTGGTTTTGGATAGCAGAGTTTCTTTGCTTCTCTAATTAGAGTATACCAAGGAAATATACCCTTATTGGAATCGTATAACAACTCCCACTGCCTCCTTGTAAAGTCACCTTCAGCAAAGATTTGCAAAGCTTGTTCAGGTGTGTAATTTTTTACTTTCAGTTTCTGAGCAGTATTTATTACCTTCCTGTAAAGTTTGGCTCTTGTTGGTGTTGAAGTTGCATCTATTATAAGTTGACGTACGCTGGCTGCGTAGGTAAGCTCCTCAACAGGTACCTGTTCGCGGAGTTTTTTTTGTATTTCGTCGTTTACTACGATCATGTAATTCTTGGAAATGCTTCCTTGGGCGTCCCGTAGAATTCGTGGCCCAGTTATGTACTGGTATTGATGTATTAAGCCATTTCACGTTTTTTTTTTTCAAAAATCTTTTTTCAATATAGTTAAATGATATTCATCTTTGCTTCAAATCACTATAAAAATGTTTTAAATCGTGACTTAAGGTATGGTACTCGTTTTGGAGACATTTCATCATTTCGCAAAGCTTATGTTCCATAAATGATACCTTATCTTCAAGTGTGTTGGATGTGCTTTTTTTAAAAAGCATGTATATCATTTTACGATATACCTCAATAACATTTGATGTAAAATATGTATGTTATAAAACAATAACCAAAATTATCGCAAAAAAAAAACCGTGGAACTCAAAGCGGTTTTTTGAAGAGGTGGAAACATGTTTTGACTGTTATGTTATGGCTAATGTCTATAGTTTATTATAAAAAAAATTATAGCTCGACCTAGCTCGAAACATTTTCAAAAACACTAATTAGTTAAAAAGAAAAACAAAAAAATAGATAATTTTCTTGCATATTGTTTTAGGTCCATAAGAATACTAAAGAGTCATTATATTAATATAATATATATTAAAATTAAATACATACCTTGTTCTTCAGATTCCATCACAAAAATACCAAACACCAAACACAAGTCTAAAAAAAAACTATCAAGAACGAATGCGTGCGTATTGAACGAAGCTTAGATTGCAGTTAACTGTGCGAAGCGTAGCTGCGTGGAGGGGCAACTTTATCATGTTTTTATGATAGTGCGGTTACTTAGGTATACAAAAAAAAATAATTTCGATGATTACTTGTCTAGTTTGCATTTCTCCTTTTTGTCCGGTTTTTGAGACCAAATGCTCGTTAGTGCGGCGGTAAAAATCAATTTTGAGCTAAAATCTTACTGAATCATAAATATCTATTAAAAATTGATTTATTGAGGTGTAATTAATAGATCTTACCCGATATCTTTGGGCCTAGACTGATTACTGGTTTAAAACTTACTCAAGAATGATAAAATATCCCTGTTTCAGGTTTTTTCTCGGTAATGATGAAACAACGCCAAGCAGGCAAAAAAACTCAAATCAAACGATACTAAATTGCACTTCAAACCCAAATCCAGCAATAGCTGCAAAACTAGCAGGATGTAAGTCTTCAATATTCTTTTGTCGATTCTAACAGGAAAAAGTGAAAATGAGGGCGAAATGGCTTCATTTTATTTTATAAGTAAGCCCAAGCTTGCACTACACGCTACTTCCTTTAAGGGCTCTGCAGGATGGGCAACTGGTTGAGTGTGGGTCACCGACTCGGAGCAAAACTTGCTCGGCGATTCATGCTCAATTGGTAAAGAATAGTTCTGCACCTAGTACTGATGGATGTAAAAGCCCTTCAAATACTGTGGTGAAATTGACTTTCAGTGGCTCTCCTTCTGTTGCTTAGTCACCGCACTTGTTTTTTCGTCCTTTTCTTCTTTCTTTTGTATTCATTCAGTCAGTTATCTTGGCGGTGAGTTGTATTTTCTTTATCTTTTCCTTATACCCTCAGTTCTCGTGTATGTTATCTTATTAATTCTATGATGTTCGTTTATCTTTATCTTTAGGTAACTTATTCTACCTGAAAGTTTTCTGAAAGTTTGACCTATATGTACTCGGTCGCAATTAAGGCAAATAATCTTATAAATAATGTTCCGGTGTACTTTCAATGAGACAGGTATTTTGGCTCTCGAGTAAAGCAGTGCAATTGTTTTAATTTTTTAGTAGTAATTTTAATAGAAATTCCATTTTGGAGAACTTTTTTGAGTCTAGGATTTAAATTTTCAATGAAGGGCAGCGACATGTTGGTTAGTTGTTATCTTCTTGAAGACAACAACCAGCTATAATGTTTATAGCAAAACAAGTAGAAGTAACAATATGATGTAAAATTTTGGTATTTACGTTGCAAATAAATTTTGGTCAATAAAACGACAATTCTCCGGCATTCCCTCATTTTCGGCGATAATGAAAATTAGCCAGTTGTTCATATTTCGTCGAGTTACCGCAGTTAAAAAAAGGATGCTCCTACGTTGCCTAGAACCTAAAGGTGCGTATAAATATGGCGAGTCGAGCTCGAGTCGAGCTTCCAACGAACTGATCTTTGTCGGTTCGAACCCTTTTTCGCCGCCCGGCGCCAAAAGAGATTTATTGCATCTGGACGTTGTAAACCAACAAAGGGTAAAGAAAAAAATATTTAAGTTTTGATTATTTTCTTTATATTCCGAAATGAAATGTAGTTAATTTTTTCTTATTTTCCAAATATTTAATAATGAATCCTGAAATCAGCTTATGTAGGGTTCAACATAACTGTGGTGCCGGGACATTAGAAATAAATCTAATTTTTTAAGTGATTTTATTTACATATTATCTCCTATATTTATAAATAAAAAAGATACCTTTTTGCTGTACTTTTACAAGATCTATTAATAAATCTTGGAAATCAGCCTTTACATGAGTTTGTGTTTTCCCGTTCACTGGCCATTATTACAATACCTCATGCTGTCAAATTGGCTGAAATTTTTTTATTATCATATTTTCCTTATATCATTATATTCCGAAATAAATAAGAGGTAGTTTTTCCTATTTTCCAAATATTACTTAAGTAATCTCGAAATTAGCTTATACGTAGATCGTCAGTAATCTGTTCACGGTTCAATATGGCGGTTTCAGGTTGCTAAAAAAGAACCTACTTTTTTCAGGAGTGTTATTTTCTAATTATCTTTAATATTTCAAAGTAAAAAATGAAATTTAACCGGTTTATTTACTAGTTTGTTTGGCGATGATTGTCGCGGCGAGTGTGGCTGCATCGATGCGAACTTCAATTAAGTTTTTCTTTAATAACATAGTTAATGCCGTTTCACCAGTCCTCGCTGATAATTTTTTTTAATGTATGTAAGAAATTAACGTATTCCTTATAGTTTACATTTTGGGTTATCCCGAGTTACGAATTAGTTGTGCCCATATAAGTTTAATGGATTTTAATTAATGTGTTCGAAGCACAACATTTCCAAGTTCTTCAACCCATTCGTCTATCACATGTTTCTTAAATTGTCTTTCTTTCTAATTTGCAATTTTTACAAGTTCCTTCTTTAGTAAACCCTTCATAAAGGAAATATATTTTTTTAATAACCAATTTGTAATATCGCTTTTTCAACTATGTTATTGGCAACTTTTCCACCAGTCTAGAATGATAACTGGCGTTATCCAAATCTACAACTGACCTCTCCTGAATCAATTGTATCATTTGATAAAAATATCTTTGAAAGATATCCGGCGTCATTTATTCACGTTAATCTTTGGTAGATTTCGATTCAAACTGCTGCAAAACTCCCATAAATTTCCTCCAATATGAGTTGTAATGAGTTGGTGGCCCTGAGCGGTTTTAAATCTGTCGATAACCTTTCTAAGAATGCTTCTCGAAAAATTACTGTATTCTTATCTTCATACATTTCTTGTACTATGCGTCCTGTACTGAGACAAATTACATCCACATGCCTTCCCTGTGGTATTTTCTAATTTCCCACAAATACCGTTTTCTCTAAAAGTATTTCCTCTGTATCACCTCTATTTTCACTTTCCCTACGAGAAATTCATTTTGTTAGCACTTTTTACAGATTGGTTTTTCACATTCTACTCTTGTTTCATAACTTTTAAAACTTTATCGAGACTTGCTTTTTATTTTCTAACTAAAAACTTTCTAATTCTTTAACGTGTCTTCTTAGTATGTTTTTGAATCATTCTTATAATTTTTTCTTCTAGGGTACGGTTCAGGCTAGCACACAGTTCCACTTTTCCTTTCCTTACTTCACCTATAAGTTGTAGATTCGCTAAGTTTTGGAGTAAAAGTAGAAATTTTCAATAGCTAGCATTGAAAGTTGTAAGATAATAACATAGCAAGGCCTTACATTTATACACATCTGAAGTATACTTAAAAGTGTCATTACTGTTAATTGCCCAATTGAGATGTATACTTCTAAATCTAATTATCTTTTAAGTATACAACTCTTTCCTCAAATACATACTTCAGACACATACAATATCTACCCCTTGCGTTATCCAGTCACTCGAAATTTTCTTCTCGCTGGTCTCTGCGAATTTTCTGACGCAATTTCATTTCACACATTTACTTCTTTTCTTCTCTAAAATTTTTGTCCGTAACTCACAAATTTTGGAATTGTTTTCAGGTCCATCTATTTTCTTGAGATCACTCCATGTTCACTTATGAACACCTTTTAATCGATGCCAAGTGCTAAATAAATTTCATTTCATTAACAAAAAAATAAGAAAATCTCGTGTCTTCAGTCTCACTGCAAAGTAAATTTTTTCGAAAAAGCGTGTCATAAACCCGTCTCACTAGATTAAAAAAAACCCTTTGAGTTCGCACCAAAAAACCGACAGAAAATGGATCGCTGCGAGTCTCGGTCGAGCTACTCGAAAACAATAGAACTATAAAAATATTGACTTCTTGTGACCCAACTGCATTTATTACCTCATTTCAAATTTGCCGACGATGGCCCTCGATAACAATAGAAATCGGCAAAATTTCAAAAGAGTCTCGTTCGAAGCTCGAGGCATACTCGACTCGAGCTCGACTCGCCATATTTATACGCACCTTTAGATACTTATAAATTTTGCAGCGCGCTGTAATTTAAAGTTCCGATATAGCTGCGAAAACGGAGCTCCGAGCTGCTCCCCCACCACCAGCCACAATTCATTTCAGCAAGTACGTGCATTTTAAAGGACTATCACTTCGTGCAAAAGGCATAAATTTTATACTTATTCATTGCATCATGATATATAGGCCCTCGTTCAAAATCTGTAAAAATTTCAATTCTTAATGTTTATAAACAACAGAGATATGACTTTTAAAAAAATATCTCGCTTGGCCCTATTGATCGTAGAGCGATTTTTTTTCTAAAATCCAGGGTTTTTAACTATCTTTACAGTAGGGTCGGATCCAGCCTCTCTCCTTGGGGGGGGGGGGGCGATATCACAAAAGTACAGTATGGCAAGCGAAAGCAAGTTGTTCCCGGGGGGGGGACACCAGCAACATTCCCATTTCTAGTGTAAAAGGCAGGGACGGGGCTATTTTTTTGAATTTGAAGCTCTTGGAGAGGGGGGGGGCCGATCACAAGAAAAAACAAGTTTCCGACAGGGGGTGGGAAGATGCGATCAACATACACATTCCTCGTATAAGAGGCAGAATCGGGTCTATTTTCCTGAGTTCAAAGCTCCTGGGAGGGGTGTTATCGCAAAAAAAAACTAGTTATCAACGAGGGGGGGGGGTTGCCAGCAGCATACATATTCCTAATATAAAAGGCAGAATCGGTTCTATGTTCCTGAACCCAAAGCCCTTGGGAAGGGGAGGGGCGATCGCAAGCATACACATTCCTATACTCTATTCAAGAACGAGAGAGAGTAATAAAATTGTTACCGAAACCTCCAACGTACCTGCTTCAGTGCCCCCGGTAACTGAGAACTGCCGTAAATCTAATTATATTTAAATATTATAAGCTTTTATAAATTTACTGCAACAATAAAATTTCTGATAATTCAATTTAATTTCTGTCAGTGAGCAAAGTACACCTTACAGTGTGTTCTTAGTGATTTATTTTGTTTGTGCTTGTTTTCATATATTTTTTGAGATTAGTGAGATACCCAAAAGATGGAGGGCATTTTTTCCTCAACGAAAAACTTATTACGATGAATGTTTATGATGCCTTAAGATATTAATATCTAGATAATAATGTTAAAAGCTCTGTTGAGATGTGTTCTAATATAACAGGAGTTCGAAAATCTATCATGTACCGAACACTGACGGAGAAAAAAACGACTGGAATTGTTAGTAATTCCAAGCTATATTCGATCACAGGCAAACGAAAAACCTCGTTGGAAGAAGAGATGTAAGCCGTAATAAAAGGAGTTGTACATATATTTTATTATGAGAAGCAGATCTCAACCGTCGACAAAATTCTAACTAAAATCAATGAAGATCAGGATTTGCCTGATATTAAAAGAACTAAGCTCTGGAAATTGCTCAGAGAACTTAATTTTTGTTGGGTAAAACCAGATAGGAAATCTGTTCTGATAGATCGTCCGGAAAATATCCGTTGGTGAAGAAAATATCTCTCTCAAATAAAAGGTAGAGTTGCTGGAAATAACATAACTTACAAAATTAATAATGTACCTGGACTTTTGAAAGATTTTTTTGAATAAAGTTACTGCAGATAATTGCGAAAAACCCATATAATAAAACAATAAAAGAAGATGTGGAAACTCGATCTCATGATCGGTGAGAGAGGAATCAATTATAATTAATTTGAGCCAAGATAGCTTCACTGACTTTGATGACGAATAAGATATGTAATGTTTACCAACGTTAACACAATTTATTATTTAAATTTTCTGTAACATATAAAAATTAAAGACATTTGAATCCCTTTTTAGTGTTTAATTGTAATTCTGCAGATGGTTTAAGAAATAAATAAACTGGAACGTCAAATATACCAAAAATGTTTTTAATTAATAATAAAATGACCGATAGCCCCAAAAAAATTTTAATATTATATTGACGAATTTATTTTTTTTATATATGTTTAACTTTAAATTATACCTTCGAATTTTTTGAGAGAAAAAGGCTACGTTTTAGTCCGAATGTGCCTAAAACGGTTTCTATGCCAAAATTAAAAATAATAAAACTACAGTTGTGATTTGTGTTAAATATGTCAAAATTATCTATATTTTTTAATATATGTGAATTACTAAAAAAGCATAAGAAATAAAATAATATTATAAAAACTTTTTATTTTAAGTTTATTACTGAAATAATACTATATGCCATAAACATTTAGTGATAAAATAGACCTCCTTTTGACGCCTTCCGATGCCTATGACAAGGATTAAAATCCTTTTTAACACTTCACACATCCAAATATCTATGGCTATCCAACCCAAATAGACCATTATTATAGACCAGTATTTTTGATTATAAAATTTCTAACCCATTCCTATGAGAAATATATGTGTCTAACAGATTTTGCCAAAGACACCGGACTAAAAAACACAGGTAGTAAAAAATCAAAAACTCTCCCTAGTTCTTGAATAAAGTATAGTATAAGAGGCAAAATCGTGTCTATTTTCCTGAACTCCAAGCTCTTGGGGGGGGGGGGGGGGATCGCACCCACCGCCCCCCCCTTGGATCCGCGCCTGCTTTACAGTCCACTTAATAATAAGCGTATACTATGAAAAATAACAAAGTTACTCTAATTGTATGTAAGAAAAAAAAGCACTTATCTTTTAATCCACTTTTTAAAAACAATTTTAAAATAAAAATATATTTTTTTTAACTTTCCTTGTAGTTTGACCCTTCAAAAATCTATTTTACTTTTAAAAATGTCTTCAGAAGCATTATCTTCTGAGAAACAATTGTTGAAAATCTTGATGTCTTTAACAGATAATTCACATTACTCATAAACTTTTGATACGATCTGGCTGAACTTTCATACTCTTATAAAGTTCACCCATTATTGTAAAAATTATTAACATTTAAAAAAAAATACTGCATTATCTCGATAAATTGTTTATCGATTTTGACGTATAAGGCATGAAATTAAAGGTTTTTTCAATACCTACAACATTCACGTATTTATCATTTTTTTACCTTTTTTTAGGCAAACTGAAATAATAGTTGTCCCACGAAAATAAACCAAATTACAATTTTTTTTTTGTATTTTTAAAGTTTAAGCTTGATTGCTTTATTGTTATATTCTTTACTATCAAATTAAACCAGTTTTAAAGTTAAACCATATCAGTTAATTAGGAGGTCCTTATTTTCAAAATACCACTTATCTTTTTCCCATTTTCTATCCAAATTTTCTCATTCCCATAACACCACGAGAATAAATCTCGTCTCGGAATGCATATATCTCACACTGTCTAAAAGAAAATGTAAAGATGTGCGAAGTAGCGTCGTCGACTTCACAAATGCAAATCTTACGTTACCACTAATACTGGGCCTACACAAGGGATGTGAAATGACTCTCACTGACAGATTTATGAATGTTCTTTTAAAGAATAACCAGAGACGTAACCGAAAAAATCATAAACAAAACAAAAATTTGTAAAAGCGAGCCCAGTCACACTGTCTAAGTTACTAATTTCGTTGCAATATATAACTAGCAGTTTACCAAAGTCTAGGCACTATGAGAGAAGTGAGACCATGTTTTTAGTTTGCGAACATCTCCCTAGGTGGTACTAGTGTGCCAATAAAGTAGGAGCTCAATTTACCGACTTGTCATCTGGAAGGTTCTGCCATTTTGTTTAAATATGGCTATTGGCAATGATAATTTGCGAAATTTATTTCATTATTTTTGTGGTTAGATGAATTTTAAGTTATTAGTCTTTTCAGTGTATAACTTATTGTGGATTGTTTTTAAAAATCATAGTGAAGAAATTGGTAAGTAAATTTAATTCTTGATTATGAATATATTGACCGAAACGATATATATTATTAATTCTTTTCCTAGGTAATTAACATACCAAATTTTTGCTCTTTTTTAAAAAGTTTAAGCTTACTGTCATGTTAAAATTATATTATATTTTTATTTTTGCTGTGAAGACAATGAGTATGAGTAGAGACAGGAACTGTTTTGTTCTTGGTTGTATTGATTCAAGTTGCACCAGACATCATTTTATTAATCTGAAAAAAAAAAATGATTTAGTGAGTGGACTTTTTTGTGTGAAAATTCCAGGTCATTGACATTAAAACTTAATTTAGTCAACAGAAGTTATCATGTATGTCAGCAGTATTTCAGTGAGGATGATAAAAGTTCAATCATGTATATTGAAAATAATAATTTATCTTCACGAAATTTAACAGCAGGCACAGGCGAATTGAAAACATTTGTTTCCAGTTGTTTTAAGCTGTGTCCATAGGTGAACAATTTTATAATAATTAACAATAAAGTTTTATGTACAAAAATTTAATTTTAGTATGGTTATGATACTAATAATTATTTATTTTTGTTTCCAACACAGCAGATATCTTTTGCTAGGCAGAACAGACGATGATATAATTTACACTTTATAATATGATACGATTCTTAAGTTAGATCAATCTTTTCAAGATGAAATTTGTTATAAAGTTTCCTCTTTACGAAGAGAAGACATATGTGTAACCCTTACCACTAGGGATGCTGGGGACATATCCAATACACTCAATATTTTAACAGGTATATAACACATCCTTCTTTCAAATCTATTTTAAAAATATAGTTTTCAGTTTTTGGTCACATGAGAAAATTCCTTAGAAAATTTCTCCTTAAAGGCCATTTTACTACTTTATTTCAATCTGTTAGAAAAGAAAGAACACTAGACTTCTTATTACTAATTTTCTTTTAAAATACTCAACAGGTTTATCTTTGTAATCCCAATGTCTTATTTCAAAGTGTCTACGAAGAATAGATGGTTTTAAACTGCTGTTAGCTCGAGTTTTTTAACAGATTACATAAAGGGGTTTAGATTCTGACACCTCCCCGCGAAAATAAAAACCTATTTGGAACTAGTCACTGTCTTATTTTGGTTTATTTCCTTTTTCTCACTACGCTCGCCTATTACCTCTTTGCTTTGGCGAGACGGTAGCTTACTACAACTGCCACTCTATGTTGTTTTCAAATCAATCAATTGAGGTAGAAGAAGTGATTGATTGCTCATTCAGCTTCTCGTCAGACTTGACAAGCCCACGTTCATAATCTCTGTCAGTGACTCATCGCTGGCATATAGAGTGCTCCAGACTGTGAGCGGTCAGTGGAATCAATTCCAGCATGTGCATTTCAGAAAATAATAAATGATGAAATTTGTGGGAAAATTAAAATAGTTTTTTAAGGTAAATTTATTTCCTCTCATTTGTATCAACCCTTACAATTTTTTTTTCTTGAAGGGGAAACCTTGCATAGCCACCTTCACAAAGTGTGAAAGGTATTGAACCCCCGGGATTGAAGGTCCTACCGATTAACCTCGATCTACCGTTAACGGTGGCTGCTGGTAGTCCAAGGTTATTCAGTGAAGTTCCAGGCAATTAAACCTTGACAAATCTTTGAGTTTCACTCAGTGTACGTGCTTCAGGTGCCAGTTGTACTCATTGCTTCGCACACTTCCTACATGCACTTTAGGTGCCCTTAAGGTATTTTATGCATATTAATCGAAAGTTTGCTGCTTACCTGCTCCTCTGAGTAGCGTCCAGTGCATTTGCCTTCTGATTTGTGCGTTTCAGATCAACCAGGGTGCGTTTAATCCTCAGGACAGGTATTGTAGATCACTTAATTCATCGGCTTGATTCATCGGAATTGCTGTCAAGAGACATATCTGAATCTGAGGAACAATTGGCTTAAGGGATAATAATGGCCCAACCACTGCCTCAAAGTCCCCAATTCTTTATCCCTCTTTTTTTCGTCTAATGATATTTTGACATCTGCTTATGTGAATGTGTCACTTCACTCTTACGCCCATTCTAATTCGATTTGGCAGTTTCAACACTGTTATATTTTTTCTCGAGCCATTTCATCAATAACATAGTTGATATATTTTTGTTTATTTACCCTCACTAAAACTAGCAACTGCACTTTAATGTTGTTTCGTCAAATTCAGTGTTTTTTGAGGGGATTCATTGGCATATCTTCACCTTTATAGACGCAGAAGTCGTGGTTTTTTTGTTAAACATCATGATACGGGGCATTGTCCATTACAACCACCAAATCGGGTTCACGATTTAAAATTGAAGAAAATCATCGCTCAAAAACATCGGCATCCATGTCTTCAATCCCCCTGTTTTTCAAGATTCGAAAACGTTAAGGCTGCCATCTAAGAAACCAGACACAATTCTAATATGAGTTATTATAAGACGACGACCTTTTCCACTCTTGCGAAAATCCTTCCATAATTGCCTACTTCAAACTTCTAATTTTCACACCTTGCCATATCTTGCCAATTGTATGTCATTCATTAAGCCACGTTTCGTTATTGTAACACAATTTTTTCTCTTTTTTTTTCAAATATTTTCGTCGCCACAAAAACAATTTCATTCTTCTCAATTATTAAGCTTTTTTGATTCCGAATAGGATTTCTAAAATACATTTCTTTTAAAGTTCGTTTCAAAACTCTTAACGATATTTTGAGTAAAGATGTATCCTTGTTAATTTCTGTCATAACTTTTTTTAAAGTCGGTATTTAATTTTTGAAAAAGAAATCATGTACTTTGCGACGAACAGCGTATTTTGTGTTATCGTCCAAGATTATTTTTTCCATCGTCTTGTCTGTTTTGCTTTTTTTTTGGTCGTTTTCTGTATAATGATCATTTGAAATCCGAAGAAATGTTCATTAAAGTGCCACAAATTTCTTCAATTCAAAGTGGTTACTTTAGGGTTTGATTCCCGAATACCATGGTAAACAGTTTTAATCATTATTTATTCTTTTAACATCAATTGATTTTTTGTCAGCATATCACTAGTTGAAGGTTCGTTAATATCCATAGTTTATCAAAAATATATATACTAAATACTAACCTTTTTTTACACAACACAATATCTATATTCAACGAAAATATAGTAAGTAGAATATGAATCCACAGTATCTATCCATGAATCAATAATTAAGCAAGAAAATATTCAAACAGTGCGAAGACTCAGCGTAGACGCTTATTTTTAAGTCTATCCAAGATGGACATTCCGTGTATGTCTTCTACTACTATCTTCGCGGTTAGGAACCAAGTACATGTTGGTTGGCATCAGCGTACCTTTTTAAATGCGATCAGCTGATTGCTATATAAGGCTCGCGAAATATGACAACAATGCATTTTAAGCTTTTAGTCCTGTTAATAAAGCCGCAAAATTTTAAGTCATTTATAGGAGCATGAGATGTTTATTCCACGACTTCGCCGCTTTGGTGACCGATATTAAATGAATCACTGACAGAAATTATGGATTTCAGGTATATCCATTTTTAACCAACGGTCCATCCTATATTAACGGAGCAATAATTATTTATTTTCACGTTCGACTTGCGTACGTGCGATTTGTAAAGTTTGGGTATTTGTTGTAATTTATTTATACAAGAAGAAATCACTAAACTGATTTACACTACTAATATTTATGTACACACTACTAACTTATTTATCTTTTTGAAAGCACTCGAGATTCTTAAGCTCATAGTACGATTCGGTTTGACTCTACTCTTTCTTATATGTGACTGCGGCAGTTTTATATTGGCAGACGTTAAGTCTTGGTTCGCCGAAATAGAAGTTGCCGGTTCGCTCAAGAATATACTGGTTTTGCCAGCTGCCTAGCGATTCATCGCGTTACAGATTGTTGCCTGTTACGATCTTCAATTTTAAATTACGCCTGTACAATATTTTTTCGCAAACTCTCTTTATGAACCTCGCAAACCCCTGGGGGCTTGGGAAACGCTTGTTTAGATGAATCCTAATAAACTAGTATGTACTAAAAAATCTTCAGACTGTACAAAACAAAAGACGTTTTCAGTTCATCAAGCACCCCACAATAATATAATCAAATAAATTGGAAAAAACGTCGAAAATGGTAAAATCTCATTTTGTAATTTACAAGAGTCATTTTCATGTAATTTTTACATAAATATTAAGTTATAAACTGAACTAAATATAAACACAAAAGAATGTCTTAAATAACAATTTTTTTTAGTGTTCGATGCGGCGAAAAACAGCTGATCTTTACCTATCTCTATGTTTTTACATAATTTTCACATTATGTCATAAACGTGGATCAATAATTTTTTCCCTACGTAGTATATAGCTTGCAAACATCTCAGGAGGGGGCGCAGAATGTTGTCACAGAAATTAGTATTGAGTGGCCTATCTATCTCTAAATTATTTAACTTATGGCAGCTACCCATCGATGCTTTGTCTACGAGGTGGTGGGAAATGGTTTTAGGAGGTTTATACCTTAAGCCTCAATAATATATTGTTCCGCTATTATTCTACTTCTATTTATGATATCAGTGCGAAATGAATTGTATACTATTTTTGCAATGTAAGTGTATTTACTACCAATTTTTGGAAGTAGATTATTTTTTGTTCCGATTTTCGGCTCTGTATCTTTTAAACTCCGCCTCTGTCCCTAACAACCACTAAAACAAGAGAGCATCACCCTGTCGCCTTGCACCGGTCTACTCCGACCCGCACAGACAAATTGTTTTAAACTAAATCGAAACGCCTTAGCATGTTTTTCGTGTCATATATTCCTTAAGTGGCCCGAACGCTTCAAAAGACGCACGCTAGCGTTTTTCGCCTATTTTTATGTTGGAATTGTGTATGTCTTTCTTTCTGCGACGTTTGATTTATGACATGGAGTTTTTTGCGCTAATAAAACAGTCATCCATTTTTAGACGTTGTACTTTGTGAAAGACAGGCAGAGAAAAATATTTAGAAATAACAAAGAAAGCGGAATTTATTAAAAGTGTGTTTTTATGTTGTTGGAATTGTTTTATATAGAAATCGTTTTGAACAATAATTCTTTTCCGGCGAATCTTATTACTTGCCTGTCAAAATGCTACATATCAAATAAAGAAAATGTAGATCAAAAAGTTAATAAATTTCTAGAGGCGTTTTCGAGAACATTAAAAGTATTGTTACGATTTTGTCACTAGATTCGCAGAATAAAACACAACACCTCTCACTAATACTTACGATACTTATATTAACTAATTCTTACCACCGCTTAAACATAACTGTCTTACTACTTCTTGATATTTTCACTATTCAAATACCACTATACAACTATATGTAAACTCATATTCTATCCCTATTTGTATATCTATAAAATTTCCTATACAAATCTAGAACGTATTAACATAAAAGTTGAGATCTATCTAGAAATATAATTCATCGCCTCGAAATATATGCAAACAAGGACGTATCAATAAGTTTCTCCTAGTCGTTCTTAATACTTCCCCCTCCTAATTCTGATCATCCCGATCAACGTCGATATGTCCGTAGTATGGATTCGACCTGTTTAGATGTACTACTTTCATTTTGGTCTTGGAACTTCGTTGAATTCTATAAACAACGTCATCGATTCTTTTCCGAACTGTATATGGTTCTTCCCATGATGGCATCAACGATTTGACTTTCTGTCTCTGTGGGTTCCATAACTAAACTCTATCACCTCGCAGGAACTCTGCCAAGTTTGTCTTGATATCATACGAATTGACTAATGTCTTCGGTGCTAGATATTTACAGGGTTTGTTGGAGTATTGAACTAATCCGACGTTGCTTTCAGAACTCTCATCCAATCTTCTGTAAACAATTTTCTTCTTGCTACCCTTTATTACGGTTGTCTGTTGGGATATGACTCTGATTGATTCGGAATTAAAGTTATTTGAGAGAATAAATTCTTCGATGCTAAACTTTAGAATGTTAAGCTTGTTGTCGAAGGAAAATCAATGTTGACGAATCAGGTCCATTCCCAGTACAAAATCTTCTTCTATGTCAGCAACTAACAATGGTTTAATTTTAGCCTTCCAAGTTGAAGCTCCGATTGTATTTCACCAATTATATCAGCTACTTCTCCAGTTACAATTCTCAACATTACTTTTCTGGACAATGGTAGGATTCTAAATTTAGCATTGACTTTTCCTTCAATTATAAGACTATTGGCGGTCCTTCCTAGGCTACGAATGGAAAGAATTCTGGGGGCCTTGATACTGTTCAACACCCGTTGACTAATTTTAGTTTTCCTAGTTCTCTTCTGTGCTGTCTCTAGATGGTGAACTGGACCTTAATCGCTCCCGACAGTCGCTTCTCATATGTCTAATTCATCCGTATTAGTAACATTTCTTCTATAACGTGTAGTATCACATCTTGTGTTTAGTTCTTCCTAGTTTCTGCCATAATATGAAGTATCACCTCTCGTGCCTAGTTTCTCAAGAATTTTAGAAAATATTGTCTCTATTGCTTGTATCGGTATATTCTTGTTATCCTCCATGGTAACGGAACTTATTTTTGGTCATGCCATATTATAAGCTGCTTCAATTTCTAAAGCCTTGTCCAACGCTTCACTACAGTAATTCAGCTTGCTTATATGCAGCATACGCTGTATTTCGTTATCTCTTATCTCATAAATCAAATACTGGATTGTAAGCTTTTCTCGGAAGTATTACGTCGGTTTTGAGTAAGCCAGATGAACACGGCCTCGGACATTCGTTTCGTATTCTTGTAAACTGTCTCTACTTCTTTGATGTCTTGATTTGAGTGGGGAGTGATATGGCTGGCTCCGATGTTGATATCCAAATATTCATTCCAACCCAGCACTAAGGATCTCATAGTCTTGTGTTGGGTTATAGGAATTGTTTGCAATAATTCCAGTGCTGCTCAATGAAGTACAATTACTAATGCAGCAGTCATCTCTTCATAATTCCAGTTATTTATACTAACGGCAGATCCAAATTGTCATGTGTTATTGTCAAGAAGTTTGACCATCGTAAGTTGGAAGTTTAATGTTCTGCTCGGTAGTTATTACTTTATCAGAAGAGCCATGCTTCTTTATTTTATTGACTTCTCTCTGAAAGTGCTTTATTTTATATTCTACTTTTTGACGTACCTTTGATTCTATCCCTTCTGCAATTTCTTTCATTTCTTGTTGCACTTCTCCTGTGTCTTCTCGCATTTCTTGGCGTACATTTCCTATGTCATGTCGCACGGTGGATTCTATACTACTTACTTCTTGGCGTTCTTCTATGTCTTTTCACCCTTCATCAATCTCTTCCTGAAACTTTTGCGTTTATCCTTGTACAATTTGATCGACTTTTGTCCTTGTATAACGACCTCTTCTATCCATTTAAAAGGATTTCTTTATTTTTAACACGACGTTTTTCTTCTTCTTGTTTTTCTTTTTGGCGCTTTTCTTTTTGGCGGCATTCTTCTTCTTCTTGCTTGTCTTTAAGGCGACGTTATTCTTCTTCTTCTTTGTCGTCAAGGCGACATTGTTTTATACGCTCCATAATATCAGTCAATATTTTATTTATTTGCTCCATTTCAACTGAATACTGTCTAGTGTTTACAATAGAATCATCTAGAATGTTGTTTAAAATTCTATTCTAGACTTCTTTCTAAAGGCAGATCCCATGGTGAAGCCAGTTTCTCGCTATCTTTTTTAGTTTTCAAATAGAATGTTCAACAATTTTGTCGAAAATTCGATTCTATGCTTCTTTCTTAATGACAAATCCGGTAGTTATGTCCATTTTTCTCTATCTCATTCAGTTTTCAAATAGAAATTGGATATTCGGTTCTCGGCTTTTTTCTTAATGACAAATTCGATAGTGAAGTCAGTTTTTCGCTATTTCTCCTAATTTCCAAATAGAATGTTCTAGGACTTTGTCGATAATGCGGTTTTAAGCTTCCATATAGATGAAAAATTCGGTAGTGAAGTCCTTTCTCGCTATTTTTTTAATTTTCAAAAAGGCTGTTCTTGAATTTTATCGAAAATTAATCTTATTTTCCTACTTGATAACAAATCCAACAGTGCATTCGGTTTCTCTCAATCTCTTCTAATTTCCAATACAATGGAAACCCGGTAATAATCCTCACTTCTAACACCCATGGTTACGATTTTATCACTGTAAAAGTGACACAATGTGTTGGCAGAATAAAACACAATACCTCTCACTAATACTTAAATACTTATATTAACTACTTCTTAACACAGCTCAAACACAACTATATTATTACTCCTTCTTATTATCTTCCACGTTCAAATATAATTATACAACTTCCTTAAAACTCTTATCCTATCCCTATTTATATATCTGCAGAATTTCTTATACAAATCTAGAACGTACTAGCATAAAAGTTGAGATCTATCTAGAAATATCGCATCGGAATATTTGTTTACGAGAGGGTATCAATAAGTTTCTCTAGTCATTCGTAACAGTATTTAAACAAAATTTGACAATGAGGCAGAACCGCTTTCACCAAAATCCAGAGACTACATATAACACGATTGACTAAAAGTAGTCTGGACTCCCCCAGTAGGTTTCCCTAGCCGATGAAGAAAAATGGCTTTACCAAAGTATTCAGTATGTATTTTGACCACTTGATTACGACTATCGAGATTGGATTCCCGAATAATTAAAATAATTGTTGCAAATATTTTCGTGTTCCTCGGTCGGTCCTAAAGAAAAAGTGTGTGTGTTGTGATTTTTAGGTTAGAAGCATGGTTTTTGAGTTAAAAACCATTTTGTCGTTTTTCCACATGACTAACTCTAGATTAAATAAATATTTTGAAATTTTGAGCAATTGATAACTAATGATCTTATCCAATCAATAAATAAAAAGATGCAACTTCATCCAACGCAGGAGAACAAAATGGTATATAAAATATATAAAAATAAAGTAAGTAGCTTAATTGATGCCAAAAAAAAAATTATTGTCAAACAGTGATTAAAGAAAATCCAAACAATAGTTCTAGTTTATGGACGGTTGTTAATACAATATCATAAACAAAAACTGACATTACGGAAATCAAGACCCACGATGGTAGAATCGTGTCTGAAAAAACTGAAATTGCAAATTTGTTTGTTGATCACTTTACAAATGTAAGCAAAAAATATACTTACAAAATTAAGACAAACAACAATATTAAATCGTTTATAAAAACAAACCTATCAAATTACTTTATGAATGACGTTAGTAAAATTAAGAAAATGATCAGCATTCTAAAGCACAGCAAGGCTCCTGGAGAAGATAATTTAAAGTATGAGATATTAAAGCTGATTATCAACGAAATTGACTTTTCTTTAGTGTATGTTTTCGATCTAACTTTGGAAAATGGACAGTCTCTCGATGTCTTTAAAACGAATTTAGGAAAATCACTGTTTAAAAGTAGAGACCATCCAACGTTAACAATTTTCAATCAATTTTATTAATTTCATTTTGTGCTAAAATCTTTGAAAAACTCTAAAAAGCTTGAAGTACTGACTATCTCAAAAAATACGACATATTATCTAATAGACAGTTTGGTTTTAGGTAGGAAGGGTTCATCTACACAAGATGCAATAATCCAGTTGATAAATAAAGTTTGTAAATTAATGGACGCAAAACGACCAGTATATTGCGTGTTTGTTGACCTAGCTACGGCCTTTGATACTATTGATCACAAACTTTTACTACAGATATTAGAAAGAATCGGCTTTAGGGGTACATCCTATATACTTGTGGAAGTTATGTAGATAACAAGGAAAAATATGTAAAAATTTACAATATTTTTAGTGACATGTTATACGTAGACTATGGAGTTCCTTAAGATACCGTCCTGGGGCCAATTCTTTTTAATCTATAACTGAACGATTTTTTCCTACTCAATGTTTCCGATAACATTGCTAGTTTTACTGACGACGTTGAAATATTTGATAGTGATACGAGTTGGGATTCTTTAAAAAATGAAATTGAAATTGATTTCAAAAAAAGTGTAATAATCTCTCACTAACAGTAAATGTTGAGAAAACACATTTTATTTCGTTCACTTCATATTCTAGATATCTGCCAATTCTTAATTCCCTTAATATTAAATGGAGTGACTACACTGAAATTGCAATAAAGCGTATCAACAAAATAAACTATTTAGGAATTATAATTGATTGCAACCTTAAGTGGGATAAGCAACAATGTGGTCAGAAAAGTAAGATTTATTTTACATAAAAATGTTACATTTGTCAAAGATTCTAAATACAAATCAACCTAACATTTTTTATTACGCAGAGTCGTTTAACTTATGACTTCATAACTTGGGGGGCGGCAAACAGCCTATATTAATCATCTGGAAATTATTGAAAAGTTAATTTTAAAAATAATTTTTAAAAGACCATATACTTATCTTTCCAATGACCTTTAATCTGAAAGAAAAGTAGTTACCATTCGACAACTATACTTTTTAATCTCAAGACAATTTGTTCATAAATCAAAATTAGTAAATGTTACTCATGAATATAACCCGAGATATAGTTGTCAGTCAAATGTTGTACCACGGGCAGAAAAATTCATCTTACAAAGAAATTTTTATTACCTGAGATCAAGATTATTTAATTTTATTCCTTCTCAAGTTAAAACTGTGAATAGTTTGGCCCTTATTAAAACGAAATTTAGAAATTGATATCGTCAATATAAAAAATGGAAATTCATCAAGTAATTGATTTAAAAAATATTAAATTTTTGTCTGGTTTTGAAAATTTCCGACTTTGTGTACCAAAACTTCTGGATTTACTTTTTTTATCGTGTGAACCGTGTTATTTTTCTACATTTAACTTATTTACATATCCCATATAGGCCTATCTGTAATTGGTAATTTTTTATAATTTCGTATTTTTAATGCAAATGGGATTATGAATTCGAGATAAGAAAAAAATTATAGAACCCACGTACAGCGTAATCTTCAGTGGGAATGTGTTATTTATTTGTAATTTGTAATTTATTTTTTCTAGCATTGCTTGGTCATGTGGTACCTGAACAAGTTTAAAAAATACATCAATCGCATTCAATAATCACACCTTATATTAAATTTATATTTATTTAAATTTGTTTAAAACTAAATAAAAGTCTGGAATAATATGTATAAAATTTGTAAGAAAGTAATTTTACCTGCTCATATTCAAGCATTTGTCCCACAATGTGCCGATGCAGACCGGCAGCTCGCTAAATTTATGCCTCTTTATTGTCTTAACAAATAATGCATAAATCCATGCGATCACATTGCTATCCTCAACAACTTGTCCACTTCGAATATAAAACTCAGCAGTGTGCATGAACGAAAGTAAAGTTGGGTCATACACTTGATAATCAATCAGGGTCACTTTAATAAAAAATATTCAGCAGCAACTTTTCAAATGAGACATCTTATATAAATATTTTTAAACGTAGAATTTACATATTAAAAATTATTTAGGTATTTCATTAAAAGAATTTGAAGCTACACAAATATTTTATTTTTGTATATTCGATTTCTAATTATAATTTAAATAAAAATATCAAATTTTCATATTCAAAGTTTTTGAATATAACTCTAGCAACTGATAAAATGGAAGAAACGAGAAAATTCTGTACATTTTAATATTCTTCAGCTTTTCTTTCCCTACAATATTAATTTTATTGAGATATATTATTCTCTCCCAATTTTAATAAAAATGGTTTCCTGCTGCGCAGGTCTTTCCCGAAAATTAGCAGTTTCAGTAATTAAGAACTGTAACTACATCGTATTAAAAATTTATTTTTGTTCTCAAAGAAAAATGCCAGGGTTTATTTTGTATATAAAAAATTACAGAACAGAAAACACACTTCTTGCACTCCCATTTAAATTTTTTCCCATAAAATTTGGATGCGGTTAATGAGGAGCAAGAAGAAAGTTCCACTAAGGCAATTTAACAATTGAGCAATGCTACCAAAGCAGATGAGATCCAGCAATAATGAGAGAAAGTGATCAGAAAACTATATTTAAAAGTAAAAAAAAATTCCCAATAGTTTCATATTGCAATAAATTTAATAATCCTGAACTTCCTTAGCATTTTTTTGAGATCGAAAACCGACCCAAAATACCTGGCTTAGTTCAAAGGTTAAGCGCAAAGAGATTTGCCTATCAACAATTTTATATCAGTTTTTCCATAAATAATAAATAAGTTTAAAAAATTTTCGTTTGTATAATTTAGGCGCACTGACACGATTATCAACAATTTTCAAATGTTAAGTAACAGCTTCATAGATTGCATTAGTATTTGATTGTTTTGCAATACGGTGATAGCCAACTAAGGTTATAACTTGGCAGCAAATCGCCAAATAAATTAAATTGACAATATTTCGAAAACTAAAAATTTTCAGCTTAAACAACCTTACACAAACTTACCCTTATTTTTAACGCTAAATATGATAAAATTAGAAAATTTGGGGGTTTTCATTCGAAAAAACACCCTGTATTATTGGCTATCAAAATATTACAAAAATCTAATAAAGTAAGCCCTTTTCAACAAGGAATCTAACCCAAATTAATTAAAAAATGTTTATAGGAAAAATTGGCATAAAAACCTAAATATGTCAAAAACGTTTAGACTTTTGTAAAGGACATAGTATACAAAAAGTGCCTAGAATCTTGCGCTGAATCAAAAATGCATTAATATTTTTAATTAAGCAAGTTAATATCTACTTCTGTCACCATCTTGAAAATATTTTTGCTGGGTTGCCCCAATCGACATCAGTATATGTACCCTTAAATTTTAAAAATTTTTCTATATATAGATCGAATTGTTTCCTGGTTCGTTTCTTTTTCTAAATAGTGTAGTTTTTGAGATATTTACCAAACTTATAATTTTTAAAATGGGACGTCTTGTATATTATTTTAGATGTTGATTAAGCATAATTTAGGCTTTTCAAAAATGTAAAATGTGTTTATTTTATGTTTAACAAGGTCAGAATTCGATATTTTCAATAACTTACTTTAATTTTAATAATAGGTAATGGCCAATTTACAAGAAACAAATGCAGAATTTTGGCAATAATAATTACACCAAAAATTGGACACTTTAAAAGGTAATTTTAAGGTTTTTCTGTACTTTCGATTGTAAACACTTATTTATTATTACATTTTTTACTTTAAACAACATTAACATATCATACCTTTCATAATTATCATAAAGGCCATTGTAAACGCAAAATAAATAAAAAGTAAAATAAAAACACCTGTATAGTGTAAATATTTTATAAATAACAATCTGTTTTGTTTCTTTTAAATTGGCCATGGCCTACTGTTAAATATCAAGTAAATTAGTGAGAATATCGAATTCTGATCTTTTTCTTAGAATCATCATCATCATCATCACACAGCCTGTAGCGTCCACTGCTGAACATAGGCCTCCCTCAATCGTTTCCAATGTTCCCGATCTTGTGCTGATCGAATCCAGTTTGTTGCGATTCTCTTGATATCATTAGTCCACCGTGTTGGAGGTCTGCCCCTACTTCTAAACGCCTGGAACCTAGGACGCCACTCTATATTGCGTTTAGTCCACCTAGCATCTGTTCTAGTTCTAATAATTACATTTGGGACTTTATCTTAGTGAGTGTTTCTGCACCGTACGTGAACACAGGGAGCACACACTGTTCATAAACCTTTCTTTTCAAGCAAATCGGTATATTGCGTTTAAATACGTCCTTTCTCAGCTTGCCGAACGCCGCCCATGCTAGTGTTATGCGTCTTTGAATTTCGCAGGTCTGGTTATCTCGGTTTATTCTCAGTTCATGGCCCAAATATTTATAAGATGTTACATACTCGATTTCAGATTCGTTTAGGAATATGTTGCTACTTGGAACTAAGTATGTCATTCATTGAGTTTTTGTACGGTTAATCTTTAGACCTACCACATCTGACGTTGCATTTAGGGTCCTTAATAACTCTTGGGCTTCTTCAAGGTTGTCAGAAATTAACACGATATGGTCAGCAAAGCGTAGGTGGTTTAATCGTTCATCATCGATATTGACTCCCATGTTCCCCCAACCTATTTTTTTAAACATGTATTCTAGCTGCATTGTAAATAGTTTTGGTGAGATGTTATCACCTTGTCGTACTCCACGTGCCATTCTAAATGTAGATGTTAATTTGGAATGGACTTATACACTTGCTGTTGCGCTATTATATATGTTCTTAATTAAAGCTGCATATCTGTTGTCGACTCTACAATCTGCTGGTGCAGCAAATATTTTGTTTTGGTCCGCTGAATCGAACGCTTTCTCGTAGTCCACAAATATTAAGATCAGTGGTTTGTTGTACTTCACTGTTCTTTCTATGAGCGTTTTCATAACTAGCCAGTGGTCGTTTGTACCATAACTGGATCTGAAACCTGCTTGTTCTCTAGGTTGGTAGAAACCTAATTTGGGAGTCAATCGTCTTGTTATTATTTTTATAAATAGTTTTTACATGTGGGAGAGGAGACTGATTGGACGGTAGTTTTTTGGGTTGGTGGGATCGCCTCTCTTATGCATGATTATCATTATGGTATTGTTCCATGAAGTTGAGATTTGTCCGGTCTCTAAACATCTATTAAATGGGACTTTGAGAGCATTTATTAATTTTTCCCCCCCTGCTTTAATACTTTCAATAACAATGACATCTTCTCCTGGGGATCTGTTGTTTTTCATTTCTTGTAAGGCCACTTCAACTTATGATGATGAAATTTCTGGTATATCTTCTGATGTTAGGTCATTGTTAATGGTGTACTTTTTGTATAACGCGCTGTAGAAATCTTCCACTATTTGGAGTATTTTTTCTCCATCTGTTGTAATTGTACCTGCTGCATCAAAGAGTCTGTGAATTTCTTTTGTTCCTTCTGCCAGGTTTCTTTTAAGTATTTTTAAGCTTTTATTCTGCTCAATTACATCGGATATGGCTTCCGTTCCATTTTTCTTCGTATTTCAATAAGCTCTTTTGTGTGTTGACTTAACTTGTCAGATGTTTTATTTTGTTTATTACAATACTTTTCTACGGCGTTTTTAGGATGTTTACTATTTGGTTATTTGTTTCCTTCAGGTCTATGGTTTCCAAATTTTGGGGTCCGTTTTCAACATATTCTGTGTATTCAGAGAGATTTTCTGGGGTTGTCCATCTTCTTAGGTTCTTTCCTGTTACTGGTTTGGCTCTTTCCCTTTTTCTTAGAATAAAATAAACATATTAAATATTTTTGAATAGCCTAAATTATGCTTATTCAATATCTAAAGTAACATACAGGATGTAATATTTAAAAAATCATAACTTTGGATAATATCTCAAAAACTAAACTTGTTAGAAAAAAAATGACTACGTCACTGAACTCTTCGTCAAAAACTCTATAAAGATTAGTTTTTATCTATCTAAAATACGAGATGTGCCTAAAAAAAGGAAGATTTTCAAATTCACCCTGTAGACTAAAAACTAAGAGAGCCATGGCAAATTCGACACCAGAATCTTTCGTTTCATTAAAAAGTTGGATACTAAAGTAAAAACCGCAACACTATATCTTTGATAATAACTCCAATGCCCCTTAAAATTGTCGAAAATGGGACACCCCGTATGAAAATCGGGACATTTGGGATCAAAATTAAAACTTAAAATCCACCCACCCCTTCCGTCGTCACATTCATGGCAAGCCACTATCCTCAACTATTCCGAATTGGCAGAAACAAACTAAAATTCATCTAAAATTGAAGAGTTCTCGAAGAGCACGCCATTTAAAATTAAACACTAACACTTTATAGGGTAATAATGAATTTACAAAGCTCTCGAATTTTATTACAATGTATTCTCTTTACTATCATGTTTAAATTAAAAGCACGGGCTATTTCTTTTTATTGAGCATCTAAACTTTTATATGAAAGACAATTTCTAATTTTCAAAGGTTTAGAGGCGAAATTTAAGGATTTTACTTCTGCTTTTTATGTGGCTCGTAAGTTGTTTGATTTTAGGGCTCTTACCTGAGAGAAATGTTAAGAAAGGGCGGAAGTGTTATCGGCTTAGGTGCTTGAGTGTTTTTTCTTGATAGCGTATTTTAATTAAAATGTGTTCCATAATTTTTCTTTTAACCATCCAAATCCAAAATAGCAGTTACCCGTCGCGGCTTCGCCCGAGAAGCAGTGAGGAACAGTTTTGGAAGACTGCTACCTTACGGCGCTTTAATTAATTTACTTTTTTCGTTTTTATTCTGCTTCTGTTAATGATATCAATGTGAAACAAACGTTATACTGTTTTTGCAAATTGCCGCAATATACTAACGAAATTTGAACAAAATTTATAAAATAGTCTTGGTGTTATATGGCAAAATAATAAAAACATATTTTAGTCCTTTTCAGCATTAAAAAATTTCGAGAAATACACAGATCTCATTTTAGATTATCGTATATTTATCAATAAGACATCTCAAAACAGAAAAGGCCATAGGACCAGATGGAGTTGGTGGTGACTTATTGAAACTAATCCAAATATTTCTTAAAATAATACAAGGACGAATATATACGAAACTTGAACAGGACATTAGCGATACGCAATTTGACTTCAGGAACGGCTTAGGCACAAGAGAGGCATTATTTAGTTTAAATGTTTTAATTCAGCGAAGTCGTGATGTAAATTGTGATGTTTTTGCCTGCTTTATTGATTTTGGAAAAGCTTTCGACCGAATAAATTATCAAAAACTAACAGAAACACTACAAGAGCATCAATTGGTGGAACAAGAATCATTTGTTCAGGTGGAGGAAAAGTAATAACAAAAATTCGAAATTCGTCAGGGTGTTCGGCAGGGTTATGTGTTATCCCCACTACTCTCTAACATCTATTCAGAAAAACTATTTCGGAAAGCTCTTGAAGAGATAAAAGAAGGTATCTCTCTAAATGGGGTTTTGATCAATAATCTGAGATATGCAAATGATACTGTCCTGCTTGCAGACACAACTGAAGGACTTCAAAGACTGATAGAAAAGGTAGATGAGATCTGTGAAAAATACAACATGCGATTGAATATAAGCAAAACAAAGGTTATGATAATAAGAAAAACGTATCCCAAAATGTACAATTTCACGTCAGAGGTTCTCTTATTGAAACAGTATCATCCATCAAAAATATTTGTGCGCACAACTACATGATAAGTGGGAGCAAATAAAAGAAATAAAAATACGCCAGAGCCTATTTCAATCGCATGACAACACTATTAGGTAATATGAAACTTAATCTACAACTAACAACTCGTTTACTAAAATGCTACATATTCTCGATACTGCTGTACGGTGTAGAATCTTGGACATTGACGGAGGCTGCATGTAAATGACTTGAGGCTTTTGAAATGTGATGTTACCGACGTATGATGGGAATATCTTGGACACATCACGTAACCAACGAAACTGTTCTGCAGCGCATGCGAAAGGAGAGAGAGATCATGAGGACCATTAAAGAAAGGAAGTAAGCATACTTTGGACATATAATGCGTAACCAAAAATACGAACTGCTACAATTAATTATGCAAGGCAAGAGAGGCCCCGGAAGACGACGAATTTCATAGATTGGCTTTGGGACAATATTGGAAAAGTTTCCAGCAAGTTTCATTGAATCCTCTTAAAATAAGTAAAACTATCGAAAGTCCTTAATTAGCTTGACGTGTAACTTCCATAGATTGCAGTAGAGAATATATATATATATATATATATATATATATATATATATATATATGTATATGCTGAGTCCCTCTCAGGACTGTAAGGCAGCTGACGTTTCGGTGAAATCTCATTCACCATTTTCAAAGCTCACTGTATGGCGTCTATTAACTCAACGTGAGAATATCCGACATAACATATATATATATATATATATATATATATATATATATATATATATATATATATATATATATATTTTTTTTCATGAACTCTAAATAAGCTGCTTATTATTTTTTTTTGTTTTACAAAGTTCTTTTTACGTATTTTCTGAACATTTCATAATAGACCGAAAATTATGTGATATCAGAACATTTTTTGTTCCAAATTTCAAATCAATAAACACAAATTTCTTATATGTCAATAACTTGAGATTGTCAAACAGAAGAATCTACTTTCCAAATCATTTTTAGATGGTTTTCAAAATTGAGAAAATTATGTTTGGTACAAATTTGGGATGTTGATATATAAAGAATTAATAATCTATATTGTTTCAATCAATATAACCTTAACCACGAATTAAATTTACTTACCAATTTCTTCGCTAGGACTTTTAAAAAACATTGCATAATAAATTATACACTAAAATGGCCAATACTTAATAATTTAAAAATTGTCTAAACACAAAAACAACGAAACAAATTTCACAAACCATCAAAGTCAATCGTCATATTGACAGAACCTTTCAGATAACAAGTCCGGGACCCCAGAACATCCAGAATAAGAAAGGTTAGGTCAGGTTAATGACAAGTCGGTAAATTAACACACTGTCACACTAGCGCCACTTCTGAGATGTGCGCAAACTAAAAACGCTGTCTAACTTTGTTTGAAGGTTGTAGCCAATATTGAAGGTTGACTAAAATGAGGTTGTCGGACGGGGAATTATACGCAACCTCTATAATCGCACTATATCTATATGCAATAATGCCAAGTCATTGGAAAAAGAGGTAGCAAATATGAAATCTGATTTACAACCGAATGGTTATCCTTTAAAACTAATTTACGATGTTATAAATAACTTTAGAACAACGAATACTGGAAAGCAAGAAACACATTTATTCTTCGCAATTTCGCACATTAAGGGAACTTCGGAGAAAATAAGACGATCTGCCGGTAGTTGTAATATAAAACCGGCCTTTAAATCAGGAAATACACTTAGAGCTCATTTAACAAAAACAAAACCAAAAATTAGCAATAGGAAAGAATGGAAAGTTCCATGTGAGTGTGGTGAAATGTATATTAGAGAAACCAAATGACCACTAGAAGTTAGAATTAAGGAACACAAAAAGGGGAAGCGTCGAGATCAGGTATTGCAGAACACGCCTGGGGCAAACAACACCATATAAAATGGTCTGAGGCTGCGCCAATATATACATAGAACCCAACATGAAAAAAAAGAAAATTTATAGAGGCAGCTTATAATAAAAACAATAATGGAAACCGAGTGTTGAGATACCTAATCTTTGGCAACCACTACTTTGTAACATCAAATCATTGAGGTGTGTACAGTGAAGCGAAGCTTTGCGCTTCAATGGATACAGTCTCTAAATAAGCTCGTAGTCTTAAGACAAAACATTCAGTTTATACTTGATAACGATAAGAGATACAACCTAATCGAAACGTCGTAAAAATAAATAAAAATAAAGACAATGCTGTCTAACTTGTCTCATAAGAAATGCCTAGACCCTGATATAAACCTCAGTAAATCAAAAAAAAAGGAAACGCTGTCGATGACGAAAAATATTCCACAGCTTCCTAAACATATTCTAGTTCGACCACTAATTTCAAAACTAACCATAATGCAGAACAATAACGAAAACTTCATATTAAAGTTTATCCCAAGGCATACAGGTAGAAAGCTCAAAAGCGTGTTTATATGTGGTTTTAATTACAATATTATATAACCTACCATTTCATTATGTTATATTACTGTGCTGTGTATACCTCTTTGTTATTGTACTGTTGTGTAAGCTCTATGTACATTTTACTGCCCTCGCTCTAAAATTAAAGTGAAAACTTAAATAAAATATTCCTTCGGAGAAAATTTTACCGTATTATGAGTAAAACTACAGTGTAAAATGCAAATATTACTTTAAAAGGATAATTTATGTGGATAAGGTGTTATTGAAGTATACATAGTATAAGTTCCCTAGCCGCGTTTGGCTGCATATTCGGGATAATCCTGAAATCTGCTAGATGAATTTTGATCCGCTTTATACTGTTAGTTAGCTCGTTTCTTGAAGAATATTTTAGAATAAAATAGATCGATATTTGATGTAGAGTAGCTGAGCAGTGACAATGGTTTCGGCTCGGAGACAAAATTGAGAGTTCTAGATAAGAAACTTGGAATATATTCGAATGAAGTGTCATTAAATAGGTCATCAAAAACCTCAATAATGTACTCATATATGGAGCATTTCTCCTGAAACGTCCCAAACTAAGATACGAGTGCTAAATCACTATGTTAAGAACTTGCGTTTTCGATACTGAAATTAATCTGAAACAACTATGTATGTATGTATATATATATATATATATATATATATATATATATATATATATATATATATATATATATATATATATATATATATATATACATATATATATATATATATATATATATAAATATATATATATATATATATATATATATATATATATATATATATATATATATATATATATATATATATATGTAATCGAAGGTTTTCGGGCATCCCGTGTATGTGCTGAGTCCCTCTCAGGACTGTAAGGCAGCTGACGTTTCGGTGAAATCTCATCCACCATTTTCAAAGCTCACTGTATGGCGTCTACGAGCGAATTGACGCCTGCGACTCCGGTGTTGGCGGTCCCGTGTGCGCGTCGGACGCGTTCATTTTCCGAGTGGTTCCGGCCCATCAGGTTGCGAGACCTGCTGCGCGTCATCGGCCCTGTTGCAAGTGTTTGGGGTTGCGTTGCCGAGTTGTCATCTGTTTCGTTACTAAGTGGTACTAGTTGATGTTTTGTAAGCAGATTTTTCCAAGTATTAGGCACACGTTGGCTATCATCTCTGCTATCTAAGTTGTTGGGCCTCTTTGCAATTTCAATGGCTTCCCTTATAAGTCTTGTGGATAGGTTTTCACATCTCGATAGCATTTTTGTTCCCGAGAAATTTATCTTATGTCCTGTGTTTAACCAGTGTTGGGCCAGAGCAGAAGAAGTTGTTTTTTGCTTGACAGTGTTCATATGTTCGTCTCTTCTGGCGCTTATTTTACGGTTGGTTTGGCCTACGTAAGATGAGCTGCACTCTCCACATGGAATTTCGTACACTCCCTGGTTTTCTAGAGGGATTCTTTCTTTAGGTGTTGGCAAGAGATCTCTTACTTTACGATCTGTGGTGAAAATGGTTTCAATATTGTGTCTCCTGAGAATTCTTGCGATCTTGTCTGTGGTGCCTCTTACATAAGGAACAGGTCTCGCAACCTGATGGTCCGGAACCATTCGGAAAACGAACGCGTCCGACGCGCACACGGGACCGACAACACCGGAGTCGCAGGCGTCAGTTCGCTCGTAGACGCCATACAGTGAGCTTTGAAGATAGTGAATGAGATTTCACCGAAACGTCAGCTGCCTTACAGTCCTGAGAGGGACTCAGCACATACACGGGAAGCCCGAAAACCTTCGATTACACATCACACCCGTGAGAATATTGAGCATTGAGGACGATATAGGTATTTTTCAGAATGTTTGTGAAATGAAGCAACAAACGAGGAGCTGCACGTACTTGGCGCTCAATAAGCTCGCTGGTGTATACTCCGCTACACAATAATATTATAGTTTAACATTACGGTTATTGCTTAAATGGGAAGAAATTAAATAACAGAGTATTAGCAAAGTAAATAATATAATAAAATTACCAGAATCAATATCTATGCCGAAGAGTAGGGTGGGTTATTCATGGCTTTAGCTTTTAACTTCACTCCTATAGATATGCAAGTGCAAAGAAGATACATACGCAAGTGAGCAAAAAGGTTTTAATCAAATGTCTAGCTGAGTTGCTAGCATAAAGCTGGTTATGCTGTAAATAAAGTTATCTGGTTCAAATAGAAATACAATTTTCAGTTTCAAGTGAAATAAATTACAAATTAGTTTACAGTTGTGAAACTCAATAATTTATAATTATTAAACTGTGAAGTAAATTGAAGCAAAAGGAAAATTTTAACTAGACCAAGGTAAAATACTTTTATTGGATATCATCAAAGATACGGTATATAAAAAAATAAGAAACCAGATAAAATTTAAAACGTTACAAACCTACCTATTGGTTCTAAAATATAACGCAAGTTTAAAATACAAAATAATAAATAAAATAATTCAGGCTGTAACAGTGATCAACTGTGTAGTGGTGTATAGATATTGTTTAAACTTCGATATTCATTAACTGCTCACTGAAAGTTTTTACTGAAAGGTAAGCCGGAAAAATTTAACTTATTTTACACCCAACATCCCAAAGGATGGATCATATTATATATATATATATATATATATATATATATATATATATATATATATATATATATATGTATATATATATATATATATATATATATATATATATATACATATGCGCACTGATGTTTTTCCTGTTTTCAATCCGTTCGTCAATAGAAAAATCTTCACGACATTTCGCCAACATCTCAGGTGGCATTTTCAATTCATGCTTCCTCGACGACTGCTCGGCTTGGAAGCCGTCGAGGAAGCATCACTTGAAAATGCCAGCTGAGATGTTGGCGAAATGTCGTGAAGATTTTTCTAATGACGAACGGATTGAGAACTGGGAAAACACCAGTGCACATTCCACCATCCGTGAAAATCTACGTTACAACATATATATATATATATATATATATATATATATATATATATATATATATATATATATATATATATATATATATATATATATATATATAGATTTTGTGAACTCCTAAAAGTAGATTTCCGCTTCTTTCATACACGGCCGCGCATAAGTAACAATTGATGAAAGTTAATTTGCTTATAGAGTTAAAAAAAAACAACAGAAATATTATTATCAATTTATTGAGGCAGAATTTGAAAATATTTATTTAGTCAAAAATTATTCATGTTGAAAGGTGGCAAAAAATGCCATTTTCCAAATATTTAACGGGTTTTAACTAAAAAACTAGAGACACTTTTTGCTTGGAATCTCCAACAAAAATGAAACTATTTTTATTTTAAATTTTTTTAATTAATAGAAAACACACTGCTTTCCCGGACCACCACATTATTCCAACTTATACAACAGATTTTATTATTTTACAGATGAAAGCTTTGGCGAAACCTTTGAAGATAAGGTGTCCAATTTTCACTACTTGCTATACTATACCGAGAAAAAGTGACAATTAGAAAGGATTCCGCTGTAATACTCATAGTACCAATAGAAGTAAAATAGTAATACTACAAGATGTAGTTGTCCATTTATAAAAAGTAAAAAGAAAAGTTCAAATAAGTGTTAGCATTTCCTTTCTTTTGTCAAAAGTGCTGTATTTTTTTCTAAATTGAAAGAGAAAAAATTATTCCATTTTATTATAACAAATTAGTTATTAGTATTTTTCTTGTCGTTTGTAAGTTACGAATGATTTGAGAAAACTGTATATACAATAAATATTTATAACCAGTTAGTAAACATATTAATCATTATGTATAAATACAAGTAACAAAATTTTATTTGATAACTCATTTTTACCATTTTTTTTCAGATTTTTACACCAAGTGATAGTTAAGTAGAGGTTAATCATTTGCGAAATTTTGTTAATGTAGACCAGCACAGGATTTTTTTGTTCTCGTCATTTCTGACAATATTCAAAAACTTAACTTATGGTATTTTAAGGGAGTTTAAAAAAAACCATATTTTCTCCAATTTACGACGTGAACTCAGGGAAAACACCACAAGTTCCTCCTACCATTTTTAAGCAATATATGATTATTTTACTTAAAAAATGTAAAGGTAATAAAATTTTGCAAGGTATGCCTTTTGTAGCCTCTGGTTAAGATGATAAAATCTGTTAATGGAATCTTCAATAGACAGTGTTGAAATATCTAATTTTTGGTAATTATTACTTAGTAATTACAATTATAACCTTAGTAAAATCTCCAGTTTTTACTTAATAATGATTAGAAATACGATCTGATCAAAACATAGTACAAATCAAGATCAAACAAGTTCAATAACCACCTTTAGTAAAGATTTTAAAGTAATAAAATATAACATATTTTTCGAACTCCTTGTATTTTAGGAGCGTGCGACATTTTAAGTAATTACTTTATCCAGTCCACATTATGACATTTGGATATAAAATTTTAATGTACAATATACGTGTTCACGAAAGTAACATAAACGGAGATAATTGTATTACGCTGGCAGCTGGTTTTACTTTCTTGGGGTGGTATAAAAAAGGTATTTTTGGATTATAACCTTAAGTAATTTATCCGAAAATGTTGCTAAATAATTAAATATTAATATGTTTACGTGATGTCCAATTAAAGAAAAGAAATAGCATCAAGTCTCAAAATTCGAATACAGTTTTTGTTTGTGCAATAATTGACACAATTATTGGATATTTTTGTTTTAAAAATAATTTTAATGTCATAACCTTATACAATACTCGCGGAAAGTAGGCACGATATGGAAACATGTTATATATATATATATATATATATATATATATATATATATATATATATAAACATGTTATATATATATATATATATATATATATATATATATATATATATATATATATATATATATATATATATATATATTTGTCAACCTCTGTCCATCCACTCCTGGATGTAGGTCTCTCTCAATTGTTTCCATCTTTCTCTATTCTTCGCCAATCTCATCCACTGTTTGCCCTCCACTGTCCTTATGTCGTCTCCCCATCTTTTTTGAGGTCTTCCCGTGCTTCTTGTTGTCTCCCTCGGTCTCCATTCCAGGATTCTTCGTGTCCATCTGCTTTGCAACCTCCTTCACGATATCTTTGACTTTCGTTCTGCGTCTCATCTCGATGTTTCTAATCCTGTCTCTCAATGATATTCCAAGCATGTTTCTTTCCATCGCTCTTTGGACTGTTTCTAATTTTTTGGTAAGGAACATGGTCTCTAATCCATACGTACACACCGGTAATATGCATGTGTCGTATACTTTTCTTTTCAGATTTATGGGAATTGAATTATTTTTCAGGATGTATGCAAGTTTACCAAAAGCGGCCCATGTCAGCTGTGTTCTTCTTTTTATTTCAGCATCCTGGTTTGATTTCTCTAGTCTGATATCATGACCCAAGTATACATAGTGTTCGACGTTTTCTGTCCTCTGGTTCTGTATTGTTATGTTTGCCTGTTCATGGCTCATTATTTTTGTTTTGTTGTAGTTCATTTTAAGGCCTACGGATGCAGATAAGTCATTTAGCTGTTGTAGCATTTCGTTCAATTCTTGGAGATTACTTGCTATTAAGATGATGTCATCAGCAAATCTGAGATGGTTTAAGTATATTCCGTCGATGTTTATACCTTTGATGTCCCATTTAAGTCCTCTAGGACTAGGGTGAACAGTTTTGGGAGATAGTGTCCCCTTGTCTCACTCCCCTTTGTAGTTTTATGGGGTTCGTTTTCGCCTTGTCGTCTATTTTTATTTTGGTTTAATGGATCATATATATATATATATATATATATATATATATATATATATATATATATATATATATATATATATATATATATATAATGTTCGTAGTTTGTTATGTATAATAAGAAACTGACGAAAACATAAAATATATAACATATTGTATTTGGTGCAATTAGCAAATGTCATTTAAAAAGTTTAAACATCCAAAAATATTATTATTTGCCCAAATATAAGGAAATGTCATAAAGAAAAGTTATCTGGTTTTTCATGGATATTCTAAATCCACAGTTTAGTATGCACGTTTTAAATTTTTTTTATAACATTTTGCCCAAAAATTCACATATTTTTTTCCATTTATATTTCTCTCGAATTTCTGATAAAAATTGATAGCGCTTCATAAAAAGAGGAAAAATCTACTTTATTTTTTTCCTAAAAGATTATTGTATGTACAAAAATATTCCTGTTTCCTTATACTGAAAATATTTGATATTTGGTGAAAATAACGTAAAAATATAATAGGAAAATTACACCAAACTAGTTCCTTATATTGTAGAAATCCTAAAATTTACATTTATTCTGTAAACGCTACTTGTGGCGGCACCAAAATATGATTCTTCACAAAAAGACTGAGAGATAACATGCTTTATTTGCTTTATTACTGTAGTTTGTTTCAATCTCACGTTAGTAATAATTTGTTTTATTTACTAATAACACTGTTCTACATGCCTCCCCAAAACTAATGTGTTATTTCGATAATTTCTACCAAATATATAACCTTTACACTGACGTTGTCGTATCACGTAGCAAAATCTAGAAAGCATCTACAACATGTTTTGACCGATAGCAAAGCAGATATAAGGATGTATCTCTACGATATATACGTTGTTATAGCATATCGAAATGCCACGTAGCAGGATCTACGTTTGATCTAAGTTAAGGGGAAATTGAACACAATCTAGCAACACCGCATGGAGCGTCTGGGGCTTAAAATAACGGAAATACCCATTAAACCCAATGTAATTCCTAATTTCACCATACCCCGTAGTCGCCGAAGAATCAGCTACTTCTAGAAGGGGCCCTGTATACAGAAATTACATAATTGATTCTGGTACTCTTGATGCCCGATGTTTCTAGAAAATATTAGATGTACGAAACGAGTATATAAGAAACCGTTCCATCTCCGGAGGATCAGTATTAGATATACGAACGAAGTGTAAAGAACTAGCGAATAGAGAAGCGTTATAGTAGTGCTATTATTTTACCATGTGTAAACTATGTCGTCACAGTCCTGTGTGAGCAAACCGAACAATTTCTGTTATATATGGGATGAAGTGAATCTGAAAGCTCAATGAAAGACTTTGAGCCCACTTGTAAGAGAAACCTACGAGTTATATTTTGGGCGAAAAGTTAGCGATCAAGAAAAAACTTGGGCTAACAAAATTTGCTGCCACACGTGCTCAAGAACCTTAACATGGTGTCTTCTAAGTACTCACAAGTCTATCAAGTTTGGAGTGCCAATGATTTGGCGGCAACCTTAGAATCATGTTAATGATTGCTACTCTTGCTTAACAAAAATCCGGACGATCTATAGGAACAGATTTCCTATCTGGTTTTTTTTCCAGCAATTATTAAGTTCTCTGAGCAATTTCCAGAGCTCAGTTCATTTAATTTGAGGTAAGTCTCGATCTTCATTGATTTTAGTTACAATTTTGTCGGCGGTTGGGATCTGCTTCTCATAATAAAATGTATGTACAACTCATTTTATTGCAGTTTACATCTCGTCTTCCAACGAGGTTTTTCGTCTGCCTGTGATCGAACGTGGCTTGGAAATTCTAACAATTCCAGTCGTTTTTTTCTCCATCAGTATTCGGTATATAGTGGATTTTCCAACTCCTGTCATGTTGGAAAACATCTATCTAGATATCGATATCTTAAGGCATCATAAATAATCATCATAATTAGTTTTTCGTTGAGGAAAAAATGCCCAGGTTTAACGATTTTGGAATAAATATAGATGTGGAAGCTATATCTTTTGGGTATCCTGCTAATCTCAAATAATATATGAAAACAAGCACAAACAAGGACACACTGTATGGTGTACTTTGCTAACTGACAGAAACTAAATTGAACTATCAGAAATTTTATTATTGCAGTAAATTTATAAAAGCTTATAATATCTAAATATAATCAAATATAATTAGATTTACGGCAGTCCTCAGTTACCTGCGGCACTGGAGCAGATACGTAGGAGGTTTCGGTGACAGTTTTATCTTTCTCTCTCTCTGGTTCTTGAATAGACTATAGAAATGTGTATGCTTGCGATCGTCTCTCCTTTTCCCAAGAGCTATGAGTTCAGGAAAAAACAACCGATTCTACCTTTTATACTAGAAATGTGTATGCTGCTTGCATCCTCCCTCCCTGTCGACAACTTGTTTTTTCTTGTGATCGCCCCCTCCCTCTCCAAGAGCTTCAGATTCAGAAAAATAGACCCAACTCTGCCTTTTACACAAGAAATGGGAATGTTGCTTGAGCCCCCCCCCCCCCCCCGTCGACAACTTGTCTTCTCTAGCCATACAGTACTTCTGTGATATCACCCCCCCCCCCAAAGAAAGAGGCTGGATCCGCCCCTGGCCTTGTCTATATGTTATTTTTTATAATTGTTTCTTGTTAGGGCGTCTTGCAGTATGTTCATCTCTTGTGATGATTTTCTTGATCTGTAAGGAAATGCGATCGAAACGCAAGTGATTTCACTACTGCATATAATTGAGTGGGATGATGATGTGAATCGGCGTTGAGGTATCTGTTAGTGTGAGTGAACTTTCTGTAAACAGTGTGCGAAAGCAAGCCATCCTCTTTTCTTTTCAGTAGGATATCTAGAAACAGTAATTTTCTTTCCTGTTTTGTCTCCATGGTGAATTTGATTTTTGAGTGTATACTGTTTATGTGATTTAGGGAATTTTTGAGATTTTCTTCTTCATGGTGCCAGATAACGAACGTGTCATCTACGTAACGCAGACACAGTCATGGTTTGTGTAAAGAGCTCTCTAAAGCTTTTGATTCGAAGTCCTCCATAAATAAGTTAGCGAGTGCAGGAGATAGCGGCAATCCCATAGGGGCTCACTCGACTTGTTTATATTGTCGGCCTTCATAAGTAAAATAGGTGTTATCAAGACAGTGTCCAGCTAATTCGATGATATATTTTGGCAGATTGTTTTCTATTACACAAAGGGCTTTTTTGACTGGTATTTGCGTAAAGTGAAAGATCTCTTGCCAACATCTAAGGAAAGAATCCCTCTGGAAAACCAGGGAGTATACGAAACGCTGCCAAGCAAAAAAACAACTTCTTCTGCACTGGCCCAACACTGGTTAAACACAGGACATAAGATAAATTTTTCAAGAACAAAAATGCTATCGAGATGTGAAAACCTGTCCACAAGAATTATAAGGGAAGCTGTCGAAATTGCAAGGAGGCCCAACAAATTAAATAGCAGATGATAGACAGCGAGTGCCTAATCTGCTTACAAAACATCAACCAGTAGCACTTAGTAACGAAACAGAGTACAACTCGGCAATGTAACCCTAAACACTGGCAATAGGGCCGATGATGCACAGCAGGTCTCGCTACCTGACTGGTCAGAATCATACCGAAAACGAACGCGCCTGACGTACACACGGAACCGACAGCACCCGAGTCGTAGGCGTCAGTTTGCTAGTAGATGCCATACAGTAAGGTTTGAAAATGGTAAATGAGATTTTACCGAAACGTCAGCTACCTTAGAGTCCTGAGAGGAACTCAGCACATACACCGGATTCCCGAATACCTTCGATTACACACACACACACACACACATATATATATATATATATATATATATATATATATATATATATATATATATATATATATATATATATATCTGAATGAAATACTAACACTCCAAGTATTACATAAAATTTATTTCAATCCAACAATACAATTTCCCTCAATAAATTTTAATAATTAATTTCCCCCTGCAACATTTCCAGTAAAACTCGCTCTGTAACAAAATAATAGAGTACATTTTATCTAAGTTAAACTTGTTACAAGTTTTAATGCCCGGGCTAACAAGTAAACCAAAATTATGTATTTTAATGCAGTATCGCATTACTGAGCTTAAACGGGACCAAAGAGTTTTCCAATTTTGGAAATCTGATACAATATTCTGTTGGGAATTGTTTTGGGGTTGAATGTAACTCGAGAAACATGAAAAGGATGACTGTTATAGGGTAATGATGAAGGTAAATAAGTATATGTTATTGAACCCGCATTGAGAGGTAATTCTCTAAAATTTTGTTCATTGGCATTCCTAAGATAAATTAAAAGGAAACAACATTGAAATTTTTATCTAAATAAATATAGGGATGAATCACATAAAATAAGAGCAATCCACAGGCTGATTATGTTTCTCAGTATTTATTGAAAATTCACATCTTTCCGCAGCTTTTTTACGCCAATTTTGCTGTAGAAATGTTCATATATAATATCGTGTTTGTGAATTTGACTAGCAGTGGCAAAATTAAAAAATGGTGATTGCAAAATATGGCATATTATGTGTGTATTTTCCTAGCATCTCCCTAATCAAGTTAACGATCGTTTTTCAGTTTATCTTTGTTAAGTAATGCAGGATTTATCAGTCGAAATGATTCCAATATTCTGGATTGGATTCAAGTCTTGTGAACGCACTGGCCAAAACTATCATGTTGAGCCAATATGCCAGAAATTTATCTAAATGAATTTTAAAAAGCTTTTGTAGTTCCTCTACTTAAAAAGAGTGATATTAATACACTCTCAAACTATAGGCTAATAAGTTTGTTATCATCATTTTCCAAACTTTGTGAAAGAGTTTTCTATAATAGCTTATATCACTATTTTTCACATAGGATACTTTTTGCAGAGTTCCAGCTTGGCTTCTTAGAAATAAATCGATAGGGACGGCAATGTTTAACTATCTGGCAGCGGTGTATGAGGCACTTGAGTGTGGCGAAATGGCAGCTGGCCTATTTCTTGACCTCTTTAAGGCATTTTGCTACCTGGACCACTCCCTGCTCTTTGAAAAATGATCTAGATATGGTGTCAGGGGAAACACATTGAACTGCGTAAAATCATATCTTACTAAAAGATCACAAAGGGTTATTCTGAGGGGAGAAGAGAATGGTATAGTACATTCTCATTCAAATGAGATAGAGTTGTGTATGTATGGGCAGTATATTGGGACCATTGTTTTTTTGGAATTTGTTTAGACGATGACTGCAGATGACATAATATTCTTCTTAAAAATAAATCGATCCTAAACCTTTTAAACTAAATAGCTGACAATTTTAGACAACCTAAATTCTAGTAATCATCTGCATTTAAATACTGAAAAAACTTAATGTGTTATTTTTAAAACATCTCAAAGAAATGTTGCTTTACCATCCTCAGTCACAATAGATAAAACAAAGATCGATACATGCAATAGAAGTAAGGTGTTGAGAGTGTGGCTGGATCCTAATTTAAGTTGGATCATTCATATAGACTTTTTATGCAGTAAGCTTTCGCGTGTTTGTGCTATTCTTCCATATTTGCTTCCTCCAATTTTTCGCGAATTTTAGCATTTTCATCTGTATAACAAAACAAATACTCCGTTAAAATAGTGGTATTCAAAATTAAAAAAAAAAAAATGATCCGATTACAGTTATATGCCGAAAACAAATTAACTACCATCTAAACTACATGCTAATAATAATAATATTATAACACAGTTACTAGTTAATACTCTATCCCTCCGCAAAGTTAGTTCCATGACAAACGATTCGTGCTGTACTTTGATTCAAGATAGCGAGGGCTTACCTTTACCGTCTTAATGAAGACGACTATCGCTTGATAGGTACCGCCACAGGTAACATACACCGTAACTAGTCACTGTTCGATACCGTCCGCCATTCTATACCAGACGACTCTAATATTTTGTAATCAAAGCCTAAAACTTTTATAAATTATCGTCAATAGCAAAAACTACTGACGATGGTTGTCAAATGGGGGACATTTATTTCGATTTCACAAAAGCATTTGATCATTTGAACCAGTCCTTTTTACTTAAAAGACTGTCATCATCCGGATTTTCTGGTTCACTATTAACGTTATTTAAATCATATCTCTATAATCACATTCAGTATCTTAAAATTAGCGGTTCTCGCTCATTGAAATATATTTCAGCTTTTGGTGTACCAGTGGGACATTTTATTTTTTAATATTTTTATTATAACGACCTTGCTTCTGTTGCTAATACAAATATTTTACTCTATGCTGATGATGTTAAGCTGTATAACAGGATAAGTTGCTTACAAAACTGTATAGAGCTTTAATCGACCTTGGAGCAGGTTGACGAATGGTCATCGACAGCTCAGTATAGGGATATATAATTTATATCTTGTACCTCGAAATTATCTCCATTTAAGTACGCATATGCATTAAATATTATTTTACTTTCACAAGCAAAACTTTTAAAAGATCTAAATTCAGTTACGACCCAAAATTTTCTTCGTCTTTTCATATAAATAAAATCGTGTCTGATGAGATTTTTAGGCTTATCTTAAGTTGTCTAAATTAGAAAACGTATCAGCGATGTGGTCCTAAGCTACAATACCCACGTTAATAGTTTAGAAAGAGTCCAAAAAAAGTTCTTTAAAATATCTCATTATTAAGAATTTTGGAGCTTATCCTGAACAAGGTTTTTCACATGAACAATTGCTTGAGAAATTTAACGGAAAACTGAGATTTAACTAAAAAAAGGTAACAGTAAGTACAAATAACAATAGACATAAAAACAACCACCCACAATATAGAAAATGCCGAGAGAAACAATATAAATAAGGCTCAAACAGTGATAATCAAATATAACATAAAACTGTACTCTGTAGTATAAGGATGCTAATAGCCAATATTCAGGAAGATAAAATAACTAAACTAGGAAAGGAATGGAGAATGAAGTTAAACTACGGAAATCTGTAGTAAAATAAAAAATGCAACTAACCGGAAAATATTTTTATTCCAAGAATTTCTGAGAGATACTTAAGGATCAGGATATTGTATTGGCTCTTAACGTGAGTATTTGCACAAAAAGGCAAAATGAGCTGAATTGGCCATACTAAACATAAATCGAAATTTGTGACACATTTTTAAAATAACGGCGGAAATTTTTCTTATTAAAAGTTCTTAGCAATTTTATTGACTGTCCCAATATTTTATTGAGAATTAATTTATGTTTTCTCGTAAAAAATTAAAACAATTTTTCGTTTTTATCTCAAAATTCCTAGAATAAATTTATTAAAATTTTTCGCCTCTGTATTCTATGGTTGACACTTATAACATGAGAACAAATTTTGATATATTCAAGCTCGTCTCTGGCAACACTCTGGCACACTTAAATCCATGATATTTTTTTTCTCTTCTTTTTTATGTATAAAAGTAGGCAGACACTTACAGTATGAATGTTTAAATATCTGAATAACTGGAAAAAAAAAGGTAACAATAAATTCAAATAACAATAGACATGCATACACAACAACCCACAATGTAGGAAACAATATAAATAATGTTCAAACAGTGATAATCAAATATCAGTCAGTATTTAGGAAGATAAAATAACCGAGCTGGGAAAGAAATGGAGAATGAAATAGAACTACAGGATTTGCAATAAAATCAAAAAATGCAACTAATCGAAAAATGATATATTTTTATTCAGAGAATTTGAGAGATACTTAAGGATAAGGATATTGTTTGTATTAGCTCATCTCGTGAGTATTTGCAAAAACAAGGTTAAATTCTCTGAATTCGCCATAATAAACCTAAATTGAAATTTGCGACACATTTTTAAAATTGCGGCGGAAAATTTTCTTATTGACTGTCCCAATATTTTATTTAGAATTAATTTGTTTCTCGTATAAAATAAAAAAATTGTAATGTCTTTTATCTCAGAACACCTAGAATAAATTTATTAAAATTTTTCCTCAGTATTCTATGGGTATCACTTATAACATAAGAACAAACTTAAATATATTTAAGCTCATCTCTGGCAACAGTCTGGCACACTTAAGTCCGTGATATTTATTTTTTTTTTCTCTTCTTTTTTATATATAAAAGCAGGCGGACATTTATAGTGTGGATGTATAAATATCTGATCAAACTAGTAGCAAAACACTTTTTTCATTTCCATAGAACTCTTGTTTGCAGCTTATTCTTAGTCCAGACTAACGAGTCGCTACTGTGATACCCTTTTAATTCCCCACTTGCCCTTTACAGCCAAACTTACCCTTTACAGTTTTCCACTTGAAACAATTTTCAATAAATATTATTATCGGATTTGTGGACAAGTACTTTCGAATAAGCTTCCAAAAGTTTCTCGAAAAATAATACCGGTTACCGGTTTAATTTAAAAGTTTTAGCAAAAGAGGAGACGAACTAAATTGAAAAATGGAATTGGAATGAAATGCAAATATCCCCAGGGCAAGTGCTGTACTTAAAAGTTTCTCAAGAAGCTTTTATAATTTGAAGTAGTTTTTTCTTGAAACCGCTTTTTTAGCCGAATAATGAGAATAATTATCAAAATGTAATGATTTTTAAATAATGCCTATTCTTACGCTGTGTACACTGAAAAAACTGAATAATTTTCAGTAACGTACTACGAATTTTTTAACATTATACAGAATGTCCGGGGAAATGTGAAGAATCTCCCAGATATGAAAGAATGACGTAAAAAGAATACTACAAGTTTATATAAACTTTTTTGGTGTAGGCCTCCTCTTCGGAGATATAGGCTCCCAAAGAACTGCAATGAAATCAAGTTTTTTACACATAATTATGTGAACCACCAGGTATATTTAATTTTTTTTAATGTGGTGTATTCCAGGTAAGACCCTTGAAATTACTATCCTAGAAAAGTGTTGTGAATTACTCAGAAATGCAGGGAGGAACGAGTTGTGACACTCATGACCCTATTTTTTTTACGCCCCGTATGATAAGAAATTTTGACAACGTTTTTAACATACTTGACTAAAAGTTAAGTACTCTTCATTCATGTCGCTGATCCTAATGGTTTTCGAAAAAACGTCGTTTTATTTACATCATGTATTTGGCCTATTTCGAATAAAGAAAATACATCGTCACCAAAAACAGAGTATTGTTGTTGCAAACGTTGCTAGAAATGAAAGAAATAAATATAATCCATTTTAGAACTTGTCAACTTTCACTTCACTGACGCAATGATTCTTTAATTGGATATTAATTTACTGATTTTTGGATTTCGTGGTGAAATAGATTGTGAAATAATTCGCAATATGGAATACATGTTTATTGAATATGCAGATATGCATCTGATGTATGATCTTGCATCTTGAAATACTTTGGAAGCCAGGAGGTTATATCATGTCAGATATCCTAATCGTATTCTTTCAGATCAGAAAATATTTTAACGAATTGACCAGCGTTTAAGAGAGAAAGGTAGGCAACTTCATTTAATAAAGTAACATTATTACAGTTATAATCAGTACTGATGCTGGTCGGGGAAGCAAAATACGTGCGCAAATAGAAGACAATATATTAAATGCTGTAGATGACACTTCTTCAACGAACACTCGAAAATTATCAACATATTTTAATACGTCGAAAACAACAGAATCTGAAATTCTTTAAGAACGGCTGTTATATTCATGCAATTTGAAAAAAGAACATGAATTGATTCATGAAGATTTTCCCCGTAGACTGCAGTTTGCGAAATGGTTATTGAATCAATAATGAAATAATGTAAACTTCATAAGCACTATTCTCTTTACGGATAAAGCAGGTCTACCAAAAATGGTATAATAAATTTACACAACTCACATGTATAGGCTGATGAAAATCTACATGCAACTGTTGTTTCGCATCATCAATATCAGTTGATTTTGATTGGACCATTCGTATTGCCAATCAATTAATATCTGTGCAGAAATCATTGGCAATTTTTTGATTAGACCATTCGTATTGCCGGCTCGACTGAATGAAAAACTTTATTTGGAGTTCCTCCAGAACGTTTCTCACGATTTAGTAGAGCCCATACCACTTGAAACCTGACGAAATATGTACTACACACACGATGGGGCATCGCCTCATTTCAGCGTCACTGTGCGGGAGCACCTGTAAAACCTCTATCCAAACCATTGGATAGGTACAGGAGGACCTATTGCCTGGCCTTCTCGATCTCCTGACGTAACGCTGTTGGATTTTTACCTGTGGGAACATCTAAAAAATCTTGGTGTATTCCCTCCGGTTGATAGTAGGACGGAACTTATACGGAGAATCACGTTTCATTGTGATCAAATAAGGAACAATGCTGAGTTAATGTGGCGGGTACAGCAGTCCTCAATTCGTCGTGCCCGCGAGTGTATCAAACTTCACGGAGCCCATGTTGAACCTTCTTATGAAGCTTTTAAGCAAAAGTGTGTTTAACTTCCAATTGGAACTGTGGTGACAGGGGAAAAATCTTCTTTTTTATATTCCACCCCACAGAAGTTAGGAGACTAACAATGTAAATAAAATGACGTTTTTTCGAAAACGGTTAGGATTAGCGACATGAATGAAGGTACTTAATTTTTAATAGATAACGAAAAGTACGAAAAAACGTTGCCAAAGTTCTTATCATACAGGCCGTAAAAGAAATGGGGTCATGAGTATCACAGCTAGTCCGTCCCTGCAGTTGTGAGTAATTCACAACACTTTCTTAAATACTAATTTGAAAGGTCTTACCTGGTACACATCATATTAAAAAAAATTGAAATATACCTGGTGGTTCAGTACTTATGTGTAAAAAACTTGATTCCATTGCAGCTCTTTAGGAGCGTATATCTTCGAGGAGGAGGCCTATACGAAAAAAATTTATATAAACTTGCAGTATTCCTTTCATGAGTTTTTTTCATATCCGGTAAATTTCACCCATTTTTCTGGATACCCTGTATAATATGTATCTTAAAATACTCTTTCAAATAGAAATGCGAAATTTCCACCATTACTGAACCTTTACTTATAGCTAGTGTGTGAATAAAAACTGTTTACTTCAAATATATCTAGACACGGTACTAAAATTTTTTTGGCAACTTCGCTTCACGTCTGTCTTCAAGTGTATTGAAAGCGTAGATGACGGACATCAAAAAATAATGTTTTTCTGAACCAATAAGTTTTAATAGTATCGTCACGAAAATTCTACACATGCCAGCTTTTATAAATCTTTTCGTAGCTTCAATCATAAAATTTTCTTTTATTTTTCAAGAATGATATGCAAAATATTGCTGACGAGCTGTTTTACAAACATCAAAGACCTCTCAAACTAAAAATGCACCAATCCTGAAACACAGTGCTGCCGGTTTTATAAACTAGATAATATTTCGTAATGTGATTTTAAGCTAACATATTTATATTGATAAAGCAAAATTGTCAACAATTAAAAAAGAAAAATCTCATAGAGGATTGAGTTTTTAAATAAAACAAACATAATTTAAATATATATTTTTGGGTGAGCACTGATAATGTTATTTTTCTCCGAATAAGTAAACACTACCAGAAAAAGTTTATTGTTTTAGCTGAGTTCTTTATAAAGGTATGGAAATATATTCAAAACATTTATTAAATTACAATACTTATTTAATCTCTCTCTCTTTGTCAACTTCTGTCCATCCACTCCTAGATGTAGGTCTCTCTCAATTGTTTCCATCTTTCTCTATTCTTCGCCAATCTCATCCACTGTTTGCTCGCCACTGTCCTTATGTCGTCTACCCATCTTTTTTGAGGTCTTCCCGTGCTTCTTGTGTTCTCCCTCGGTCTCCATTCCAGGATTCTTCGTGTCCATCTGTTGTCCTCATATCGGGCTATGTGACCAGCCCATCGCCACTTCATCTTTACAACCTCCTCCACTATGTCCTTCACTTTCGTTTTGTGTCTTATCTCGGTATTTCTAATCCTGTCTCTTAATGATATTCCAAGCATGTTTCTTTCCATCGTTCTTTGGACTATTTCTAATTTTTTAGCGGACTTTTTGGTGAGGGATATGGTCTCTAATCCATACGTACACACCAGCAATGTGCATGCGTCGTATACTTTTCTTTTTAGATTTATGGGAATTGAATTATTTTTCAGGATGTATGCAAGTTTACCGAAAATGGCCCATGTCAGCTGTGTTCTTCTTTTTATTTCAGCATCCTGGTTTGATTTCCCTAGTCTGATGTCATGACCCAAGTATACATTGTGTTCGACGTTTTCTATCCTCTAGTTCTGTATTGTTATGTTCGTGGCTCATTATTTTTGTTTTGTTATAGTTCATTTTAAGGCCTACAGATGCGGATACGTCATTTAGCTGTTGTTGCATTTCGTTCAATTCTCGGAGATTACTTGCTATTAAGATGATGTCATCAGCAAATCTGAGATGGTTCAAGTATATTCCGTCGACGTTTATACCTTTGATGTCCCATTTAAGTTCCTTAAAAATGTCCTCTAGGACTAGGGTGAACAGTTTTGGTGAAATAGTGTCCCCTTGTCTCACTCCCCTTTGTAGTTTTATGGAGTTCGTTTTCGTCTTGTCGTCTATTTTTATTTGAATGGTTGCATTTTCGTATATGTTCTTTATGATGTTTATGTATTTGAATCGATTCTTGCGTTTTGTAAGGATTGTAATACTGCCCATATTTCGACGGAGTCGAATGCCTTCTGGAAATCTACAAAAGCCATATGTAGCGGTCGTTATATTCGAAGCATTCTCAATTAGTATTCTTATAGTGTGTAGGTGATCTGTGGTGCTAAAGTGTTTTCTGAATCCAGCTTGTTCGAGAGGTTGATAACAATCGAGTTTGTTTGTTATGCAGTTGGTTATGATTTTGGTTAACAACTTGTAGGTGTGTGATAGTAGGGATATTGGTCGGTAGTTTTCAATATTTGTATTGTCTCCCTTTTTGAATATTAAGATTACTTCGGAGTTATACCAATTCTGTAGAATTTTTCCCTCTTCAATTATTTTAATAAATAGATTCTTCAATATTTGTTCTATTTTTGTGCCGCCAATTTTCAGCATATCTACTGTAATTTTATCTTCTCCTGCACATTTATTGTTCTTTAATTTATTTAGTGCCATTCTTATCTCTGAGTTTGCTACTTCTAGAATTTTCTCCGAGCCTATGTTGAGTATGGTTTTTTTTAAGTATAACAAAATAGATTAAACACTGAAAAAGACCTATACAACCGAGATTTATGATAGAAATGCCACCAACAAAAAAATATTAAGTGATTTTGAAATAATATTCCAACTAATTATTTCCATACTTGGTTGAGTAGTCTGTAACTTTATGATAATACATTGTAAATAATTTTTTTTTTTTTTTTAAGAATTTATTGCAATCTTGTCACATATGGCAAATGAGCAATTTGTTTCAAACCTAATCTTAACTAGTGTTCTCTTAAAATCTAAGTCTTACTCTACAGCAATCCTTAGTGTCCACTATAATAAGTATCACTACTCGTGTACACAATATCCGCACTTTGCTCTGCTTTTGTTGGACTACCACTTCACCAATTCGAATGGTTTAATCCTTTTGAGTCTTCTTGTGATGTCAGTGTTATCGAGAAGTTGAATCGCTTCGATATTGGTGTGATGATGTAATCGTTGTTCATGCCTTGTAGCAGCATTCGATATGGCTTGTTCCACGGTGTCCATTTTCAGATCTCTGTGTAGGTCACTATTACGGATATACCAAGGAGCATCTACTATGCCTCTCAGTACCTTGTTCTGGTATCGTTGAATGATTTGTAAATTACTTTTACTGGTACACCCCCAAAGTTGTGCACCATAGAGCCAAACAGGTTTCAAAATTTGCTTATATAGCAGTATCTTGTTACTTATAGACAATTGGGATCCACGGCCTAGTAGCCAATACATCTTTTTATATCGAATCCCGAGCTCTTCTCGTTTTTTCTTTACATGTACTTTCCATCTAAGACGTGCGTCCAAGTGAATACCCAGATATTTGGCAACATTTTCAATCGGAATCTGTGTGTCATTAATTCTAACTGGCAAATTTTGAGCTTTTTTGGTTGTAAAATTTACGTGAACAGACTTTGCCTCATTTAGCTTTATTCTCCAGGTTCTGGTCCATATAGAAATTTGGCTCGCTGCAGATTGTAATTTTTCAGTAGCTTCTTCATGCGTATTTCCAACGGCTAGGATAGCTGTGTCATCGGCAAATGTGGCGATTGTGTTTTGCTCTTGAGGAGGAATGTCACTGGTGTAAAGGACATACAGTATAGGTCCCAACACACTCCCCTGTGGAACTCCTGCTTTAATATGCCTAAGGTCTGAATAGGCCTCTTCTTGCTTAGTTCTAAAATATCTATCAGTCAAATACGATTCCAGGAGCTGTGAGAACTGGGTTGGTAATAATTCTCGCAACTTATGAATTAAGCCTTTATGCCACACTCTGTCAAAGGCTTGCGCCACATCCAGAAAGATAGCTGAGCAGACCTTTTTCTCTTCATAAGTTTTTTCGATTATATTTACTATCCTGTGTACTTGGTCAATAGTCGAATGACTCTCTCTAAAGCCAAATTGATGATTGGGGATCAAGTTCTTTTCTTCAATGATTGATTTTATTCTCTTTGTTAAGATCTTCTCATATAATTTTGAGATCACTGGGAGAAGTTAAATGGGTCTATATGAGGTTGCTTCGTTGGGTGGTTTTCCAGGTTTGGAGATCATCGTCACCTCTGCTACTTTCCACATTTGAGGAACATATCTCAGTCTGAATGAGGCGTTGATCAAATGTGTTAGTTTTCTTATTGCCTTTTCTGGCAACTGTTTTAGGATTTCCCCGGTGATTAAATCAAAGCCAGGAGCTTTCTTAGGATTAATTTCTGAGTGGATGACTTCAGAAACTTCCTTCTTCGTGGTTGGTGCAATGTTTAGGTTTATCTGCATTGGTTCTTCCCAATCTGGATTTTCATCTCCGTCGTTGGGTTGAAATATAGATTCTAAATGTTCCGCAAATCGTATCGCTTTTTGCATATTATTGCGAGCCCAAGTCCCATCAGAGTTGCGTATTGGAGGGTTCTGAAGAATTGGTCTTTTTAATCTTTTGGTGGATTTCCACAGTGAATAATCTGTGTTCTTGTCAGCTGTCAATTCTGTAAGAAATTCACCTATTGCCTCATTTTTTATCCTTTGTATTTCTCTCCTGATGTTTTGGGAGTGATTGTTCAAAGCTGTTTTGTCAGCTGGATTTCTGGTTTGGTGCCATTTTCTCCGGAGTTTTCTTTTCTCATTGATCAGTATTCTAATTTCTTTCGGATAATTATTACCTCGAGTTCTTATAGGAATTTCTGGTGTGTTTTTCCATGCAGTTTGTTGAATATTTTTAGTCACAGTCTCAACTTCTTCATCCAGCTGTTCTTTTGTCTTCAGTAGTACGGAGAGATTAATGCAATTTTCTAGGTCAAGTCTAAAGTTTGGCCAGTCTGTCCATTTATTTGTTAGTCGAGGTGGATTCTCTTTCTTTATTATATTATCACTTAACGTAAGTAATATTGGGGAATAATCGGAATTCATATCCCAGCCTTCTTCTATTAGCAGATAGTTGGTAGAGATATTCTTGACGATAAAGAAGTCAATCAAATCAGGAATTTTGTTGGGATCAGTAGGCCAATAAGTAGGCTTGCCGGTAGAAAGGGTTTCGCAATTCAGTTGCCTGCAGGCTGCTAATAAGTTTTTACCTTTGGTGGTTGTTAATCGAGATCCCCAATGGATGTGTTTCGAATTGTAATCACCTCCAATAATAAATTTTTGTCCTTGAGTATTTAAGAAGTCTAAGTACTGCACTGTTCCGAGGGTGTATTTAGGTGGACAGTAGACTGCTACAAGAGTAATGTTGCAGTTGTGCGTTTTTATACTGATTGCAGTAGCTTGTATTTCTGCTGTTTGATAACTCATTTCTTGATAGTGTGCAATGGATTCTCTAACTATCACAGCAGTCCCTCCCTTGGCGGCATTATCAGGATGGCTCGTATGATATGTTTTATAACCTCGAAATCTTATAAAGGATTCCTTAGTAAAATGTGTTTCAGCAATGAGGCACACATCTATTTTTTCTAATTCAAGGATCACTTGTAATTCTTGCTGGTGTTGTAGGAGCCCGTTAGCGTTCCACTCCATTACTCTCAATTGTGTAAATAATTAATGAAACAAAATTTACTTTGTGAATCTTGTCACTTTTATTATTAAACTGGTATGAACGTGGTAGTTTTTAGAAATGCAAAGGTCAAAGAGTGATCAAATTTCATTTTTTACAACTGGATTAATGTTTTAACTCGATGCAACCATAACGTTAATCCTGATGAAAAAGTGAAATTTTATCACTTTGCATTTCTGGAAACTACAGAAAGTTTTATAGTCAATTTCAAAGAAAACTTTTTAAAAAACATCTTTTTCTGGTATAGATATATTAACGACATCCTTGTTTATTTTACAGGTAATGAAACTCAATTAGAAGAAACAATAAAAGATCTCAACCGTATACACAAAAAAATAAAATTCACGACAGAATAAAAGAGACAGATAATAAAATAAATTTGTAAGATATTACCATTACAAAAATAAACAATAATTTTTCTTTTAACATTTACAAATAATCTATTTTCACTGACACCACAACACTCAATATATCCTGTAGCTCATAAACTGCAGCATAGAAATCTAAAATATACAGAGCATTGACTATCCCTTTAGTAGATACAGATAAGAGAAAAGAACTTATTACAATTAAACAAATAGCATTAAACAATGGTTTTAGTGAAGAACAAACTGACAAAAATAAAAAACAAAAACAAACTATACCCAACCAAACATACTTACCCAACATAAATAAAAATAACACTAAAGACACTATCTTTACGTATTCTGGACCTATTTCAGATAGAATAGCTAATGTCTCAAGCCAATTTAATAATAATTGTTTCATTAATTATGTATCTCCACCTTTTGAGTCCCAAATTTTTAATTAAGACTAAAAAAAACTGAGAATGTCCTATGTTAACCCATAACAGAACCTAAACATTGTTACCTGGTGATATTAGCATGTAATTCATAGGCACCTGTTCACGATAAGTATAATTTAAAATTGTTACGTTAATTTATGATTTCTTGAATACAAAGCTATGTTGTATCAGCTGATTTTTTCTTCTATAAGTAGATTTCTTGAAGTAGATCTTCTTTTTCTGATTAATACCCTCAAAAACGAAAAAATATTTTGAATTAAAGTCAACTATTTTAAAACTGCATGTGCACATTATATTGCTCCTTTGGAAGCAAACGATTCTAGCATCAATTACAGAAAAACTAAAATATAAGAATGAATTGTTAAATCTTAAAATAAACCAAAAGAAAGCGGGATTACTGTACATGAATTAAGAGATAACATTAGGTATCAAATTGCTTGGAGCACAATTTTTGTATTATAGCTAAAACCTTGCTCCACTAGCTAATCCGCTAAAGTATTTAAAATATGTTTCTGTAACTCATTGTACTAAGGCTCCGGATCTGACAAAAAAGATTCATAAAATTAAAGATAAGAAAATGCCTTAGCTGGAACTATACATAGTCTCTTTACAAAGAGGATTTTCCTAAGTTTTCAAAAAATTTCAGTAGTGATTCAAATTTCAAGCTCATCTTTTTAATTCTCACGCTGGCAAAGCTAGTGTAGGATCGAATAAGTTCCTTTAATGCCTAGTACGGTTCCCAAACAAAAAGAGGAACATGGTTTTCTATCTTAATAAATTATGCCTATATCTGAATAATGGAGAGATGCCTACGGCAATTTTACGACACCTTTGAAGAGCCTTTGACTGTGTTAGTCACATAATATTGATACAAAAACTTAATTTTAAACGAAGCTTAACTTGCAGTTTCAAGCATTTCTTTATGGAAGAATGTTAAAAGTTAGTATTCGGCGTTTTAAATCTAGTGTTCCGCAAGGTACCGTAATGGGACCTAATTTATTTTTATTATATATCATAGTCTGTTGAACATTAGAGGTACGTACTTACACTGTTTGCAGATTACGATATTACTATATAGTAGGAATTTTCGTCAATTGTACAAGTGAAGTCATGATGTAATGCTAACCTAACATATATCTATACATACTTTAACGGGCTAAGGGAATAGCAGATGTAGGAATTGGTAGGAATTAAATTTTACAATGTTCAAGGATAACATTTTTAGGTAAACCTTTAAACCACATATTACCTTAAATCTTTATAAAAAATAACTTCTGGTCGTTGCGTCTTTAAGGTTTTATAAAATGAAATGAAATTAAGTATTTTAATATCACTCTATTTTTCCCGCTTTTTGGGAAAACTCGAGTCCATGTTTGATAAACTCTATGTTTGTGCTGCAGAAGTAAGATAATGTACTTATAAAACTGATATAAGAAACTCTTGTAAACCTTTATTTCATTAAACATAAAATAATTGATTTATTTAGGAAAACTCTGCGTTAATATATAGAAAATATTATGAAAGACCTCATTTCTACACCAAGTACTTGGTATCCAGACTCACATGAACCCGATATGTTCGAACATGACCTTTTTTCCAACAAAATTAACAGGAGTCCCCCCGACGCTGCCCCTGCCCTGCTTATTTAGATGATATTTTACCTAATCGTTGAAAAAGCAGAAAAGGGACAATTGAGTGGCCAACCAGAATATCAGATGTGACTCCTCTTGATTATTTCTTCAGTGCATACCTAAAAATTTAAGTATATTTGTCCTAACTCGACAATTTAGATATTCTTAAAGTTCGAATACGCCAAGAGTACGGTAGCCGAGAATTTCTTATTTTAAAATAACACGGACGTTAATTTGTCTTCATATATATATATATATATATATATATATATATATATATATATATATATATATATAATAAAGTATCTAAAAATCTACAATTTATAAAGTGTATCATCCGGCAACACTGTGTTTTCCACACAAAAATTCGTAAAGGCGTTCGTACTTCTCCATGAAGATACGGTATGATGGCATCTTTTCAGCTTATAATACTCTCATTATGCGTGTATTTAATATGCCAATGATATGCAGTTTATCGATGTCATCATTTGTTTGTTCAGTAAATCTTAATGTTCTTAAGCTGTTTTTCGCATAAGTAAGCGATGTAATCTTGTCATGCATAAAAATCTCGATCGGATCTGCTTATCATTATTTTCAAGGTAAATATGTACATGGGTGTGTCTTTTGTTATGAATATTTTCTTGTTTATTCATTAAGTACTTAAAAGTAAAATGTTATTTTCTGTGAATTGTGGAGCAAGCTGATCGAAGATCGATAAATCACTAACAAAACTGCCATTTTGAGGAAGCCGTATCCAGATTGGAAACGAAGAACGAAGACATAGACATATCCTGGAATACCGCCAATCACTAATTTTCGACCTGGAAAGTAAGCAAACTGCTTGGGTGGAGGCTTGCTATGCCACAGATTGGACACACTGGAGGACAGTAATGTCTTACCGTTTTAACAAGGAGATTTCCGCAGATTAAGTTATCATATGCACAAAATCAGTTTGATGAAATATCCTACATGCCTATTATGAATTAAGACTGAAGAATCAACGAAACGTATAGTATCCGCTCGGCCAGTATCAGATATTCAATATTTCGCAATGTCACTGTAGAACTAAATTACTCAGTAGATTTATTCAACGTCGTATCATAATCGTCGAAATATAATATTGTCATCACATTTAATTGGCCTGCTTTTCTATTGTCTAGGATACTTTTATACCTGGTATTCACGCAAGAAGAAGGCAAGGTCATAGAAAACCTAGAGTCTTTACGAATGATTTTCTGTGGAGATAGTTAAGATGTTATTTTGGGACTACCCTAAAAATAACATGCAACTAACCAACTGGAAAATTTTATGAATTATGATCATCAGCATTATTCAATACGGGTAGATATCTGGCTGTAAAACCAAAATTGCGGAAAATACGTGGGTAATCGTTTTTGTTTCGGAAACTAGCAACATTGGCATTGTTAAATGCCATTTGACATATCCATTTTAAAGCTTTACATTTTAAACAGTATATGTATTTAGAGCGTTCTGACATACGGACGCTATTTTTGTTGTTTGCGGTAAACAGGCAATAGTCTGCAAGTACATTTGAAGTTATTTTCCTTAATAATGTTTTTTCATTGTTGAAATATCTTTGTGGAATCATTCACCGCGTCTGTCGCTTACAGCGCCGAAATTTTTAGAAAAGAAGTCCGTTTGTGAATCCAGAAAATTTATTTTTGGCATGTTATACCCTAGAGCTTTATCATTTTAAATGAGTTCTCCATAGTCCCCAGCTTTTCAGTAGCCAAAAAATTCAGTTACAACTCTTTTTAAAATACTTCTAAGCAGCTGTTTTAATTCCATTCAAACTTTCCTCAAAGTGATACAACTTCATGAAGTTACTTACTTGTAGTCCTACAAATACATGCTCTTTTGTTTCAACCTTACTGATCCTAGGGAATTTCTTCTTTATGTACAAATAATCTGTAGAATGACCAATTGCGCTGTATCGTGATCAGAGATCCACAAACCAAAAGTAATACAGGGATGATCCATGCTTAAATTTCCAAAATGTCAAAACGAACATAAGGAACAATGTGGATATTGAGTTAACTTCTACTTAGCTGCAAGAATCAGTCATAACCTCATACAACAAAAACTGCCCTCTTGTGAGGAAAACTGCCAGCAATAAAGTTAGCTGGTTGAATAACGATCTCATATTGTTAAGGAGGAAAACACGCAGACTGACTAACAGAGCAGAAAAAATCGGTGAGTGGACAGATTATTCTAAAACACTCACCAACTACAACAAAAAAAAAGAAGAAGGCAAAAGAAGCTTCTGAAGGAAGCTGGATCAAGAGGGCGAAAGTACCTCTGAAGCATCACGCCTCCACAAGATTATTTCTAAAAATTCCCAAGATCCTGTAGGGACATTGAGGAAATCGGATGGGTCTTTTACGGAAACTGGCTGGAAAACCCTAGAAATACTTCCTCGGATACATCTGCCATGCTCTGGCATTATCCCTGATGCCGCAATAAATGATAAAACCAATCTTCCTGGTCAGAGAGGCATCGAAAAGAGACTGGGAAGCAACAAACCAAGTAATAACCCACAACAAGATATTCTAAGGGCAAGTATAGCTACAAGTGAACAGCCGTTGGTCTGAAAAAGGTCCAGAATTGTCTTCATACGAAAACCTGGGAGGAACTACCCTCAAGCGAAGTAATTCAGGCCAATTATTCTGTCATCTTTTCTACTAAAGCTAACAGAGAAACTGGTTGAAAGGCATATACGGGAAACCTCCATTAAAGAGAGGCCACTACACCCTAACCAACATAACTACCCAATAAGGAAAATCACATGAGTCAGCTCTACATTACCTGATAAAAATAATAGAGTCTGGCATAAATATCAAGGAAATAGCACTAACAATGTTCCTTAATATTGAAGGATCATTTGATCACACTTCTTTCGCCTCCATGACAACATCTGCCAGAAGACATGCATTGAAGACACTCTTTGCAGGTGGATACAAAATATGCTTCGAGGCAGACGGGCACAATCTAAACTGTTTAGGGAAACCGTGGAGGTGTTGATTGCCAAGGGTTGCCTGCAGGGGGCGGTACTATCCCCACTCCTCTGGGATTTGGTGGTCGATAAGCTCCTGGTAAATCTCAACGACCGAGGCAATTATACCCAGGGGTATGCTGACGATATAGTCTTATTCATTGAAGCACCTTAGGGCAGACCCTAGAAAAACTACACTCATACCCTTTGCTAAAAGAAGAAAGTTGAGCGAATTAAAACTATCAACTCTCTTCAATACACAACTTCAAATAAGCCAGGTGGTTAAATATCTAAGTTCTCTGGATGCAAAGCTTACCTGAAACTCACATCTGCAAAAAAGTATCTCTAAAGGTAAAATGTCCATCGTCGTACCAAAAAGGGCATTGGACAAGACATACGGTTTAAAGCCACACATTGTGCACTGGCTGTACACTGCAGTGATAAGACTCATAACCTATGGATCGTTTGTATTGTGGACAAAAACCCTACAAAGACTAGCCACTCTGGAACTCTCCAAACTCCAAAGACTGGCCTGCCTGTACTTCACGGGTACCATAAGAAGCACCCCAATAGCAGCTATGGAAACCCTATTAAACCTCCCTCCCCTTGATATAATAATAAGTGCTGAGGCGAGATCGGGGGCTTATAGGCTGGAACGAAACCACATCTGGTGGACCAGACTTGCCCTCGGATATTTCAGCATCAATGTCATGGTAACGAACTCATTTCTAGAAATGATCAGTGATACCATGCCAAAAACCTACAACTTTGATAAACCCTATATAGATACTGACTGAAAAGCGCGGTCTGATCGAATAGTGACTCGCCAGGAAATCTTGCCTGGTACACTAATTGACCATGGTACAGGCGCCGGAATACACGGAGATACACCCAGACTTAATATAAGTGTAGTACTAGGACAGCATACCACAGTATTTCAGGCAGAAATTCACGCTATTAATGTCTGTCTGTGGGAGAATTTGAGAAGGGGTTACAAAGGCATCGCTGAAGGATCTAGCGTGTTATCAAATAACATCAAAACAGATCTGGGACTGTCTTCAAAATCTTTTTGCTCTGACAAAACCCAGCAGAGTCACCCTTGCGTGGATACCAGGACACAAGGTGTCCCAGGCAATGAAGAAGCGGACCAAATTAGAAGACAAGGGTCTGCCACTCCCTTTATTGGACCAAAGCCACCATTTGGAATTACTAAGGCTGGAGGTAGATTGCTGTCCTGATGGACAAATCAACAACACCAGACTCACAGGAATTACTTTGCAGACCACAGGCACAACAAGCTATGGCTAAGCAAACCATCCGGCAAACTAAGCCGTGAAACTATGTGTCTAAGCTGATGACAAGACATAACTGGCCACTGTAGTTTAGGAAAACATCTACATACAATGGGTATCTTCAACTAAGAACCACTATATAGACTATGTGATGAAGAGAAAAACACGACCTCACACACCATCTTCGAGTAGGAAGCTTTGGCCTACTAGAAACTCTTTCAGGGATCAATCTATCCGAATAGCTAATACCAAGAGAGAGATTATGTGATGAAGAGGAAAACACGATCTCACACACCATCTTCAAGTAGGAAGCTTTGGCCTACTAGAAACTCTTTCAGGGATCGATCTATCCGGATAGTTAATATCAAGAGGATAAACTAGTGAGTAGGCTGTCAAACCTGATCAAGGCAATCAACCTGTTCACCTAGAATGGATATGGCAGTCTGAAGGTTGCAGTGTAAAGGCTTTTCACCCCTAACTTGCTATGTATTTCATTCATTCAATTAATCAACAGATAACCTGGACGACGTTTTTCCACCAATCTGATTTTAATGTGGAAAGAAGGAAGATATACGCATTCAGGATTTACAAGTGATTGAGAAATTACGTATTTTGTCCAAATATTGATTTCTGTAAGCTTATGCTTCTTGGCAAAATTACTTTTGCTATATTCTGCGATATTCCAAGAATACTATTGGTATGGTATCTTCGATAGCAAAATTATCATATTGTCCCACATCTTTGTCATATGGGCTAAATAGGCAAGACAAATCGAATGTTATGTTTCTCATTTCCAATATAAAGAAGCACGGTTTTTAAATGAAGTTTAGGCAAATAATTAACCTACATTCCAGGATCATAACGGTCTCCTAACTTACTCAGTAATGAATCAACATCAGTGGGATACATCACATTTTTAAGGATAACAAGCGTTGAAGGTCTTTTTCCCGTCAACGATAAGAATAAATTGTAATTTTCTTTTCTAGAAGATTCCAACCCTTTCATCAGGACCCCAACAATTCTGCCTAATTCTTTGATAGGTTTAGATTATGAACGAAATCATTGAGTCCAGACTGATTGTTTCTATAGACGTTCCACCAAAATCTAAGTGTTCAATGTCATCTTTTTCTGGGCTTAATTGTGCACTTTCTTAGCTAGAGTTTTCTGAATATAAGCCTCAATTATCAGGTGGAGCTGGGATTGGAAACTCGTCAATGTGAGTAATAGGCCTGATAACGGACGGAACGTTGGCATATTTAATGGTCTTCCTGGTCTTGCTATTTTTCCCAGCAATAAGTACCATTACACATGACGTACAATAAATCTGAGGGGCCCAAAATTTGTCCTGATCGCCTATCTGACATTCAAAATAATGTTCATAGAACGGTTTATAACGTTCTTCGTCGGCTTCTCTCCAGCATTGCCTTGGTCTCCCTCGCTTCCTTCTCTCTTGCCATGTCCAACTTAGTACTTGTTTAGGTAGACGTTCTTCTGGTATTCTCTGCACGTAGCCATACCATAGTAATTGTTTTGTTCTTATGTCATCTACTACCGTGTAAGTGGCTCCCATTTCTCTGACATGGTCATTCGTTTGTCTTTCTGGATTGTCTAGTCGATAATCTTCAGAAATCCAGTTTAGCATTCTCTCCAAGGTTTCTTTTAGCAGTCAGACTGCAGAGCTGTATATGACTATACTTTTAATAATAGTATTATAAATAAGAGTTGTTTTCTGTTTAGATATATTTGGGTCCCATAGGATTGAGTTTAGAAGTATGCTTGGTTTTTTTGTGGCTTTATCAACTGTTGTCTTATGTGTATTTCATTCCCAAGTATTAATAATTGTGCAGTGTCTCATGCGCTGCTCGCCAACCAGAATAAGGTCTCGGGTCTCTTTGCTTATGCACATGTACTCAATTTTGGTTATTTTCACCTTGAGCTCCTATTTCTTGTATTTTTGTATTAACTTTCATGTCATGTATTCCAGGTAATCGAAATCATGTGCCAGTATGATTTGATCATCCGTGAAACGTAGAGTATACATCGTGATATTCCTAAGGTGTCATTTTTTTTCATGTATGTAAAGTTTGATCTAAGTATATTTTAATAAAGTTTGAAGAAAGATATCATTCTTGTTTGAGACCTTGATTAGCCTGAAATCCATCTGTAAGTTTATTTTTTATTCTGATCTTTGATGTAGAATTTTCGTGTAATGACTTGGAGAGATTTTACAGGTCTTATACTAACGTTGCCTTTTCAGAGAGCCTCTCATAACTTTTTAAAGAGTATACTGTCATATGCTTTCTTCAAATCTACAAATAGCATATATATTTCTTGGTTGAACGCAGATTTCTTCTCTGTTGTTTGACTAACACAAGGTAAGTGGTCTATAGTTGGTCAATTGGCTCTAAATCCAGCTTGTTTTCGCAGTTGTCTGTACTTCCTCTTTTGTGAATAGTTAAAATATATGATAATTTCGATTCTTTTCGGACTGGTGACTCGTTCAAGTATTTTTGAAACAGATCTCTTAATTGATACCCTATTTCCTATTTCCTAGGGTTTCCGTTCCATATTTAATTGATGCTGCCGGGATGTTTTCAGGTCCTGGTGCTTTGCTATTTTATAATATCTTATTGACCTCTTTCACTTCCTGCAATGTGACTCTAACAGGTGATCCGGTTAGTATATTATTTTGATAATCAATCTTGATTTCTCTGGAATAAGTTTCGATCTTCTATGAGAAGTTTCTTGAAGTGGTCATCTCATGCCTGTGGTTTAATACAGCTTAGGATATCTCAATCTTCTCTTGTTCGCCAACTTTCCGTACTTTTCCGACCGCCCAAGTAGTTATTTAGTCTGGCACACTTTTTCCCACAATTAGTTTTTCTTCTGACTTATAAGTTCTCGTACCCTTGTTTGTGATTCTTTATATTATTCCTTAGTTATATTTGGTCTTTTGGCAAAGTATACATAGTATTTATGTTTTATTTCAGTTTCAAATTCAACGTTCCACCTCTCTGGTTTTCTCCGTTCTTTTTCCTATTGTTTTGTCCCTGAAGCTTCCCTTGCAGCATCACGGATACTCTCTTTTATTAAATTGTAGGTATCCAGGTTACTTTGTAGGATATATGTTAGTTTTCCTAGTTTTCCACCACGCATGATTTGACAGGGTTTTTACGCCCTCATAGTCCAAACTTCCTAAATTGTTATTTCCTAGTTCCATCATTTCTAAGTTATCTTCAGTGTCGTTAATGGTCGGTTTCATATATTTATGTGTTGAAAGAGTATCTCCGTTTTAAGTGTCTAATGGCCACTTCTGCATCTGGCTTTTCTATATACCCTGACGTCTTGTACAGTTAGCTTGGTTTTCTGCCTGATTATTAAATAATCAGTAACTGATTTCAAATCTCTAATGTGCTGTATTCAGGCCTTTTTTTTATCAAGGGAGTAATATTCCTTCTTTGGGATTTCAACGTTAGTTCACCACACACATAAAAGAAATTGTTTGGATGGTTTTTACAATTTCGCGGCATTATAGGAACTCTGTTCGTACAAGAATGCAAAGTAAAGGCGCCTAGTTAGCTATTAATTAATACAAAACCTAATGGGATACGCAGGTCCAAAATAAACTGAAGCCACTCACGTGAACGACACACTAAGATCATCAAGTTTACTAAACCTGTCTTGACAGTGTCTGGCGTGTATTTGACATCTTTGTTGGAATCTATATTATCGTACATTATTGGCAACCACCCTTTTTTAAATAAAACCACCAGTAAATAGAGTTCCATGAAACAAGACACTAGCTGTCTGTGAAATATAATTTTTTTCTCAATATGTGTAAAATTACAGAAAACTGAAACCGGTAAGCAACTTTTTTGGTCATATTCGACTTTAGTTTAGCAAAATACATAAGAAACATTTACAATATAATAATATTTATTTGTTACTCCCGAAACATATTAAACATAATATGACTTTATTGTCAATTGATCCTGTAAATTTTTCGAAATTCCACGTATATATACTAATAAGTAATATTTAACAACTCCTACCTCAACCAAATTCTCCTTTAATTTCCAACAACCCCTTGTATTCCAAACTACCAATTTACGCATAAGAATGCGGTATAATGAAATGATGACTTGTCAATAAACAAATCAGGGACAACTACACTTGATAACTGGTTGATCGATTTTAACCACCACATACCGATTGGCTGCTAATTGGCATAAGCATAGACGTAATGCATTATGTAGAATGTGTATCGAAACTGACACCTATAGTTTTGTGTTTAATTGGTGTAAGAGAATTCAGTAAATTATTCCCGAGAAGAAAAATATGATGATTGAACAACGATCGACTATAATTTGCAACCGAGAGATCAGGGAATAAATTGTCATTAGTAAAGTAGCATTTTTCTCCCTTGAATTAACATAAATTTTGTAAATCAATGACCATGTCACTTACCCTGGCAGTACTTTGATGTTTTGAAAACCTGCTACATAAAGACGACCGGTTTTGCAGTCAGGATTATTTCAGTTACAGTTCTTCCAGTGAAACAATTCTCGTACTCCACTAGAAATATTTATCTGGACTTAGTCAAGATTATACAACGTTCATATTCATAACAACGTGCCTATTTATGAATGACAGTGTCTTGAAAATTCCGTAATAGTTCTTGCTTTTATTAAATTTTTTAATAATATATATGTATATGTCTATATATATATATATATATATATATATATATATATATATATATATATATATATATACAAACAAGATTCTGGAAAATTTAAATCTCTAAATGGATGTATGTTTGAATTGCTCCAATAGTGGGAATTGCGTCGATTAAACAATCCATTTTTTGTAAATTTGGCTTCGTCCGATCATATAATATTATCCAAAAAAACAAAAATTTTCTTGTGACCGAAGTAAAATAAATTAACAGAACTCTACTTTTCGTTGAAAATCAGTGCCTTTTAAATGTTGTACTATGAAATATATAGGGATGAAAATTATGTTTCCATAAAATCCTTAAAACTGATGTTTGAGATAATCCAGATACTTGCCTTGTAGATATTGTCGGATATGCAGCGAAATATCCTAAAATTGTAGTATCAATATTTTCATTATTAACAACTGGTTTATTTCTATTTTTTTTTTGCTTTTATGGATCCAAAGTTCTTGAAGTTTTCTGTAATCTTTTTAACAGTGGTGTTGGTTTCTGTTTCTGTGGATATCGGATCGCGAATGTATCGCATGTTCTTGAAATATCTTTATCACATTCTCCATAAATAATAAATAGTTTAAATAATATTCGTGCGTGTAATTTAATCGCCCCGGCAAGATTATTATTAATGAATGTCAAATAGAAAGGAACAGTAACAATTCTGTGGGGTTCGATTATCTGATTTTCGCCACGCCGCTCCGTCATGACCAACTAATAACAAAACTTAAAAGCAGTATAGCATTTTTACAATAGAAAAATTTTGAATTGCGAAAACTACAAATTTTTGTAATAGACAACCTTATACAAAGTTACCCACATTTTTGTTTTGTTATAATTTATCTTCAGACTTGTTCTTTGTGTTGCCTGTTGTAGTTCTTCTAGCATTTCTCTGACTTCTTGTAGATCGTCTAATATTAGGATTATGTCGTGAGCGACTCTAAGATGACTCAATCTTTCCCCATCTGTAATAATGCCTTTTTCTTCCCAATCCAAAGCTTTAAACGCATGTTCTATTACAGTCGTAAACAGTTTTGGGGATATTGTATCTTCCTGTCGAATTCCTTTTCTTATTTTTATTTTCTTCGTCATGGTGTATAAGTTAATTGTTGTTGTATTTTTATAAATATTGTGGATGATGTTGGAATATCTTTGATCTACCCTGCATTCTTTTAATGCTCTTAAAATTGACACCAATTCAACGGTATCGAAAGTCTTATGAAAGTCGACAAAGACAAGATTTAATGGTCGGTTGTATTCTACAGTGTTTTGATATATTGCAAATGATCATTTGTTCCGTAGCCCGAGCGGAACCCAGCTTGTTCTCTAGGCTTGTAAAGATCCAGTTTAGTCTTTAGTCTATTGATGATTATACGAGTGCAAAGTTTATATAGGTGGCTCAGGAGGATGACGGGTCCATAGTTCTCAAGGCTTTTTTCGTCGCCTTTTTTGTGAATGAGGATCATAATAGAGTTATTCCATTGGGCTGGAATAATTTGGTTTTCAATGCATAAATTGAATAATCTTTCAATTTTCTCAATAAGAGCAGGACCCCCACATTTTATGGACTCTATTACTATTCCGTTTTCGCCCGGTGCTTTGTTCTTTTTTATTATCTTCAAGGCGTAGTTAATTTCTTCAATTGAGATTTCGGGCATATCTTCAGAGCCCTGATTTGTGATTCTTAGTGTTTCGTGTTCATCGGGTTCAAGTACTAATTTTGTACAATGTCTCGTAGAATTCTTCAACGATGTTTAACATTTCTTCTCTGTTAGATTTTATTTGCCCATTTTTGTCCTTTAATTTTATTATGTCTTTTTGGCCTGATGTTAGCCTTCGTCGAAGTACTTTAATACTTTTGTTCTCCTCTATAATTTGCGTTGTTTTTTTTTGTTTGTATTTTCTGATGTCTTTCCTAATAGCTTTGCATATTTCTTTGTTCACATGGTTTATTTCTGGTTGGCTTGTATTACCATCTCTTAAAAGTGATCTTCTATTTTCTCTTTTAAGTTTCGTCATAGGTCTAGTTCTTTCTTCTCTTTCAGTTTGTGTGCAAAACCTCATTTGGGCCTCTGCGATTGTGTGGGTTATCGAATATATATATATATATATATATATATATATATATATATATATATGTATATATATATATATATATATATATATATATATATATATATATATATATGAACGCGCTCAGCAGGGGTTTCGACTGCTCAGTTCTAACAACATTTTTGTCTTAATGTCGAAGCAGTTGAATTTAGGCTTCCATTTGTAAATGTTATTTGAGAGCTTACTGTAGTGCTAAATTCACAATTACTTTATACAAATTTTCGGAAAAAAAACTTTAAAGGTGTTTTTATTGAAACAATGTTTTTTGACTTGGTTAGACACAATTTTGAAAAATCGGTATGATCGATTGGGCTGAAACTTACAGGGAATATTCAGCATATATATATATATATATATATATATATATATATATATATATATATATATATATATATATATATATATATATATATAGTTTTAGCTTGTAGTGGAATGAGAAATTTTTATAAATTTTTAATCCCTTTTTCGAACAATCTTAGTTGCAAAAACAGCACAAAAATCTATAAGTCAAGTTTTTTTTTTCTTCCAAAATATTTAATTCTACTACTGACCATAGGCACTTACTTATATGCCGTCAGAATTTTTTTATTTCGGGCGTACCTGACCCGAGGTATTATGTCAACCATTTGTTCCTTATGGGCGTCATATTATCGCTTGTCGTATTAACGGATAATGTGTGTTTTTTTTTATATTTTAATTTTGAATTTACCGAATTTTGATAATATTTTCCAAGGGTCTATTTCAACTACCTTTCGCGATTTTTTAACTATTTTTTGATTTTAACGAGACGTCACTGCATCTCGTCATTATTCGGTATTTTGGTACCCATCTCCGAGAATATGGACCTATTTACCGGGTTTATTGGATAAATTTCATCCTTCATGAAACGTGGAAGTTCGTTTCCGTCGGGATTAATTTATTTTAAGAATTTTTTTGCATTATCAATTATTTGTGGAAAACCTAAGTTTTAACACAAACCAGGGGTTGGTGAAGTCCCGCCAAACCTCCCGACTAGAATGAAAACTCTGGCCGCCTCACCTTTCTTCTCGCTCACCGGGATAGAAGGGGAATGAGTGAAGCTCAGAGTTAACGAAGATTAATTAAATTCTATTTTATCAAAGGAACACTTCTAAGGAATGAGCCAATGAGGAAGAGGTTATCAAATAACACTCGTCTTTGACTCTTAGTCAACTTTTTATTCACTGTTTTTTTTTAATTCAGTACTGTTTTCCGCAAGTCAAGTTCGGGATTATTTTCTCTCCACTGTCACGTTCGGGATTTATTTGTCAAGATCGGTATTCATAACTTTATAGTCAACACGAAGTTGACTATTAGTCGCAATGTCAATATCAGGTTATCTCCACTTAGTCACGTTCTGGTAATTATGTTTAAGTCAGGACGCGTTTTTTGGGATTACTAAACTGTTCAGGACTAGCAAGAAATATTTTGTTGTTTAGCTCTGCCGAGCATTACACTCGACTCGTAGTTCTTCCTAAATTAAACGTACGATCGCATTGATTGATTGGCAAGATCCTTACTAAACAAGATTTAGTCTCCGAATCCCGAATTATTTACCTCTCCCATGAATGTAAGAATTCGTACGCGCCACCAACCTCGCCTTTTTATCGACGGTCATTTTAATTTCTAATTTTAATATTAGTAATGTAAGACTCGTGCACGTTCTTTATTGTCAGAAGAATTTATGTTGTCCAAGACAACCTATTTTAAGAACCACGATTTGTCCTATTAATGGAACAATCTCGTGACCCCCGAGAGCTAAACTCAATCGGAAAAAGGACAAGTTGACTCTAAGAGAGCAACTCGTAATGTCCTTAATTACGCCGCTGCCTTCTCGCCTTTGTAGTAGTGGTGACGTCGCACTCTGAATTCGGGGAAGCACCGAATCAAACTGCCACCGTGCCGTGTATTCTCTGGGTTTCTCCGCAATCGAAGAATTGTAGTTTTAGCACTGTATGCCGTATTATTTAGATTATTTTGTTTAGGGAGTTTTGGGGCAATATTAAATCTGAAATTTAATATGTTGTCTTTAAATAAGCGTCTATTGACAACACGCTATAAATATTTACCAAATAGATTATATTAAATGAATCAAAATTGTCGTCTGTAGCGATTTTGAAAGAAGTGATTTTTAAGCCCTGAATTTTCGGGGTTCCCCAGTGTGCAACTCCAGTATCTGGCTACTCTGTAGTAGGCGTGGTGAAATTCTTAACCAATATACACGAAATGTTTTACAAAAACACTATTTATAAACAAGAAAAATACATTTTAGAACACTAAATATTTGTATCCATTAATCCATAAAAATGTATCAAAACAAAGTCGCTTTACAAACCTTGTCAATCAACTATAAAAATAATAGTTTTAAAATCTTTCCGTGGAAATCAATTATCCGCACGGGCTTTGATGCACAAAAGTGACCCAGTTTACGAAATGTTGCTCGATAAACTTTCGAAAAGCTGTCCCGAACTGAACGCTAATGCTTTTTAAAATTAATAATGGGGTTTAAAGTTTTAAACTGAAAATAATTGTTTTATGGAGTGAAGTTTGCGGATAATAAAGGTTTTATATGACGAAAATTTCGTATATTGCGGACTTTTTTTTAATTAGTCAAAAATGCTTTTACAACTAGTTTTCTATTACTATTCAAAACGATGTCACGAAGCAAAATACAATTGCAGAATATTACACAGATAAATTCAGCAAATTACTCCCTTCTACAAACTTTAATTTTTATTTTTTGATCGAAAACTTACCTCATTTTTATATAAAATGTTTTTTAATCTACAGATATAATTATTTAAGAGAGGGACTTGAGATTTTGGCAAACCTATGCTACTTTTTGTTAAATAAATTTGCAATAAATAAAATTTTCATAGCCTTTTCGGGTTTTAAGATACAGGGTAAAGTTGAAGATTTAGTTAATAGCTGAGTTAATAAAAAATGGTTTTTTTATATAAAATTTGTAAGCGTAGGAGAAAGTTGAGTAAAATCGGGACGCTAAGGAAAATATTAAGAAAAAATATTTCAAAGAATATGTATCAACTTTATTAGCCATCGTTTAGTTTACTTATTTAGTAACATATTTTGTTAACGGGATCACGGTTTTTATTTTAGTAAGTAACAAAAAAATCAATTTTCAAAATTTAAGTTTTTACGATTTTGCCCCACGCTGGGTATAAAACCGGATATATCCGCATCTTATACCTGGCTTTGCCCCTTAAAAACAGAAGCACAGAAACCCATCAAGTTCTTCAGATTCTCAACTAGTACAGCCAGGGGGGGATCCAACCTCTCTCTTGGGGGGGGGGGGGGAGTGCTATCACAAAAGTACAGTATGGCAAGCGAAAGCAAGTTGTCGACGGGAGGGGGGGAAACACCAGCAACATTGCCATTTCTAGTGTAAAATGCAGGGTCGGGTCTATTTTTCTGAATTTGAAGCTTTTGGAGAGAGAGGGCGATCAGAAAAAACAAGTTGTCGTCAGGGATGGATGCCAGCAGTATACACATTCCTAATATAAGAAGCAGAATCGGGTCTATTTTCCTGAACTCAAAGCTCTTGTAAGAGGGGGGGGGGGCGATCGCAAGCATATTCATTCCTATATTCTATTCAAGAACTAGAGAGAATAATAAAACTGTTACCGAAACCTACAACGTACCTGCTCCAGTGTAGCAGGTAACTGAGAACTGCCGTAAATATAATTATATTTAATTATATTTAAATATTTTAAGCTTTTATAAATTTACTGCATCAATAAAATTTCTGATAGTTCAATTTAATTTCGGTCAGTGCCCAAAGTACACCTTACAGTGTGTCCTTAGTGATTTATCTTGTTTGCGCTTGCTTTTTCATATTATTTGAGATTAGTGAGAAACCAAAAAGATATGGCACCACCTCTATATTTATTCCAAAATCGTTAAACCAGGGCATTTTTTCCTCAACGAAAAACTTATTATGATGAATGTTTATGATGGGTTAAGATATAAATATCTAGATAGTAATATTAAAAGCTCTGTTGAGATGTGTCTCAACATGACAGGAGTTGGAAAATCTATCTACTATGTACCGAATACTGAAGGAGAACTGGGAAAAACCAGATAGGAAATCTGTTCTTTTAAATTATCCGGAAACTGTTCGTTGGAGAAGGAAATATCTCTCTTAAGTAAAAGGTAGAGTAGGTAGAAATAACACAGCATACAAAATTGGTAATTTAATTGAACTTTTGAAACAATTTTTTGAATAAATTTATTGCGGAAAATCGGGAAAAATCCATATAATAAAAGAATAAAACAAAATGTGGAAACTCGATCTCATAATCGGTGAGATAGAGGAACCAATTATAATTAATTTGAGCGAAGATAACTTCACTGACTTTGATTATGAATTAAATACGTAATGTTCACCAGTATAAACACAATTTATTATTTAAATTTTTGTTTTTGTTGTATTTTATTATTTAATGTAGTTTATATATTTTTTTATGTATTTTTATTTTAGTGTGTCCCACTTTTTAATTTTATATACATTTAATTTCAATGCATGTAGAATTAACAGGTCCAATTTTAGCTGTAACATAAAAATTAATTACATATGAATCCCTTTTGGTGTTTAATTGTAATTCTGCAGATGGTTTAAAAAATAAATAAACTGAAACGTCAAATGTCCTAAAAATGTTTTTAATTAATAATAAACCACAAAAAAAAAATTAATATTTTATGGACGAATTTCTTTTTTTATATATGCTTAGTTTCTTGTATTTTTGAAAATGGATATTTTGTAAGTATTTAAATTATAGTTTAGAATTTTTTGAGAGAAAAAGGCTACGTTTTAGCCTGAATGTGCCTAAAACGATTTCTATGCCAAAATTAAAAATAATAAAAATACAGTTGTGATTTGTGTTAAATATGTCAAAATTATCTATATTTTGTAATATATGTGAATTATTAAGAAATTGTAAGAAATAAAATAATATTATAAAAACTTTTTTTTAAATTTTATTACCGAAATCATATTCTATGCCATAAATTTTTGGTGAAAAAATAAACCTTCTTCTGACTCCTATGACAAGGATAAAAATCCTTTTTAACTTTTCACGCTTTTAAATATCTATTGTTATCCAACCCAAATAGTCCATTATTATAGACTGGTATTTTTGATTATAAAATTTCTAACCCAGTCCTATGAAAAATATATGTGGCTAACAGATTTTGTCAAAGATACCGGACAGAAGAACGCAAGTAGATCCGCGCCTGAGTACAGCCTTCATGAACCTAGTTCTTGCACTCTAGATATTGTACCCAATCATCACTTGTTCGTGTATTTTCATATACTTCAGTGCACTAAATACATAAATCGTCTGAAACCTATTTTTTTTTTCAAAATTGAACTTCATATTGGAACTTTTTTCGTTTTTTTTTATTTATTTTTTTATTATTTTCTGTGAGTTCTAATTTATAAGGTGATGAACTAATAACAGCACTTTTGCCTCGACGAGCATTTGAAGTTGTTTTTCTTGTAATAAGAGGTTTAGGGAAAATATAAGCGGAGAAAAAGCTAAAGACGACTACGCTAATTACCCTGAAGTACTTGGTTGTGGACTGACTGCTCGCTGTAAAGTGATTGGTTGTCAACGTATTGGTCACGTTTCTGCCTTTTGCTGTTCTAGTGTAAGTACAGGAATTAGTCGTGGGCTCAACAGATGTGATGTTATTATCTATTGTAGTAGCAGATATAAAATCAAAAAACCACTCATAGTGTTCTGCAGAGGTGCAGCTTTAGAGTTCGTAATCCTAAAGAGTTTTCCAAGTTGAAACTGGGTAACAGTACGATTTGGATTATTACGGAGCCATGTCATTATTTCTTAGCTGAGATAAGTGCTTAATGGGTCCAAGATGCTAATTTCAAGGAGTTGTAAACTACGTGTGCAGTGAGGAGGAAAGCTTTGACGTTTGCGATGAAGTGATTTAGCCCGTGAACAAATATATCACTTTATATCCGTCCACTGGGATGACATATTGCGATAGTTGCAGGAGGTGCGTCATCTAACAATTCAGCCTTAATGCAAAAACTTGGGAAAATTAAGAGTGGTGGAACATGAACACCTGCAGCTCATATAGACAAGACCCTTTTCAATAGAAGAAATAAGACCAACTTGTTTCTTGCCTTTTAAAGAAATAACTTTAGATTTCTTTTTGAGGACAGCCGTAATCCCAGTTTCATCGACATTAAATAACTTGGTTGGCTGAAATTTGTATTTGTCTTGCAACTCAATCAACAGAGAAAAAAAATTGAAACGTTTTTTCTGTTGAATCCTACTACACGTGCAACAGAAGCAGGTTCTAGAAGTCGTAACCATAATTCGGCATGGCGACGTAAAAGTCCATGAAACCAATCCATTCCAACTAATTCGGTATATTTGTTAAAACTGTGATCGATTCCATTTTTTTCCGCTATTTAAAAAGCAAGATGTTGAAGATCCCTATATGTTAATCCAAATAATTGAGCTTCAAGATCTTTTATGTGCTGACATATTAAAATTTCTTGCTCAGATGTAAACACTGTTTTAATTCGAGCTAGGCTTTTTTAAAAACTTTTTTCGATATTTATATTTTTTCTATACTTCTTAACTTTAAGTTCCAGGGTCGATTGTGGGACCAAAAATTTTCGAGCTGTAACGCGATAGCCACTACTACCCTGTATTACTTCTAAAGTTGCATTTTTCATAGATTCCTCGCTACATAATTGCCGATTTGTTAATCTTTTATAGTTTCTTGGCATTTTGTGTCGAAATGTAACAAACAATAATACAAAATATAATTTAAAACAAAGAAAGTGTGTCATTGGATAAATTGCATGAAACCGGGTACCATCCGGTTTTATCCCGTACGGTTTTACCCCAAACGCACCTATGAGAAGAAAGGAAAAATATAACCTAAAAACACAACGGAAAAAAGATTTTAACTGTTGTTCCTTTTAACCTTAACACACACTTAATTTTTGTTAAAAAACAAATTCTACTCACCTCGACTTACGAAATTATGGTACATTTTTGCAATCCATCGAATATTAGATGAAACTTCCATAAAAACTTTTTTCTCACTTATTTTCTATAAGCACGCATGAATGTCAGTCACCTTTGTTAACAAACTAGTCAAGATGGCTGACTACAATAGACAAAGCGCGCGTAAATTTGAAATGCATTAGAAAGCAATAGACTAATCTCCCCTATGAAGTTATTTTCTAAAGGCTTCAAATTTTGAGTTATGATATTAATTTTTTCAACCTTAGGAAAACGTATAAGAGTTGATATTCCATTTCATTAATAAGCCCAAAATTTTACTTTATTTTAAATTCAGACTTAAATTCGTAGTAGGATATGAATATTGAATACATATCTTATTAATAATAGTACCTTTGGTACGACATCTTGAATATTATTTAAAATAAGTTTTGAAGGACCTTGCAATATAATATAGTTTAAGAGTTGAAGGCAATTTTTATTATACAGTGACCGGCAGAAAATGTCCAGCATATCGGAAAAATGTTTACCGTTGAAGTTAATGAATTTATTTTATTTCGGTAAAGTTCTGCATGTCTCATAATCAAAATAGGAAAATCTTATACTATATCAGGGAGATTAGGAAAGGAAGTAAAAAAATGTCTTCTTGTTTTCCCAAAAATTCTACCAGGGAGGGTAAAAAATTTGAAATTGCGCCAAGTTAAGTACCCCTATTTTTTACTTTAGAAAATATTTTTATTAGGAAATGTTATTTTTTATAACCCTGTATAAAAAGTGGATCACAATCATATAGTATATAAATCCTATTTTATGTTGACTTTCTTAGGTTCAATATCGTAGGTGTTTAGGGTTTAAGACTATAAAGTTAAGGGAATTTTGGGTTCAAGTGTGTATGGTTAGAGGGCTTACAATTCAAGGGCTTAGAATTTTATGATTTAAGAGCTTAGGATGATAAGTTTGAGGGTTATTGAGTTAAGTTTCAAAGACTCAGAGCTCCAGGGTCTCAGGGTCAAGGGTTGATTATCAAAGATTTAGTGGTAAAGATTTAAGTGTTTAAGAGCTTAGGTTGCCCTTTGTATTTATTATTTGACAATTTTTACCTGAAGAATACATTACATTACCAAACTCTTAGGTCGAGACTTGTGGACTTTTATTAATATTTTGATATCACTTTGTGACTAAAATTTAATAGTTTTTATGTACACAGTCTGAGTTTTGAATCCATGTGTGGAATTTCTGAAAATGGACATCGGATTTGATTTCAGCAACCCCAAAAAACTTTTAATAGGGTAGAGGTCTTATCTTTGTTTTACGAGTATGCGACTGAAATCATCATTTTAAGCATCTTTAGATTAAGTGCGACCAGAAAACCCTTCCCTATGCTTACTCAAATAATTCGGTGGTCAGTTTCGTGTCAATTACCAAATTTTGGGCGGGGGATGCACGCAGCAAGCACCTTCTGAAAATTTTCTTCCCACCCTAATATATATATATATATATATATATATATATATATATATATATATATATATTGCGAAATATATTTTTTTAGACCTTCAGTCATATATATTTTTATTTTTCCTGGGATTTTTGTGCGTTAAAAATAAAATCTAATATTGTTGTATTATCTATATTTTATATTTTCTATCTTTAATGTGTGGGTAATTTATCGTACCTTTATCAGAAATATACAATGTGTAGGACAAAAGTTGAATTAACTTTGAATTATAATATTAAAATCAATTTTAATACAAATTTTTAGGTAAGAAATATATAAATTGTAGGAGTTAGTTAGCTACTATCTGACAAAATTGGCATATACACTAAACTAGGAGTTAAAACTTAGTGTAGATACCCTACCATTCTATATATTCGAAGACTGAAAAGTAGCTATGAACTTTTGCCTTTTATTAATAAAAAACGATAAAAAAAAACTTTTAATGTAGTCTTTGAAAAGTACCTCTCAGGAGGTACTACACGTGTTTTGCTGCGAACAGTATTGTAAAGTTGATATCTTTGACTGCCATCCGGTATTAAAGCTTTTAAAAAATGGTCAGCGGATGAAAAAATCTCTTTACTATACTATTTCATACATAATTAAATTTTCACATAATGTGATAAAAATGATAAAGCTTTTGTTTTTCGTAGTAGGCGCAGTCTACTTGCATATTTTGCGTTGACTTTTCTATATCCAGATTTACACAAGTAAACCATAATATAATATGGAAAAAATTCTACAACTTTCATATTTAAAATTTTTTATTTCATCTTTTATAATAAATATATGGTGCCAAATATAAAAAAAACTGTACATATGTATATTTGTTTCATTTACACAAATCATTTGACTGCGTACACCATCTACTACGTATCACAGTTGTGTTAAAGTAGAAGATGCATCGAGGAATGTCTTAAGGATGTAAGACAAGAATGTGTATCTATCTACAAGCTTAAGGTTATTCTTACTGTCTGCGTCAAAATGATTTATTCGTAAAATTTACTAATCCTGTCTTGTACTGAAATTATTAAAAATAACAAAATTATCTCCTCGTCTTCTTTAACAAAATTGAATATGTTGAAATTCAATCTTCATTGCACTGTCCTTGCAGCTCATTGTATATTATAATGACAGTACAATTTTTTCTCTTTACTTCCTCAAAGAAATCCTTTCAGCTTTGCAAAATGCCCCGGTTCATTAATAAATTCAAAGCGTTTTGCATTTCATCATTGATTTAGTAAATGCAGGAAATGTTAGGAACTTTAAGTGCCTTCCTGTTCCTTCGACTATAAACATGCAATCCCATCGTAAATATTTGAGTCAGGCGCCGGGTATATTAACCCTATATTCCTGTAAATACCTCAAAGTAGCTTTACGTATAGATATATTTGGGGAAATGGGGAATTAAAGGTTAGGGAATTATATGTTATTCGTATTTTATCAGGAAAAATCGAAAAGGAACCTTATTAACCAAAGAAATTGGATAATTTATCTTTCATTTCAAGTACCAAGAAGTTGGAGATGGTAAAATGCTTATAGAGGTCATCTTCTATAATTTTTGTTTTCATCCTGATTTCTTCATTTTTTATTATAAACTCTAATCTTCACAATCTGTTTATTTGGAAAAGCTGTTTTTTTCTTCTCCTGAACTTCTTAATTTTTTATAGTTTCTTACCTCTTCGGGGTATATTTAGGTGTTCGTTTGTATGATGATGATAACAGTCCGATATCAGGTTCTGCGGGTAGTATCTTGCTGACAATTTACAGAATGGGAATTTCAAGCAAACATTTGTTTTCTGTGCATTTTCTACTCGTTTTGTTACAGCTCCACTGTTGAGACCATTAGGTGGTCTAGTATAGAGAAAGAACCCAGAACCAGACTGGAATTTGCAGTGATTAAACTGTCTCCCCTTTTCTTAACGGCGTTATAGAGAAAAACAACTCTTCCAAATACATATGAGTAAATTTCGCTAATTTTTAAAATTCAAGGTACTGATGCATTGCTCAGCCAGTAGAAACCTCACACTTTTGAAAAAGTTCCAGAGTCCAGAGTTTTATGAAACAATTTTATGATGAGTCTTTTGAACATAGTGGTGGTAAATACCGATTTTTCACATTACCGTAATGGGCACTGCATACAAAAAATAATTATTTTACCTCATTTACTAAAAGACGATTGTTCTAGGACTACGAAACTTTTCTCTGTATTTTCGAAAAATTTTGTGTACAGACGTGTATCTTCAATGTTTAGAACATTTCATGAGGATATTCGATAGGTACTAGATCTTGCAAATAACTGATTTGATCCCTACTAGATTAGTGCTGAATTATTTAATATAACGTTATTTTCTTTATTCTTTATTAATTTGTTCTAACAAGTTTCATATTATTTTATTTCATTTTATTTTTGTCATCAACCCTTAATTCTGCACAATGTTTAATATAGTTTCACCAATAACTATACAAACTATCGATATCCAAATACTTTCTCTTTAATTATGATCGTCCTGTACTAAAAAAAAATGAAAAATCGCTTGTTAAAAAAGACCGGATAAAATAGTAAGTATTTTTTTTTCAAACATTGCTATATGTTTACTGAAAGGGTGATTTCTTACTTTCTTATCAAGGTCGTTTTCACCTGTTTAAATACCCATTGAATAATGTTCAACAACAATTAAAATTCCGAGATGCTGATGGAACTTATGCTATCAAAATGTAGTTTAGAGTTGAAAAACCATCACTATAAATTAGAAACTGTTAATTCTTTTTGCTCGGTTTCTTAGTTTATTTGAGCCAGTTTTGTTACTACTCCTTCATCCGAAATGAAGTTCTGGGTAGATTAAAAAAGAATTGTGTTCTGAACTATTTCAGTAATTGCATGAGCCTTGTGATGATTGAGGCTACTTTTCACCCTATTTTAAGGAAGGGTTTGTTATAAATCTACTGTATAAATCTAATTATTTGACATATGCCTTCAAAGTTATAATCAATTCGACTTTGAGATAGAACAACAGTCCTAAAAGCTCAATATTATTTTCAGACTTTTGGGATTTCTTCGACTGTAGGAGATGATTTTTGGGGTGTGCTTGTAATTATGACCTCGCAGAAATACTTGAAGTATCACTTACAATCATTTTGAATATCCTGCATCATCACGTTGGCATGCCAAAGGTGTACACAAGATGTGTACTGAAAATGTTCACACCGCTCCAAAAGAAGCGCCGAGTAGCGTGTTGCAGTACGTTTTTGAACCTGTGTAGCGAGAACAGGGATGATATTTTAGGCCAGATTGTTACTGAGAATGAAACATGGTTTCATCATTATTAGCTTGAATCGAAGCAAGAGTATGAACTCTGAAAAAATTTTACAAGTAATAAAATGGCGACCGTTGTTCGAGAAAAAACAAGCGCGATTTTCTCAAAACTACATTTTTTTGATAAATTTTGTTCGAGGGTTTTTTGTCATATGCTTCTATAATTATAATTGTTTTCATAGGTGCCAAAATGCACAGGGAGACACAATAATTTTTTTTATTTTTTTATTGTTCGATTCCATTTAATTTCATGCAATGAGATATTTTCAAAAAAAATGCTTTCTCCATGAAACATATCACTTTAAACATTAGAAAAATGTCCAGGTATTTTGCTGTTTTGTGAACAAATTATTTTCAACGAAGTTATCGAGATTTTAAATTTGAGATTAGTGCTTTTGCAGTGAAAAAAAATACAGCCATCGCTTTATTTAAAATTTGATATTTTTATGATTAATCGACGTAATTTAATTTTTCCTTTGGTTTGAGGTTACATGAGTCATAAACTTTAAGAGAAAATTTCGAGAGCAGAAATATTTTCAAAATTAACAAAATGGCGACCGTTTCTCGAAACACAATCAAGAATTTTTATTGTTGCCTGTTATTTATTTCATTATATAATTCTCATTTCTGCATTTTTTTTTAATTTTACTTACCAAAAAAAGGTTTCGTACAATTATCAAAAAGTCGAATAATATGAGAAAATATTTGCCAGAAGCAACTTTTTTATGAAGTCGATTTATTGTACAATTTCAAGAGATGAGAGATTACGGTCGGGATGATCCCTATATTATGAATACCTGCATAGACTTGATTTGGTACCCATAATAATTTTACTCTGCAAGTCCACTTGTCGAATACGCTACTATGTTACAGTAATAAAATTTTCCTCAGGACATTTCTTCTCGCCGCGAACAAAATACACATTTCTGCGAGTCACTCATGGTTTTCCTTTACAATCTAACACAATTCGACTTGTAGAATAAACTTATTAGGGATATTAAATTTAGTCATTGCAGGTATTTGTTGAATGCATGTTGAAATTGTACAATAAATCGACTTCGTAAATAAGTTCGTACTTGCAAATATTTGCTCATATTATCCTACTCGTTTGTCAACCGTACAAAGTCTTTTTGCCAGATAAGATAAAAAAATAATAATTATATAATAAAGCTGAGAATGCAAGCCATTGGGTTGATTTTGGAAATTTTTTTCTCAAAGTTCATGCGTCATGAGATTTCAAATAAAAGATAAAATTAAATTTAATATATATATATATATATATATATATATATATATATATATATATATATATGTAAAAGCATTAATCTCAACTTTAAAATCTCTATAACTTCGTTGAAAATGATTTTTTCGGGGTGTCTCATCTTCGACATTTTTTTGGGGGTAATGGAGTTATTATCAAAGATAGAGTCTTGCGATTTTCCGGTATCAAATTTGTCATGGCTCTCTTAGTTTCTAATCTACAGTGTGAATTTAAAATCTTCATTTTTTAGGCACCTTTCGTATTTCTGTTATGCGTTAATTGTATCAAAAAATAGGTACTGAATTTTACAAAGTTTTTTTATGTAGAGTTCAATGGTGCAGTAAGTTTTTGAGATATTAACCAAACTTACAATTTTTTAAGTAGGACACCCTGTATATTATTTTAGAGATTGATTAAGTATAAATTAGGCTTTTCAAAAACATATAATGTGTTTATTATATTTTGAGAAACAAGGTCAGAATTCGATATTTTGAATAATTTACTATATTTGTAACAGTGGGCCATGACTAATTTATAAGAAATAAAAGGCAGATGTCCAAAACTTCACAGTTTTGCCAACTTGTTTTTATTTATGAAATATTTTTGTTACATAGGCATCCCCAAGAAGCTCTTGAATTATATTTCAATATGTAATGTATTTAAAGCGTTATAATTAGGATAACTTCTTATATCTGCCAATCGTTTTTGTTCAGGCAACCCCTTTCAGACATATTTGTTCGTTTAAAAAGATATCTAATTGAACAAGGATCTTTTATTCAGCGGCGTCCCAAAACATACGTCAAACAAAACAGGGAGAAAAAGAAACAAATGTGTTATTTTACGCAGCAACAACAACTTCATCATCCTGTAGAAAAATAGAGGAAGAAGTTGGTGTAGCAAAATTTGACGCTGAAAGAATTTTGAAAAAGTGTAAATACCATCCATATAAATTTAAAATAGTGCATCATTTACACCCTAGATTGATGAGCGCCTAGTAACGTTTTATCAATGGTTTTTTAGAACAAATCTGCTCCAAAGAATCTTTTGGCAGATTTGTCATCAGGTCCGACGAATATTATATTTTAACTGAGGGTATTTCAATAGTCACAACACGAGCCATTGGTCTGCAGAAAATCACCATTTAATTTTCGAAAGGGCACAACAAGGGCACTTAGGGGTTGGTGTTTCGTGTTTTATTTTGAGCAAACCCATGGCCTACAAGATGTATGAAGGGGGTCTCACAGCACGTAGATACCTAGAAATCCTTGAATCCAGAATTGCTTGAAAATGTTCCATTTGCCCATTCCAATTCCATTTATTTTCAACAATACGGTGCCCCGAGTGAAATGTGAGATACAAATGAGACATACATTTTTTTTTGGTTTCCAGAATAATATATTTCACGGAAAAAGCATTTTTTTAAAATCTCATTGCATAATTTGAAATGAAATCGATTATTGAAAAAAATATTGTTTCTTCCAGAGCATTTTAACCACCCATGAAAATAATTGTAATTAAAAAAGCATATAACTCTCTCGAAAAAAAGTTCATCCAAAAAAATGTAATTTTGAGAAAATCGAGTGTGTTTTTTGTTTTCGGGAAACGGCCGCCATTTTGTTAATTTTGAAAATATTTCAGTTTTCAAATATTTTTTCTGAAAATCTATAACTCATGTGACCTTAATCAAAACAAAAAAACTGAACTACGTCGATTAGTCATAAATATATACTATTTTGAATAAGAAATTATTTTCATTTTTCTTCACTGGAAAAGCTTTAAAATCTCGATAACTTCCTTGAAAACCATTTTTTCGCAGAACTGTGTACACTTTTTTAACTTCTAGGAAAATATGGAGAAAGTTTTTTTTGACGATTTTTACTGCATGATTTTGAATGGAATCAGTCCTAAGTGCTATTAACTATCATAAAAGTTAATTGATTCTTAATCTTTACCCGTATAAGAATTCTTTTCCTGTTTTAATAAGATCTACCAAATGACAAATTTTATCTAATATTTTTGCACCTTGAATGTAAGTCTACCCATTCCAAACCCCAGAGGGTCATTTACCGAAAAGTTTCCGCACACCAATTTAAATTATCTTTATGTCAAAACATTATCCTAACACATACGAGCTAGTTTCAGGTCAAATACTGCCACTAAAACCTGCAGTTAACAAACTTCAGGTATATTTGAGGTAGCAAAATACTCCAAACTCCTTCAATTAAACACACTGTGTTATAGTTACTATCATTTTCATGTCATTACCTCCGTATACAAACCAGCAGCAAATTAACCAACGATTATTATTTATCAGAGTGTAGTTTCTGCAATTCTCTATGTTTCGTTGCGGTCCAGTAAGTTTGGCGAGTTATGTGCGGACTGTTCCCCAAACTGTTTGAGAATATATTTGGTCGAATAAAATTGTTTAGCTCGTATAATTTATCGGTTGCTAACTAAACAAAAAATATGGTATACATGAATATTAAAATAATAGAGTCATGGGTAAAGTGACCACATGTTTTGTTTTCAATGGAACAGTACCGTTTTTAAGTGTATTGTCCCAGTATCCTCAAAGAGCCTATCGGAACACAAAAAAGTCCTGTTTTATAACAATTCGGCAAATACTAGACAATTGGCTACAATTTAAAATGTTTTGTTGGTGCAGTGAAAAAGCGATGTAAATATGTAGGTTGTAGATAAATTTTTGCGGAAAATTTAAGTGGATTCTAATCGTCGAAACTCGTTGATTCTACCTCCCGCGGCCGCGAATTTTCCCGTATATTCATAACAGTTTTGCACGGTCAAGAATGGGGCTCCAACATTTTATAAGCATAACTAGAACAAAATCAATAGTTACGAATATTCTGGCAAGCAATGCAGCTGATGATATAAAACGACATTTAGTAGAAGCTAAATGTATCTCAATCCTGTCCGATGCATCTAAGCAAGGTTCTAAAAAAATATTTCGAATATTAGTCCGCTATTTTCAACCATACGAAGGTGTACAAGTTAAATTATTGGATTTTTATGGTAAAATAATGCTAATAAGTTTTATAACAAGAAGTCACTAGCTCAATTCTTCTCACCTGTCAAAGTTCATTTTTTAATTTTTAACATCTAGCGATTAGTTTTTAGCTTATCAACATAAGTTACGCTTAATGACTTCTATCATTCAAATATTATTTTTCACATATTTTCTTTTTGTTTTGGCAGTTATTGGAAAAAGTACATATGATTTTAAAGGCAAAGGAATATAGTAAAGGTAAAATTAGTAAAAACTTTAAAACTCACACGATATTTAATTTTTTTCAAAATGGCTCCTGAAAATTCAAATGTCGAATAGCTCAATATGCGTTTTTGCTATGGGAGAGCAAATTAAAATATAGAGGCATCAAAGCGGATGTATCTAGAAGCATATCTTGAGAGAAATATCCCATGTGTTCAAACTTTCACCAAAGTCTATTAAAACTTAAGCGATATTGGGGCATTTAAAAATAATGTTTGTGCCAAAGGAAAACCAAGATCCGTTAGAAGTGTTGAAATGGAAGGAAGCATTTTTGAAAGGATAGAAGCCGATTCAAGTACTAATCCTAGAAAGATAGATTAAGTAGAATGAAATGCTCTATGGCTTGGGAAGTCCTTCACGAGAAACTTCTTTAGCCTTTTCATATAAAAAAGATGCAAGCCCTCTATGAGGGTGCCGAACAATTGTAACTAAATATGTGCAGTCAAATTTCAGAAATATATTAACAAAATCATCAGTTCATAAAATTTATTTTATTCATCGATAAAGGTTCATGTGCTGGTATTATCAATTTCCCCATCAATACTCTTATGAAAACCCTAAAGACTTTAAGAAACAGCTACATTAGCGCCGATTTTTCCTGAAAGTATGAGGCGAAATTATAGAAGACCAACTTGTAGGATCTCACTTTTTTCGACATGGCGTTAAATGGGAATGTTTATCTAAATTTTCTGCTTAATGATCTTCCACATTTGTTGAAATATGTTCCCATTGAAACAATATTAATTATTTGACTACTTCAAATAGAGCTTTGCTGGTATTTTCACGCCTGAAGTTTACAGTTAAGTGGAAAGAAATTCAATAATAGAATATTACAAAAATAAATATAAAAGCAAAATCACCAGAGTCCAATTGAAAATATTAAGGAAGATATGTTGTACTATAAAAAAGAAACAATCAAATAAAATTTAACACCTAACAAACTCTAGTACCTACTAGCACCAAAACATAACGCAAATTTTGTATCTTCCATGATGATGGGATAGAAGATAATTTACAAAATTAATTGGGTTGTTACCATTAAAATACAAAGAAAATACAAAGTTCGCCTATTATTCCGAGGCTGTAACACTGCTCAACTGTGTAGTGGTGTATAGGTTAAACATCAGTGCTCATAACTGATAATTAAAGGTTCTTACCAAAAGGTGAAAGCAAAAGATAAACCAGAAAAAAATATAACAGTAGAAAGAAACGTCTAAATAAAAACATGTAGAAAAAATCTTACAAGAAATAAGCATCTAAGATTACTTGTGAAAATTAAATTAAAAAGCAAATGAATTTGTTTATCAACCTTCGTTAAATAGACAAGATATATTGATCAATTACCAAGTTATTTCTATTTAAATGTAGAATTCTAAACTTCCTACTGTTCAATGAACGACCGCCTATAGGTACAACATCTTACCTATAGATCGCGTCAAGGAATGACTTCAAATATAAAATCCAAAAAAAATTAAGTGCGTAAACAAGAGTGTCTGGGAAAGTTATCGGTGGAACCCACTGACAAGTCCGCCATCGGTGTCAGGACGCAACACAAGCATTAAAAAATTTTAGTGGTTGAAAATTAGCTTGTACTTATGTCATAACATCGCCGGTATATTTGCAATACTACATATTCAAAAAGAAACACAGATATCAAAGTGTCGTCCTAAAGTTGAAGTATTATAAGAAAATGAAATGTTCATTTCTAACTAACTAGCAAAATTTAAACAAATAATTAATTTGTGTGACTCCAAATTATCACCTATATTTCATTTAATGTAAGATAATACAAAATATTTACTTTACGAAATAATTAATTACTCAACTAAATTAAACATCGCATAGAAAATAATAATTAAATAAAATATATAATAATTAGGATTGAGACCACTGGTTGACACTAATTACTGTTAATACGTCAGCTTCAATCAAGCAGAAATTAATGTAATTTTAATTATGCTTCAGAGCAAAAATAATAAATTACAATATTTATCATAATACTAAGTTGACTTTTTCATTAAACAATAATTAACAAAGTTTTGCTGATAATCTCTTGAATTTTAATTTATTATGGCGTCTCAAGTACCTACACATTGCAATCGTACACAAAAAAAAATCACATTAGAGTCGGACTGAAAGTAATCGAGCCACCGGACATATCATGATGTTATATTATTTTATTTTCACCAATTTTAAACCTAGATTGGGGCAAGAGTTCTAATATCATTCAGATTTACTTTAAGATGTATAAGATAAATTCATTCTTTGATATATATCAAATATATACCAAAATATAGCAGATTATATAATAAATAGCAAGTATAATCTTAAAATGAACTGTTACCAATATAACAGGGATAATTAAAGGACTACCATAGTAACGGCTAATAAATACTAAGAAAAACAATCAATATACATAAAAAAAATAACAGTGAACGGTCTTAAAACCCAATATATAACTTAATAATCAACTAATATGGTTAAATTTGGGTTTTTAACAGAAAAGAATAAGACTTAAAATAGGCGTTCTATGGCTAGATTCAAATGGACATTAAACTCACTCGTTAGTAAATAATTCCATACTTTAATAAATCAAAAATATATTAAATATTGTTTTAATAAACTGCAATTAGTTGATCTTATCCTGACACTAAACTTGTAAATGATAAGGTAACTAATCAACCAAACAACTCTATTACAGGAGAAATTTTAACGATTATACAACCCAAAATCATAAAGGATGGATCATACAATTAGAGATGTAAAATCTACAGATCCTTTAGTTGTTTCAGAAAGGAAGATTTAAAGTCAAAGCAAAGGTCCCTGATCTTATTTATGTCCAGGATTCATGCAAACGCATCTTGTTTTAAACGTCAAAAATGAAATGAATTTTTTAAATAAATCATTCATTAATCGTCAATATTTTCGGTTCTAAATTAAATAAGTAACCAATATTTTTAAATTTAAAAAAATACACTTCCCGCCTGTAATGGTACTGACACTAAACAGGCGATAAAAATGATTCCTGCAAAAAGTTGAAGCAATTGAAAAAGATTTCTCTCTTGCAACAATTACCGATTTTTTGAAAATTTGGGGACCTCGCAGACTAGACTAAAGCAAATCACAAAACAAAAAGAGATCCGAAAAGGCTATATCACCACAGAAATGTTTAAATTTGAAATAAAACAGAAAGGACAGTCCAGATCTTAATGAATAAATATTTACAAGCTAGTGGAATATCAAATTGCTGAGAAAATGCCGAGCTTGTATTATTAGCAAGAAGAAAGATATAAAAAATATCGAAAAATACTGCACTACCAAGAAGCTATCTCAGCTATGATCCTCCTGATTCAGTTTTAACACGGGAATACAACCATTCATTCGTTCAATTTCTTGTAGAAACTTGCAGACGTTTCGCCAAAATTTCACCTTGATCAAATTCATTTTCAAAGACTGTAGATCGATAATCTACGAGAGACCGTTGATAGCGATTGGTTCTAAATTACATAAGATAGATATGATTGGAAGAGCATTATATTCAAAATTAAGGCTGAAGAAAAGTAAAGGAAGATAAAGGTAGTTCACGAAATTTAAAAGTAGCAGTATAGCAAATGAAAAATATAGATGTGACTTTCATATGTATAATATAAAATGAAGGTAGACCTAAAACTTAAAAAAGATTATTTCTTTGCCAAAAATTCTAAATAGTATGGACATCTACAGTATATGCTGGTTTGACTTTATAGAGAAAAATTTAATTTTTTATTTTATTGGTATGGATAATTTTTGTGACACTTTTTACTGATTTTGGAATAAAGTGCCTGTTGTTAGATTTGTTTAGAAGTTATTCTAATGTATTAATATACGCAGTAGAAGAAGATGTACTATTTTAAAAATATCGCAAAAGGGTTTGGTAAATTCAGTTACTTTCAAAAATCAACACCTTTGATATCGAAATCTGATCTACGGGAACTTTCTATAAGAAAAATGCAACTTTTCCTAACGTTGCTCTTTACTACGTACCACTTTAAAAATTATGCCTGAAATATGTCGGGCAATTATTCAAATCTCAAAAAAGGAGTTGAGAGATTACAAAATCAATTTTTACTGCAAGTAACTTAAAAGACGTAAAAATAAAAATTTTTAAAAAAGAATATTAAATAACTTTTTTAAAAAGTTATTAATTCTAAATAAATTGGTCGTTAATAAAAAATAATTTAAAGCTCATTCACATCAAATGCTTTTCGAAACGTGCTGCAAACGTCACGTTCAACGTGATACATGTGGAACTCCCCGTGTTTCCTTTTGATGAACTAATTTAAATATAATTTCTTCTTTAAATACTGTCGCCATCGACAGTATTGAAAATATTGCTTCGATAAAAGGCGTGTATCTTATTACCAACAAAATAATATCGATTACTCAGAACTTAATAGAAATTTCAATTAAAAATTTGAAAAATGTCCGATAAATATGAATATTATTAAACTAACTTCATTTAGTCTAGAATTTATTCATTACTCCAGGGGAAATTGTGGCTTTCTCCAACTAAGGAAAGGAAATTAGAATTGTCCATTTTGTTAAACCAATAATGGATAGAAGCGACTGAAACATGTATCTTAACGCGTAACGTTAATTAACAGCGCAGCAGTTGCGCCAATGCATATGGATGTAGGGTATAAGGGCCGTATCCCAAGCGACTGCGACATTCGTGGGTACATTCCATTTTTCCATCCCTAAGACCTGAAATAAAATATTCTTTTTATATGTGGATTTAAAACAACTAAATAAAATTCATAACTTAGTTTATAGAAGAATGCTATTCGATTTTTATACAGGGTGCCTAGTGATAGATTTATGTTTTCAAAATGAAATAAAAATTAACTTACTAAATATATCTTTTTAATAAAAATACTTTTAATCAAAGAACAGATTCGGACTTCATTTTTAAAGATAATATCGTCCAAACGTATTCCGTTGAGTTGCACACATTGTTCGAAACGGAGCCTCGTGTCGCCTAATACTCACTGCAGTAAGCTCGATTGGATATTGTGGGTTTTTTGGCGAATGTTTTCCTTTAAGGCCACATCAATGCGCGGATTATTATCGTAAATATTCTCTATTAGGTAACCCCATAAAAAAGTTTATCGGTGTCAAATCAGGCGACCTCGGTAGCCAGCGGATGACCCCAAATTTTAAGAGAAAGCTTCCCGAAGCAAAGCCGTTAAAGCTCTGACCGTATGTGGGGTAACTGCATCCTGTTGAAACTAGCTCACAGATTCGGCAAAAAAAAAATCCATAATTATTCTCCCATAATTGTCACTATTCAAATTAGTTGTCTGGTCTCGGAAATTTTCAAAAAAAAAGGTTCAATAATTTTATTCCTGGGTAAAAGGTACCTGACGGTTACTCTGGGACAATGTAATAGTTTTTGATATTTCAATGGATTATGGGTGCTTTGAGATCAGTAATGGCTCGTTTAAGTGAAAATGAGCTTTGTCACTCCAAAAAATGGAACTGACTGGTCAAAATCTCTCTAACACCATTTCCTAAAACCATTTATGTAAAATGAAATCATTTTCTTCTAATTTTTGAAAAATCTGAATTTTAACTTTGAATATAAACCTTTTTTCAAAATTTCATGGACGTTGCACTCCGAAGCCTCAACGAAGCTGTCTTTTTCCGAATTGAAAGTCGTGGGTTCCCTCGCAACTTTTTGCAACGAGTTCGATGTTTGCGTGAGTAATTGAATATCGACTGTAACTGTAGCGTGAAACTTTTCCACCCAGGAACGAATTAAGTTCACACCATGTGATTTATTCAATTGTCGGATATTGAACTTCTCACAAAATTGTTGACGAGCGATCACGTAAGATTTACTGCCTTTGAAAAATTCCTCCACAGCGAACGCGCGATAATCTTTCGACCCCTGCAGCATTGTGACTGACAAAAGCAATTTTTGGACCACAGAAACTGCTTCAACTTCTTAATATTCTCATTATATTTAGATGCATTATTTCGGATTTGTGGAAAAAAAATTGTCATACTATAATAAAGATTTTTTTCCAAATTTCAATGTCGCGGTTAACGAATATAAGGGAATGATATTGTTGAATACTCGTACTTCATCAGGGAATTTTTTCGTTGAGAGATACTCCTCTAACATTTATGGATATGTTAATAATAATGATGCAAGTGATCAAAGCGATGGTGAAATGAGCGATGATAATGACGAAATGATTGCAAAAAAAGAGAATATTAAATAATGATTAATGTATGTCTATTGTATTTTTTTAACCATGTAATTTTTTTGACAAAACATTGATTTTAATAAAATAATGAATGATTATTACAACGACTTATTATTATTTAATATAATCTGAATATTATGAAAACCATATGTGTTCCGAAATGACGTCATTGCAGCGCAAAGCGATAAATGAATACAACTCCTGCACTTGTAGAGTGGCTACATGCTCACTACTTGTACCCATGATTTCAGATACTGAAGTTGGATAGATTCTAGGTGCCTTTGGGTGTTCTCTAGATTGTCGCAACGAAAAATTTCCTAGGTGAAGTACAAGTATTCAACAATATTTTCCCTAACTTTCATCCCTTAACATTCGTTAGCCGCCCAGTTTACCATTAAAAAAAAAAAGATAACTTATTTCTCATCGTATGATAAAAATTATTTTTTCCAGTGATAGGAAATGATGCATCTAAATCAAATGAGAACGTTAGAAAAATTCATTAGGGAAAAAGTTACTGCAATTTTTATGGTCCAAAAATTGGGTTTTTCAAAATTTCTCGGCCCAGAATTAAAAATAATTTGAAAAAATAGATCTTAAATATATACGTCATTTCTAATGGTTTTATTTTAAACAAAGAAGAATGTAATTTTTTCTGAATCACGATAAATTGCGATGCGATCTATAACTTTAAATATATATATATACGAATCGAAACGTAATTTATTTATCTCCAACTTCTGTTTACAACTTTTTTCATACATTTTTTAGTTTTCGAAATAAACTGGAAAACCGAAAAAAAGTGACCATTTTTGATTCGTCATTTTTTTAACACAGGATTGCCAATGTTAACATTGAGTTATGTTATTTAGGATGCCGAAATATACACTTTTCAATAATAAAATCGGTTACATTTTTTTCGTGACAAAAATCTAATTTTCATGGAGTATTATGCCTAATATCTTAAAAGCTGAATACCGGATTCTAAACACCAGCTAATTTATTATATTAAAAAAATTCCACATAATAATTTTAAGAAATATTAAGCCGATCTCCCCAGACTTCACCTGCTGATTCCACTGATTGGCAACATTTAACAGTTTATCTATTAAATTATTTAGAATAGTTGTTTGTTACGGAATATTTTGATGTAGTTTTAACGATTACTGCCTTTTTCTCGAAAAACATCCCAGGTAACGTTTTTCCACTGTTGAAATATTTTCTTGAAATCAAGCACCATGTTCTTTGCTCGCAACTCTGAAATTTTCACGAGAGAAGTCCAAGTGTGAGTACAGAAAATGTGTTTTTAGGAATGTGGTACATCTCAGAGCTTTGTAATTTTAAAGGAGTTCTGGAACTTGTTTTTCATGGTTCTCAGCTATTTTATAGCCAAAAAATTCAGGTACGTCTTTTTAAAAAGACATCCATAAATTTTTTTTTTAATTTCTTTTAGGCCTGCGCCACTTGTATAAAAAACAACAAAATTTAGTATAATCTTGTTAGATACCTAACAAAAATGTTATAACTTTAAAATCACCGTATATATTCCAAGAATGCTGTTGGTATTGAATCTTCAATATCAAAATCATTATGTTGTCATATATGTCTATTATATGAGCTGAAAAGATAAAATATTCCAAGATTTTTCATTTTCAATATCCCCTCGATGATAAAAAGAAATTATATTGCCCTTCTCAAGGTGATTTCATCCCTTTAATGTGAACACCACTAATTCTGCCTAATTCTTTGACAAGCTTAGATCAGGAATTAGATCATTAAGTTTAGATTGATTGATTCTATGAGGTTTTGTAGACTCAACCGAAATTTTGGTCCTCGATGTCATCTTTTTCTAGACTTATTGTAAATCTCCATCGCCAAAAATCTCAGAATGTAAACTGCAAATATTACGTAGCGGTAGGATTGGAAGCTCGTCACTGTGAAGAGCAGGCCTGAGAGCTCAAGGGAAGCTGGGATATTTAATGATCTTTTTGGTCTTGTTTGTTATACCAGTAATTTTTATAATAACAGTGTGTGGAATGCTCCTTTTGTAGACTTTCCGGAAAATTACCACTGATATTAATCCCATTTTGTGAGCTTTTTAGTCCCATAAAAAGGTCCTCAAACTCTAGAGTAAATAGTTTGAGAGGGAAGTTATTCCCCTATCTGATAACGTACTGGTTTGATTTCCTCATAGAACTAAAAACTTGCTAGAGCTTTACTCGCTCTCGTTGGTAATGCTACACACTATCAAATTTATAGTTTCAAATTGGTTTTTGTACTATTCAGGTTTCTATTGGATCAAAGGCTACTTCATAATCAGTTATCCCAATTATCAGAGGTTATCTTCATCAATTAAAAGTCTCATTGTCAAGAAATAGTTATTGAATAATATTTTCTAATCTCAGCTTGTTCTACCATTAGGTCATAAGGCCTATAGTGATAATTTTTATCAGGAATGTGTATAAATAATTATGTTCTTAAATAAGTATTTATTTTCATAACATCCTGTTTGAATACCCTACCCTCAAATATGTTCGAACAATATCTACAAAATATATATGACATAAAAATACTGATTTTTCTATATTCGTTTAAGTAAAAAAAAAAACAAATACCAACGTCTTCCATTCCAACTAATTCGCCGAAGCGGATATTGTGCCCACTGAACGAAAAATAATTTTTCGTTGACAACATCTAGACATAGCGAGTGATAATCTTCACGAAAGAACAAACAGTAACTGTATATATTTTCTTCTGAAGCAGTGGTGGAGATATACTTCAGCAAATAAACCTCAGTCTCGAAATACGAATAATTTTTATTTGTATATGGAGTTTTAAAAAACATGTACGGCGTTTCACACTCCTAATTCAATAACAACGCTTTAATAGAAAAATGATTATATAGTTTGAGTATAATTTATTTCCTCACATTTTATTAAACCCTTACAATTATTCCCCTGGAGGGGAAATCTTGACTAGACACCTTCCTAAAGTGTGAAAGGTAGTGTTGGATTCTTACCGACTGAAAGTCCCTCCCTTCCAGACTGAAGTTCCTCTCTGACGTTAGCGGTGGCTCTGGCAGTCCAAGGTTATTCAGTGAGGCCTCCAGTTTTCAGACAATTAAGCTTTAACAAACCTTTTGTCTTCACTCCGTGTAGCTGCTTCAGCTGCCAGTTGCACCCATTGCTTAGCACTCTTCCTACATTTCGCTTACAATTAAGGGTTATCATTTTAAGATGTTTTATATGCACTTTAGGTGCCCTTAAGGTATTTTATGCATATTAGTCGAAAGTTTGTTGCATACCTGTTGGTGTGTTCGGTGCATTTCCTTTTTGATTTATTCGTTTGGTACCTACCAGGGTTAGTCTAAGGTTATTCTCGGGAGTGTGACATTGACAATGTAGGTCACTTAGCTCACACTGATTCATCGACAGAATTGCTGTCGAGAAACGTATGTGAACCTGAGGAACTAGCAGCGCCAGGGGTAATTATTAATTAATAATGGTTCAACCACTGCCTCAACGCGAATGTCCAAGTCCCAAATTCTTTGGTCTTATTTTTTAACATGATAGACACACTTTTTCTAATCACTGGCTGTCACGTTAGTAACAATATTTTGACATCTGCTCATGTAAATGTTTTGTTTTTCAGTTTCACGTTAGTAATTGCCTCGACCAATAATATTTTGACTTCTGCTAATTTGAATGTTTTGTTTTTCTGTGCCACTTCACTTTTTATTTGCGCCCATAATAATTCAATTAGGTTAAGTTCACAGTGTTTCAGCGACACTCTCAACACTATTATATTTTTTCCCGAGCCATTTCCTCATTAGCATATTTAATATATATTTGTTTGTTTACCTTCACTAAATCTAGCAACTGCACTTTAAGCATTGTTTCATCAAATTCAATGCTTTTTGGCAGGAGCCATTGGTATATCTCTGCCTTTTTAGACGCAGAAGTCGGAACTTTTTCTTGGCGTCTAGTATGATATAGGGCAATGTTCATTACAATTACCAAATCAGGTTCCATAAGGTTTAAAATTGCTCATAAACATCGGCGTTCACGTCTTCATGGTAGTACACTATATTATATTATAATAAACTGTTTTACCCTTCACAATATCTATATATAACGAAAGAATAGTAATTAGAATGTGAGCTCACAGAATCTATTCATCAATAATAAATCAATAAAATATTTAAACAATGCGAAAACCCAATTGGAACTCTTATTTTCAAGTCTATTCGATGGGCATTCCATGTATGTGTGTTACCACATCCATTATCTTCACGATAAAGAACTAAGAACATGCTGGTCGACAACAAAGTGCTATTTTAAATGCGATCAGCTGATTGCTATTTAAGGCTAGCAAAATCTGACAACAATGAGTTTTAAGCTTTTAGGGCCTGCCCTGTTAATAGAGCGACAGAGTATTAAATCATTTATAGTTGCATGAGATGTTTATTCCTCCACTTCATCGCCTTTGTGACCGATATTGAATGAGTCACTGACAGAAATTTCTCCTTACATAATGTTACTTAGGTAGTGAGGAATGTGAAGAAAAAATTTACAATTATAAAGTAAAAATTAACTTAAAAAGGGATTTTTAGTGCTGCAGACTTATTAAAGGGAATGAACACTGGCTGTTAATTTTTTTTCTTGTACAGGTTAATTATAATACTACTTGCTGCAGAAGTTTCATACTTGAGAGCTTTGTCCTTTTTTTATATAATTTTTCAAAAATGCCCAAAATTGTATTTTGGGAATATTTAAGATTGAATATCTCACTCACATCTCACAAACATATGATATATATGATTTGGTGGCTGAGACTGGTTCCAGAGTTAAAGTACATCAAAGTTGGCCAAAAATTGCGCTATAAGTACATAAAATTAAATAATAATTATGGGTAAAAATCCATTTAAAAAGAGACAATTTTTTTCAAGTTAAATTCACCAGTAACATAAGCAAATGTATTAATTTTATTATATCTTATTAAACATAGGCAGTACCTTAATTAATAAAAAAACACCTTATAATTTAGAATACAAAATTTTATTGAAACTAAGTTTGTTACACAAAAGAGTTGTATATGCACATTTTATCATTTACCATGGCAAATTTATAAATTGCTTAAAGTCACGTCTTGAGTGACGTAATTTCGATTTTTTGTCATTTTCTGCCAAACTTTCTTTTTAAGTTCTTTGATCAAAATGTAACATTAATTTTCTGTTGAGACATAACTTGTCAGGCCTTCTTCATCTAAATTTTCATGAAAGGACTCTTGTGATTTCCTCTTTAGCAGTTGTAATTTGAACCGTCTTTTCCTTCAACGCTGAATGTCTTTGTTCCTTATTTAACTCTGCTACCTTAAATGAAGGCGACAATCACATATTGTATAACATTGTATTCAAGTGACTTTATTGAATTACCTCATATAACTCAGGTATGAAGTCGGTATCCTTTACCATTTAAATCTCTGAATTGCCTGGCTCATTTACAGAAATTTTTGAAAAGCATATTGCTTAAGTAAGGTGATCAAGAAGAATTTTTTTCAATACATTTTTTATTGGCTTTTTGTGCACACTCGTTGGATCACAACATTACATTCCAAAGATGAACTTGAACTAAATACTTATTGTTTTCATAATGGCAAATATTACTGATTTCATTGTTAACTCTCAATTCCAATAATTTTTGTTCTTGTGAAGATAGGTCACTCAACGTAATTATTTTATTTGGCATAGTTTTATAGTCTTGTTTGTGACACCACTCACAAACTAGTTCTCCCACAAAGCAACTCATATATAACATGAAGATACTGATATATATATATATATATATATATATATATATATATATATATATATATATATATATATATATATATATATGTATATATATATATATATATATATATATATATATATATATATATATATATATATATATATATATATATATATAGTGTACAGTTCATTTGTTACATTTAAAATCAAAAACTTTTAAAAAACACTAATTTAGCACTTTTAACACAACTCTTCCACTGTTCAGAAAGGGGCCAGTGAGCCCAATTTCCACGTGAGTTAGTGAAGGGTGTTGTTTAGGTTTTAACATATAAGCTTTTTGTAACATCAGACAAGGAATAATTATTGACGTAAAAGATTTAGGGATTTGGGTTGAAAACTTGCGTTTTATGCGGCTTTCACTGATTCACCCGTGTGAGATGCAATAGCAGTGGATATATCCACATTATGCCGTTGTAGTGCTGAAATCACATTCAGCAAACGTACAACTGCAGCTCCGTGTATAGAATGAAGTAAAATACGAACAGTAAATGCAAACTTCTCCCCATCCTATCCTTTCTGTGTTAAAGGTTGCACAGTTAGAATAAATTGGTATAAAACGCAAATTTATCCTATTTCACCACCATCGAGATTATGGCCTACCTGTACCACCATACCGAGAAGAAAGTCAAAACTTACCCTCCCCGCCACAGTGATATGGCAGAGATACATGTTTCGTCTCTACTAGACATGGTCCATTTTACCCCAAGCTTCACTACTCTTGCAATTTTAAACATATAATGGCCCTTAAAATCATTAATATTTAATTTGTAAGTTTACATTTTATAAGGGAATCATGAACATAGCTTTTCATTATTTTTAAAATTACTTCAAAGATTCAAAGTATTCTGCTTGCAAAAAAAAAACGAAATAATAAAACGAGTTTTTCGTTGCTATAGGAAAATGAGGAAGCTTTTTGTTCTTTAAGGATGAAATAATGAGCTTTAGCCAGTCTCAAGTGTAATTTACATATAAAACAAGATGACTTAAGAAAAATTTTATATTACGCCGAGGGAGGGTGACTTTCAAGTAAATCTTAGAGAAAATATTTTAATCTTTCAGTTTTTCATTGTTGTTTTCCTTTGAAAGTAGGTATATTTTACGTAAAAGTTAGTTTTTCAAAGCCGAATGTATATAGTTGAAAAATCATTTATTAAAAGGGTATGGTTTTGAAGTTTACTAAAAATCCTTATAATGGCAAGATTAAAATAAAATGATGTTTGGTCTTTCATCTTCATAAATAGCCTGGGTCAAGATTTTTTAATAAAAATAAGGAAAAGGAAAATTATGAAAGGGAGACGGAAAGGAGTATTTTCTCTTTGAATATTCATATTCTATAGTTCCTTTTCATATTGCTACATTAACATGTTAAGAGAAAAAGAAGTCGCAATAGCTCATAATAAAGGAAAAAAAAACAAATATTGATTTATTGCATCAAAAAACTCGAGTATAGTTTAACGCTAGTAGCAGCACCGCTATGCCGAAGACTAGGGGTGGGTTATTCAGGACGCCACTGCATCGAAGCCAGGTGAAAACAAAAACCTTCTACGATGTTGTTTGGAACTAACTTTCAACTCTACTCGTTAAAATTAGCTATCAACAATATAAAAGATTCAAACACAAGTAGTATGTGGGACAAATAAAACTTGTTGAGTAAAAATCTTTAATTAATTTAAAAAATGGAGTCCTTAGTAAAGTTTCACAAAAAAAAAAAAGAAAAAAGTTCAATTATATTAATACCGCCTACTGATCTAAAGCACAACCGTTCATTCTACGATCATAGATTTATATTTGTTGCTTAACGACTAATACAAATTAAGAATAAGGTCATTAAATAAATATATAAAGGTATATCAAGATTTTCCTGAGAAATGGCGAGTCTGCCAGTAGTTTAATCTCTCGGCTACGTAATGAGAGTAGGTAGACGCCGATGTCTGTGGAATCTAACAGAATTCCTTTGTTGACACGAGTAAACTGCTCAAAATCTCTGTCTCCAGATTTATCCCGGTAAAAAAAACTATAGCTGCCATCCAGGCAAAAGATATGGTACTTCAAAATCTCAACAAAATTACCAGGACAATAAATGACTTTTCATCTCAGAATCTCAAAAAAATTGGCAAATTAAAATTGGAATGGGAGTCTGCAGCGGCTTCGGTCGAATCAAACCAGGAAAAAGTGAAAATCAACGCAAAATGGCCTCCATTTAAAACCATGGTCCAGCTTGCACACTAGTCGGCGCGTTCAATTGCCACGTTAGAAAAAAATAACAGATCAAAAAGAATAACACTGGTCAACAACACTCGGATGATATACATTTGTTACATAAGCCTATTCGCTAATTATTGGCATTTTCCGCTCAAAAATATAAAGAAATGAAATAAGTATCCGGATAGTTATTTTTAAATTAAGGAAATGCATTTCGAATAAAGAATTAAGCTTCCTGCAACCCAACATACATACAGTTCCACTCAAATATTAATAGCAGGGGAATAAATGAGATCTATCTGAATAAAAAAAGGTAGCAGTAAGTTCAACATCGATAAGAAAATACCTCAGCACAGTGTACTGAAGCACCGAATAGTGGTCAAATTCGAAAAATAAAATTATTTAAAACTGTACTTTATAAAATGATTTTCTTCAAAAAATTCCTGGGAAATACGTAAAGAAAATGGTACTGTGTTGTCTATAATGATTTGCAGAGAGAAAGTTAAATTAACTGAATTAGACAACGGAAAATTGAACCGCGACAATATCGTTGAGTTTCGGGTATACATAAGAGGACATGTCATACTATCTATTCTAAAAACGTGCATTTCCCATTCAATTTTTCCGAAAAATGTCCTAAACTCAATTATCGTTTTTATTTGTGAATATATCATTTCATGTTTATTTGGTGGCTTTTTCAGTTTACAGATTCAATATAATTCCATAAAATGTACACACATTGGTCCCAGTATAAAGATTTTTAATTATTGATATCGCAGTTTCGTCTGAGCGTTGTAAGACGGGTGTTTCGAGACCAAAGTGATCGTTTTTTCCTACCTCATCAACGGTTTACAAAAATTTTTCAATTATAATAAATAAATATTTAAAAATAAATATAGTCCTATATTTAACCGAAAGTACTCGAGACAGTCAAGTGTTGCCCCAGCTAGGAATTCTAATTACTTTGGAGTTTTGGTAACGAGAAGGTATGAACTACTGGCGGAGAATATTTGTTAACTTCAAGTTAGGCAGTAGTTTTTCGATGTCTTTGTAAAATCACGAAGACCATTGCATATTGTCCAAAAGGGCACTAGATAATAATTCCTACGAAATAAATAAGAAGACAGGAAATATAAGCAGGTTTTTCAGGACTAATTGTACGCATAGAATGCACACACACATAGGTATCATTGCATCAACCACAAAATATAATTACATCTATATGTATGTGCGAAGGGTTGAGGGTCTGTACACTACGACCTGATAAAGCTATTATGCCCCCTTACTGCTGCCTAGTCATAAGGGTTACCTTGTCGGCTAGAGCAAGACTTCCAGTCCTATTTACCACCAAGAATTTTAGGACGTTGGACGACTTCAAGGTGGATAGCTCCCCTTTTTCGATTTGGTGTATTCCCAAGAACCGCATCCTAGGGTTTTCTAGAACGCTGCACTCTGAAAGGATATGAATAGAGGTTTCGTTCTCCTCCTCACAGAATCTGCACTATTCTCTTACTACCAGTCCGAGTTTCTTGAGGTGCTCCTTCAGATGGCAATGCCCCGTCAGGACCCCTCTCAGAACTCTGAGTTGGTTTTTACTTAAACTTATGTATTCTTTAAATCTCTTCTGATCGTAGTTCCCCAGGAGTAGCTTCGGTTGTCTCAATCCTTGTAGCTCCGTCCAATAGTTGGATCTCCTGTTTTATTCTTCTATTTTTAGTTCTTCCAGCAGTACGCTGCTACTGATTCCACAGAAAGACCCTGGCCCCAGAAATGGTATCTCAGCCCCTTTCCTCGCATCTATAGAAAACTATTTCATTTCGAGAATGTGAAAATTATATGCAACTAAAACTCGGAAATATTATTTATTGATGCTAGATTTCCTGAATCATCCCACGGTTCCCTTATTTTAGAGATCATCTGAAATTAAATCAGCCTTAATAGAAGTAATTAGACTAGAAATAGAAGTTTTTCGGTTTATTATCTTTTTAGATACCTATTAGGCCAGTCGAATTAAATACTGGAAAAAATTTAGTTTTTCTAGATATCAGCCGGCTGGAGGATGTTCAGAATAATGGCAGTAATTCAAGGTTTCTTGGGCTCCAATTTTTTTTTGGGCAAAAATTTTTATTAACCAATAAATGTGTGAAAACATTTTTTTTTTGAGTTGTAGAAAAATCTATTGCTTTTTAGAAGAAAAGTTTCAAACAAAAATGATGTGCCTTAAAAATGCCTACGAAATAATAATAATAAGTAAATAATCGTGTAACGCTAAAAAATATGAGGCACAATTGAAACGAATATCTGTACTTCGAGAGCTGTATGGAGTTTCTAAAAGATGCTAAACAAATTGAGCAAACAGGAAAACTCTAATGTAAATACCTGGACATTCTGAACTAGAGAACAATGAATCATGAAATTTACTTACTGAAAGTTGCGTGGAAATTACTCTTCTAGAACCCAAACCAGTGTTAGGAGATGTATTCAGTTCTGTGAAAACTATATATTGACCAGAGTAAAAAAAGGTGCAGATCAGTAATGGTTAAAGCATTTATTGGGCTACTAGAACTGAGCAGACTAAAGTTCAAAATTATGCTAACACGGTACTTCTTCTTATTAGTGCGCTCTCTCCTTTTTCTGAAGGTTGGCGATCCAAATGGCAATTGTAGTTTAGGAAACTGCAGCACGAAATATTTCTGTAAATGAGCGGTAGAACCATCTTCTCAGATCCTTTAGCCACGAGTTTGGCGTCTTCCTACTGATCTTTTACCTTGTATTTTACCCTCTATTATGAGTCGGACTAACTCGTATCTCTCACCTCTCAGTATATGACCCAGATATTGTATTTTTCTCCCTTTGATGGTTTTCAGCAGTTCTTTTTGTTTACCCATGCGCTGGAGAACTTCATCGTTAGTGCATCCATGAAACTCGCAGAATCCGTCTATATATATACATCTCCCAAGCCTCTAATATTTTTGCTGTTTGTCGGTCCATTGTCCAAGTTTCGCACCCATACAGTAAAACAGGGAAAACGTAACATCTGATCATCCATATTCTGAGCTCTGGACTAAGATCTAATCTTGTAACAAATGTTTTCATATTCATGAGTGTTTTCCTCCCTTGGTCAATCTTTGACAATTTTTTTTTCTGATAACACTGGCTCCCAGGTACTTTATTGATGTTACCTGTTCTATTGTTTGTCCTTTGACATTTAGATTTACATTTATTGGCGTCTTTGAAAATACTAGTGTTTTGATCTTGGAGACATTTAGATGTAAGCCGAACATTTCGCTATGACGAACCACGGAATTTATTATATTTTGTAGCTTTTATACGTTTTTTGCTATTAAGACGATATTATCAGCATCCCTAATGTTATTTTTCATAGTTTCGTTAATCCTGATTCCACTTAATGTTTCTCTAAATACAAACTCCGAATACAAATTAAACAGGAGCAGAGACAAGACGCATTCTTGTCGGAATCCTCGTCTAATCAGAATATCTTCCAATGTGTTTGCTCCATCTCGACTGTTGCCGTTTAGTGCCAATAAAGTTCTAAAATGATGCGTAGGTCTTGTTCGTTGACCCCGGTTGTTCCCAAAATTTCCATCATCTTTTGATGGTTAACGCTGTCGAAGGTCTTTCGGTAGTCTACAGGACGGTTCAATAGACATTATTAAATAGAACATTGCCGGCCCAGAATTACATCATAGAAGATGCAATGTGACGACTATGTATGGAAGATTAAGAAATTGTAGAATGTTTTTTATGCTATTACCCTACTGATGAGAGAGTCATGCAGAACACCCTTGAAAAATACAGAATGATAGCAGGAGATCTGTTCTAATACTGAACTTCATTCAATGATTAAACATATTGAGAAAAATCTAATGTAGTGGTGACACAAAGTAGAACTATGAGAACCAGTATAAGGTCAGGGACCATACATCTAACCTAATCTATACCATATTGTTAAACTTCTATAATAAACGTAGTCCCGTACACACCATAGTCACTAGTAACCTGAAGTAATCCAAACTAAATGCTGTAACTGTACCGAAGAGTTTATTTCTGTAATAGGAAATTAATTCATTTACGAGGAATGATACCTGACGGTGGGTACGTACGAAGGACTATACTTTAAAAATCAAAATAAGTTAGCATCGTTACCAATACTCCTTTAATATAGGAACTTTAGTTAATATGTAACGAATCTAGAAAGGCAACTTCGGAGACTGCGAAATCGTCTACACTAAACTACTTTAGATCCACTTGTAGGATAAGCACGACGCTAAGGGTTATCATTGAAACTGGAAATATTTTTCATACAGATTGGATTATATGGTTAATATCCTTATTTATTTGTCGATTTCAGGTAAAGTGGAAGATTGGAACAGACCTTTTCCGCTTAGTTTCATTGGGTTTTTATTGTTACGAGATTGGGCGGTCTTTGTTTATACAGCCGGTATAAGAGGGAAGAAATAGAGAATTAGGAAAGCGAATTCTTTTTTACTTATATTTCAAAATATTTTTTCACCTATTTTAAATTGGTTCTTGTTTTTCGCAACGAATTTAACTTTACAGTTCGCAATCTCTTTTAAACAATTAGTTCCATAAAAACGTGGTTCTACATATTAAAAGTCCATTAAGTTTATCTAATTTTTGCAAATACTCACGTGATGTGCAAACACAGTATCATTTTCCTTAAGTATCTCCCATAAATTCTTTGAATAAAAGCATTCCATTCGTTGCATTTCTGGTATTACTCTATTACGAACCCTCATAGTTCTATTTTCTTACGTTTTTTCCCCCAGCTTGTTTATTTTTGTCTTCCTGAATTTTGCCTACATTCTTACACTACAAACTACGGTTTTAAGTTACATTTCATTATCAATTTGACCATTATTATTGATGTTGTACTACACTGTGTATAGTTGTTTTGAATTTACTGTTACTTTTTTTTTTCAGATAGATCTCGGTTTTCCTGCCTATTTAAATTAAGTGAAATATTTTCTTTAATGTTTTTTTACAGCAGTTTTCTTGAAATTATTTTGAATAATTCCATTCTTAGGTTAAGGTTAAGGTTAAAATTTATCAGGTGCTTTTACACCTCTTATTGATTTTAATGTATTCTTGGGTCGTATAAATTTCTGAGCCTTGCCTTAACGAAATTCTAAATCTACGAAGTTTTCAGGAAACTTATCCCTTAACTTAACATGTATTTCTTTTATTTAAGAATAATCGATGGGTTACTCATTCAAAGTTGAGTCGTTTATTTTAATAGCTTGTAGAACTCGTAAGGAGAAATCGATTTACTAAAAATCGTATACATAAATGTTGGTAAAGAAAGAAATCATTAACAATTATTTAAAAAATTTTAAAACTGTCATATAAACCTCATTACATGATATTTTTAACCACTGTAGTATAAAAACTTTTTTTACTACTGATACGGGGTATGCCTATTTTTTGTATATAATTATTTCACGGTTTTGAGCCCAGATTTTCGATTTGACCAGTGCTAAATAATTCGTACAGTAGTGCATGATATTACTTTTTCATTTGTAGCTATTTTATGCAGTAAAAATGACACATGTTTATGAAAATAATGAACAAGTTGACGTAATATTAACTTACGGGGAGTAACAAAAAAATACAGCTGCAGCAGGTCGTTTGTATGCGGAGAGATTTCCTTTACGAAACCATCTGTCTCTGTGGATGTTTGTAAATTCAGTTATAAGGCTTCGCGACACCGAGTATTTAAAGGAACAACGAAATGGTAGAGATCAAGGAAGAAATTTTAGAAATTGTCGAAAACAACCCAATAACGAGCACTAGATTCATAGCAGGTCAAGTAGAAGTTGGTCATATTAAAGTGTGGAAAACTTTAACACAAGAACAACTTTATTCATACCATTATTAACGGGTACAAGCATTGCAACCAGAAGATTATCCTAAAAGGGTTGAATTTTGTTACTGACTCTTCATCAGTACAACATAAATGACAATTTTACTAAATTTATTTTGGCTACCGATCAGGTCACGTTTACAAGAAAAGGAGTAAATAATATCACAACAACCCGCATGTACTGAAAAGAAGTCATTTACAGCACGAATTTTCAGTAAATGTTTGGGATGGCGAAATAAATGACATGCCTATAGGGCCTTACTTTTTTCCAAATCGACTGGCAGGTAAAAATTATTTAGAATTTCTTCAAAACAATCTGCCACAAGTATTAGAAGATGTTCCTTTAAATGTAAGACAGAATATGTGGCTTCATAATGGTGCTGTGCCACATTTTGGAGGAAAAGTTCACAAACATTGAAATAATGTGTTTCCTGCATCTTCGCATGATCTAAATTCCTGCAATTTTTTCTGTGAGGCTATTTAAAACAGTTAGTTTATTACGATGGGAAAGTGGATACTGTGGAAGAACTTCAACAGCGCATTGAAAATGTTTGTGATATTATCCGCGGAGACCGGGATTTTATTTCGAACGCTCATGGATACGTCGAACAAGACTTTACGTTAACCGAACAAATGGTGACATTTTTTGAAAAAAAAATGTAATCTGTTCAGTGTAGTAAACAAAGTTTTTGCGATGCAGTGCTTGAAAATATCATGAAATAAGGTTTCTAAAACCGTTTTTAAATTTTTTAAATAATTGTTGATAATTTCTTTATTTGCTAACTTTTATATAAACGATTTCTTGTAAATCGATTTCTTTTTACGAGTTCCACAAGTTGTTAGAATAAATTACTCAACTTTGAGAACACCCTGTATATATATATATATATATATATATATATATATATATATATATATATATATATATATATATGTTTATGCGGATTTCACGGATTCCTCCGTGTGAGATGCAATAGCAGTGGATATATCCACATTATGCCGTAATAATAACGTACAACTATATGCAGCTCCGCGTATGAATGAAGTAAAATGCGAAACAGTAAAGGCAAACTTCTCTCCATCATATCCCTTCTGTGTTAGAGGTTGCACAGTTAAAATAAATTGTTATTAAACTCAATTTATCCTATTCCACCACCATCGAGATGATGGCCTACCTGTACCACCATACCGAGAAGAAAGTCAAAACTTACCCTCCCCGCCACAGTAATACGGCAGAGGTACATGTTTCGTCTCTATTAGACTCATCAGGGTACCGACATGCACCTGGCTGTGCAAAGGACAGATCGGAAGGAAGCATGCAAATACTGAACGCGGCTTCTCCGACCTCCCACCGGATGGCGTATATATGTTTATGCGGATTTCACGGATTCCTCCGTGTGAGATGCAATAGCAGTGGATATATCCAATTGAGTTTTATAACAATTTATTCTAACTGTGCAACCTCTAACACGGAAGGTATATGATGGAGAGAAGTTTGCCTTTACTGTTTCGCATTTTACTTCATTCCTATACGGAGCTGCATATAGTTGTACATTTGCTGAATGTAATTTCAGCACTACAACGGCATAATGTGGATATATCCACTGCTATTGCATCTCACACGGAGGAATCCGTGAAATCCGCATAAACATATATACGCCATCCGGTAGGAGGTCGGAGAAGCCGCGTTCAGTATTTGCATGCTTCCTTCCGATCTGTCCTTTGCACAGCCAGGTGCATGTCGGTACCCTGATGAGTCTAATAGAGACGAAACATGTACCTCTGCCGTATTACTGTGGCGGGGAGGGTAAGTTTTGACTTTCTTCTCGGTATGGTGGTACAGGTAGGCCATCATCTCGATGGTGGTGAAATAGGATAAATTGAGTTTTATAACAATTTATTCTAACTGTGCAACCTCTAACACAGAAGGGATATGATGGAGAGAAGTTTGTCTTTACTGTTTCGCATTCTACTTCATATATATATATATATATATATATATATATATATATATATATATATATATATATATATATATATATATATATATATATATATATATATATATATATATAAATATTGTTGTAGAAAACGGATATGTAGATAACATTTTACCGGCATGTCCCGATCAAAAATAACTACAAATACCAGTTATAATGTATAGAAAGCATGATAAAAGGGTGTCTGGGAAAAGGTGTCAGCGGACCCACTGATGAGATCACCGCTGGCACCAAGGACGAAACATCCAAAACTTTTAGTGGTGGTCGAAATCAGTTCGTTAATTAAAATGTCCTTACCATCAGGACAATAATTGGCGACATGGCCCGCGAGCAGAGACGGCGGATAAAAGACAAGGTTCTAAACCACCGATGGCTTTGATTAAGCCTGAGCCGTCCTTTGGAAGACCACCACGGATGTCCGTTTCCTACATTTTTATCAGTCTCTTGCTTTCTATGCATCAGACTATAGAGTCTAATGAAAAAAAGCAAGCCCCTTAGGAGGGGCATGGTGTAGAAAACGGACATGTCGATAACAACTTACCGGCCTGTCCCGATCAAAAAAAACTACAAGTACCAGTTATAGTGTATAAAAAGGATGACAAAAGGGAAAGGTGTCAGCGGACCCACTGATGAATCCACCGCTATGAGTCCGAAACATCCAAAACTTTTTGGTGGTGGTCAAAATCAATTCAAGAATTAAAATGTCCTTATCATCAGGGGCATAATTGTCAAATATATATATATATATATATATATATATATATATATATATATATATATATATATATATATATATATATATATATATATATATATATATATAAACGTATTTCTTTTGATTAAACCCCATACAAACATCAAAATATACCCGAATAGGTCTGGGACAAGCCACTGTGGCATGGAAAATATATCTGCTTTTATCAATCGTTTCTTTTGAAAAGGTTTTATACCCAGTCATTTTTCTGTATAAGAATAGGTGAAGTGGTCTGAGAAGTTCGATATACCCTTAAAAAATTATTTCCATCTCACTGGAAACCGAAATCTGATTTCTTTGCATTGCAATACCAAGTAAATACGCAAAGTATTTCAACCAAATATACTGTTTTGTTAAAGTATAAAAATGTTCATTAATACACAAAAAAATTTTTATAAAAAAATTGAACCGACTTCTAAAAGTGCGCTGAAAAGTAAAAAATAACTATAAATTTTTATACGAAATTGAACTTTTTGAAGTCGGCGCCAAACTAATACTTGACAAAATGTGATTTGCATGAACAGATTTAAAATACTTTTTTTGTAGTTGCTTTGTTTGTATATATTAGTAGTTATTTATTTCATTTACAACTAATTTGGCGCCGACTTCAAAAAGTTCAATTTCGTATAAAAATTTATAGTTATTTTTTACTTTTTAGCGCACTTTTAGAAGTCGGTTCAATTTTTTTATAAAAATTTTATTTTTCTATTTTTAGTTTTAGAATTCATAATGATATTCATAAATTATTTGAACTAAGTACTAATCGAGATTAGTGTACCTCGCAATGACTCCAAACTGGCAAAAAAGTACCCATTTTATCTAAAGTTGTAAATCACCCTAAAATGAACCACTAAAAATTCTTTAGTTCTTAGAGTTTTTCAAATACCAATCAAATGGTGTCAAACGAATATTTAGTCTGTGATAGAAAATTCACTATCTTAAATTTCAAATTAATTTTAGATTGGTAATATAGGCCCCAAAACCTTCCAATATCGATATTTAAAAAAAATAAATTCATTTTTTATCCACCATATCGGATACCCCATATTGGATTTTTTAAAAATAATTTTAGATTTGTCATGTGTGACCCCGAAAACTCTCCCGTACCAATTTTGGTGAAAATGGGACAAAATTGATTTTTTTTGTCCGCCATATTGAATCCGCCATATTGAGTTCTTTAAAAATAATTTCAGATTCTTTATGTGAGGCCCCGAAAACTTCCCCATACCAATTTTGGAGAAAATAGGACAAACTTGATTTTTTTGTCCGCCATATTGAATTTTTTAAAAATTATTTTAGATTCGTCATATACGACTCCGAAAACTCCCCCGTACCAATTTTGGGGAAAATCGGACAAAAACGATTTTTTTGTCGGCCATATTGGATCCGCCAAACTGAATTTTTTAAAAATTATTTTAGATTAGTCATATGCGACACCGAAAACTCCCCCGTACCAATTTTGGAGAAAATCGGACAAAATTAATTTTTTTGTCGGCCATATTGGATCCGCCATATTGAATTTTTTTAAAATTATTTTAGATTCGTCATAAGTAACTCCGAAAACTCCCCCGTACCAATTTTAGAGAAAATCGGACAAACTTGATTTTTTCGTCCGCCATATTGGATACGCCATATTGAATTTTTTAAAAATTAATTTAGATTCGTCATATGCGACCCCGTAAACTCTCCCATACCAATTTTGGTGAAAATCGGACAAAATTGATTTTTTGTCCGCCATTTTGGATCCACCATATTGAATTTTTTAAAAATAATTTCAGATTCGTTGGGTACAATACCGAAAATTCCTCCATACCAATTTTGGAGAAAATCGGACAAAATTAATTTTTTTGGCCGCCATATTGTAAGCGCCATCTTGAATTTTACTGCACCAATTTCATCTAAAAAAATATGGGACCACCGCAACTTCCTTTACATAACGTAAAAAATTTCATTCAAATCGGTGCAGCCGTTCCGGAGTAATCGGTGTACATACATAAAAAAAAAAAATACATAGTCGACGAATTGAGAACCTCCTTCTTTTAGAAGTCGGTTAAAAAAGCATAGAGTACGGTGCAAATACAACTTGAATTTTTATCTTAATGTTGTATTGCTGAAATACGACTCAATGACCATTTGCCTCAAGGACTATTGAGGATGCTCGGTGATTTCATGGGGGGCGAGTGAAATGTAACGAGCTAGGGGAGTCTTCTATACTTTGAAATGAGAAGGCAACAGTAATGAAAAATTAAGAGAAAAATATGATATAGTGGTAAAAACAATATTTTCAATTGAAATAGTAAAGCAGTATAATTTAAATTTTATGAAAATAGTTTTTTATTTAAAGCAATAAAAAAAATTTTTTAATGAAAATTTTTCATCAATAATATCACAAAATACTGTAAAGCAGCGCGCTCACTGGTTCGGCTCGATTCAGACCGCTCGGCTCCGTGCAATCGGCCCGTTTTGATTTACACGTAAATAAATGAAAGGCCGCTCACTGATTCCGACCGGCCAGAACGCTTCCGCGCCGAAAGGTCTGAAAACGTTCGACTATTTTAAGAATAGAAAGAGGTAGTATAATCTGTGGTATAGACGTAGAATTTGTATTGTTACTATATCGAACGAAGAATTGATAGAAAACGTAACTGCTAAATGTTTCTCTGATGGAATCGATTTTCGAAGGTTAGTGTTTTGTTTCCTGAGCGGCAAGATATTTAAAATTTCATAAAATTTTATACCAGACATTCTAAAATATTTGAAAAACGTTTCATTGTCGGTCAACAACTCTGAAAATAAATAATGAAATTCCCCGTGAACTTTTCTTTTAAGGTAAATATCATGAATATATATATATATATATATATATATATATATATATATATATATATATATATATATATATATATATATATATATGTATATATATATATATATATATATATATATATATATATATATATATATACATATATATATATATATATATATATATATATACATATATATATATATATATATATATATATATATATATATATATATATATATATATATATAATATCTTCGTCTCCGCTTTTCCTCCACTTCCGCTTCAACACAAGCTAGAGCTGCCACAACAATATCCTCTTCAGAGTCAGAAAAACTATTTTATTCACTTTTCTTCAAAAATAACAGCTCTAGAAACTCTAATGGTTAAAGCAGTTTTAATCACTGTTTAGTTTGAATCGTACGGAGCCAGTGAGCGGGGACCATCGACGTTCTGACTGAAGCGGATGGAACGGACCGAGCCGAGCCGATTCAGTGGGCGCGCTGCTTAAGAAATTTGACTAGGTTCTATGTAGCACGACATCAAAAAATGGTAAGCCTTTCAAGCCTGCCATCTGCTCGGGCACATATCGGCGTCATCTGGTAAGTATTAGACTAGGAAAAATTGACAGCAATTGACAATAAACTTTTACATTATTTTTTAACACTTCGACTTCTTTTTAATGTAATCGATGTACACGCGACACCCAACTAAATTTTAACCACTGAAATGATGCGTATTTTCTTCGTTAAATGAAACGAATAAGTTGAGATATAAAGCAAAGTAGGCTTCGAATCCTAGCTGTCATCTTGCTAAAATAAATGCCACTCGCGGGGCGACACGCTCACCCGATGGGAACGGCGAAAAAGAAAATTTGCCTAAATGTGTTTTTAAAGGTGTTCTCTGTAGCCTAGAAAGGAAATACGGAGAAGTGGATAGGTTTTTCCCTTTTAAGAAGGTAATAATCACGTATGGTTTTACAAGACAGGGCCGTAATATATTTTTCTAGAGGTTCGAAACACACATACATATATATATATATATATATATATATATATATATATATATATATATATATATATATATATATATATATTGGTTTATCCGATATTTCCAGTTTTATTACAAAAATTTTAGTTTAAAAACATATGGTATCAGAATAATAACATTTTTTCTGCATTATGGAAGGACAAATACTCATCTCTCGGCCAGACGAGTGATGTCAAGCATTTTAACCAAGTTGTAGCTATTGGGATCTCGTCTTAGTTTACTGTCTTGATATTTGGGGTGAATTCAACGAACTTGGTCTTTCCTGCACACCTACCCTGTGGCGATTGTTTGTTGACTCTTTAAAGACAAGTCTAAAGGAAGATTTATTTTTTATTGGAAATGAACAACTAACTGTTTCCGTGGGTTATGCTGTAAATATGAAAGAAACGTACGAATACATGCGTATTTTCCTTCAAAACATAAAATATCAAGTCACGATCTTTGCCGATCTAAAAGTTATTGCACTAATTACGGGGCTACAGAGTAGCTAAAAAAATTATGTGTATTTTAGTGTATATTTTTTGAATTATCGACAAAGCGCTTTCGATTTTTCTTAGACCATCCTCAAAGCTCAGGCTCTAGAAACAAGAGTTTCCAACGCCAGCTAAGGCTTTACAGAATAAAAATCAAGTACACAGTTAAAACGTCAATTCCAATTAAACTTTAAATTAAAACGGTTCTTCTTCTTCTTCTAGTTAGAACCAAGTTCTGTTATCTACACAATGCCTCATCGATCCTCGTTTGAGGTCGAAATCCAGCTGTCTCTCCAGCCGGGCAGGCGGCCGTTTGGTGTTTGGTTTCTCTCTCATCAAGGTTTTTGCTAGTCTGTCATGGTCCATTCGTTCCACGTGATCTCTCCAACGCCTACGACGGTTTCGAACCCACTTCACAACATCTCCCACTCCGCTGTCCTCGCGTATTTTTGCGTTTCTTACTCTATTTTTTAAACTTTTTCCCGTGGTCATTGTCAGCGTTTTCATTTCTGTGGTTCTCATAATTTGTTTTGTGTTTGTTGTTTCATTTCGTGTTTCTGCGCCGTAGGTCAGTATCGGTCTTACACAGACTTTGTAAATTTTTGCTTTGCTCTCAACTGTCATATTGTTTCAGATTATGTCTCTTAGTTGGCCTGATATCATGGCCGCTTTATTGGCTTGTGTGCGTACTTCTGCCCTGTTACTTGTTATATGTGCTCCTAGGTATTTAAACTTCCCAACCTGTTCGATATGTTTGTCATCAACCATTAGTTTGCATCTTATTGGTTCTTTTGCTATTACCATTGCTTTGGTTTTCTCCACAGATATCTTCATATTATACTGTTTGGCTGTTCAATTGATATGGAAGAGTATTCTTTGTAAGTTGTCCTCGCTATCTGCTGTCAAGGCAACATCGCCTACAAAGCATATAATCTGAACGGTGTTGTGTCCCATTGGGTACCCAATATTTGTGATTTTTACCTAATCAATGATTTCGTCCATGACTATATTGAAAAGTGTTAGACTTAAGCTCTGTCTTATTCCTATGGATAGTGGGATTTCCTCTGTTAGAGTGTTATTTGTTTTAATTACCATGGTGTTTTTGGAGTTCAGTTCGTATATTGTGCGTATGATTGCTTCGTTTACTTGTTTTCTTCGCAGTAGTTATGTTATGTGTTCCAGTTTGACTCAGTCGAACGCTTGTGTAAAGTCCACAAAACAAATGAACAGCGGTTTATCGTATTCGATAGATTTTTCAACCAGCTGTCTGATAATAAATATACCGTCGATAGTAAAGCAGTTATTCCGGAAGCCCTGCTATTCTTCGGGCGCCCCTAACTTGTCTACGATCCGTTGTGACAGTATTTTGGTTAACAATTTGGCTGAACTGTTCCGTAGGCTGATTCCCCTATAGTTTTCGGGTTGTTTCTTTGATCCTCTTTTGTAGATCGGAATTGTGATGCTTTTTCGCCATTCGTTGGGAACTGACGTTGTGCGGAGTATTTTTTGAAATAAAACAGTGAGCTCTGTGACAAGGCTGGGGCCTCCGAACTTTAGCATCTCATTCGTAATTTGGTCGGTACCAGGTGATTTTCTGTTTTTTAATTTCTTAATTGTCAGGTGCGTCTCTGCTTCACTGATGTTAACATCTGTTAGTTCTGTGGTTTCTTGCTGGTTTTCGTCTACGTTGTTTTCTGTAGCTGGTGCCTGGAGTAAGCCCTGAAATGCGTCCTTAATTAACCCTTAGTAGTGCAGGAGAAAATTTATTTATCTCATCTGTGTAGAAAACTCGGGCTTATAAAACATTTTTTAAAGTCTCAAATAAAAAAGGAAATACTTTTTTTTTATTTGAGATGGAAATTTGCGTCTATTAGTAAGGCAAAGCTTAAAGAAGGGATATTCGTTAGGCCGCAAAAACGACAACTTTTTAAAGAGAAAAATTTTAAAACTACTACTTCGAAATAAGAAAATAAAGCATGGACTGCCTTCAAAAATATATATAGTAACTTCCTAGTTAACAAGAAATCGGAGAACTACAAATATCTAGTTGACAAATTTATCCAATCATACAAGACGTTAGGTTTCAGACGAACACGGCAAAATATTTTACCAACAAATTGTATAATGGAAAATGGACCCAAACAAGTTAGCGAACTACTGTTGGATCCTCATACGTAAAAACGATCCCGGCGAATACAAGCGAAAAAAAATACAACAAAATAATTTATTTGATTGCATTGTACTTTTTTCGATACAAAATTAAGTATATTTTGTGAAAAAGTGATTTTGTTTTTTTTTTTAAATCATTGAAAATTCACTGCGAGCGAACACAGACGCCGTACAGTGAGCTTTCAAAATGGTGAATGAGATTTCACCGTAACGTCAGCTGTCCTACATTCCTGAGGAGGACTCAGCACACACACGGGATACCCGATATCCGAAAATCTTCTATTACACACACATATCCCCCAAAGAATTTAAATAACCCTTTGTAGCCAATACGGATTAATCGTAAGATCAAAAAAAAAAAGAGAAAATAAGGGAAAACCTAATAATTTTGTTTAAAACCACGGTACGGATTTTATCCAGGCAAATCTAAAATGTTAAATAGCTCTGTATGAAAGCCTAATCCATTGTTGTTTATGCTAGATCGTCCAGTCGGTTATAGAAGCCATTCAAAAGTAAAATACCTCTTTTATTTAGGAATATCCCGTGCTTTGATCTCGAAACCATCATACATAATGTCCTTTATCGGGAACAAAAAGAAAGCTCTGCATTGATATTGGAATACGTTTATATTTTATGAAATAACTTTTCTTCCAAGGACCAAAGTGGATCTCCCTATCTCTCTTCCCATAAACTTGGAGTAATTTTATTCAAAAACAAAGCCCTGGTCAATATTAGATACTTTTGAAGGCAAATAACGTCTAAATTGGATATTGGAGAGAAAGTTTTGTTAGGGAGGCCTATTTCAGGATTTCGTGAATACAGGTTCTTACGGTTCTATCTAAAAAATTGTTTTTTCTTTTCAGATAGTATGAAAATAACGATAATAAATACGAATGATTAGCGAGTCACTGCAAGAAATCTGTAAAGCTGAAGTGATAGTTAAATAGGCATTTGAAAGGTAAATAAACAGTAAATCATAAGGCTAAAAAGGGTATAATCCAGATATAACAAAAGCTGAGGAAGAGGATGGACAAGTGTCAACCCACAAAATACATGCTAAATAAAATAGGGATTTTAAAACGATAAATCCAGTAAGGCGTATTATTTCTAAAATTACACTGTTCTGTATTCTGAAATTTTTTCTAGCTCCCTGATATTTTTTTGGATTTTTCCGTGTCTACCTTAATGTACTGAATTCAAGTATAAACTCGATTTTTACCTATCATCCATAAGTTTTTAGAAAAAGGAAGAAGAATTTTTTAGTGGTAGTTGATCTCTAACCAACAAGCACAGAAGATGCCAAATGAGATTTTGGCGAAACGTCTGCCGACTTCTACAAGAAACCAAACGAAGGAACAGATGTATTCCCGGATTATTGCTGAATCATATATATATATATATATATATATATATATATATATATATATATATATATATATATATCAAGTAAAATGCGAACAGTAAATGCAAACTTCTCTCCATCATATCCTTTCTGTGTTAGAGGTTGCACAGTTTGCACAACGGCATAACGTGGATATATCCACTGCTATTTCATCTCACACGGAGGATTCCATGAAAGCCGCATAAATATATATACGCCATCCGGCGGGAGGTCGGCGAAGCAGCTTTCAGTATTTGCATGCTTCCTTCTGATCTGTCCTTTGCACAGCCAGGTACATGTCGATACCCTGATGAGTCTAGTAGAGACGAAACATGTATCTCTACCGTATCACTGTAGCGGGGAGGGTACGTTTGGACTTCCTTCTCGGTATGGTGGTACAGGTGGGCGATCATCTCAATGGTGGTGGAATAGGATGAGTTGCGTTTTATAACAATTTATTCTAACTGTGCCACCTCTAACACAGAAAGGATATGATGGAGAAAAGTTTGCATTTATTGTTCGCATTTTACTTCATTCAAACATGGAGCTGCATATATTTGTATGTTTGCTGAATGTGATTTCAGCACTACAACGGCATAATGTGGATATATCCACTGCTATTGCATCTATCTCACAAGGAGGAATCCGTGAAAGCCGCATAAACATATATATATATATATATATATATATATATATATATATATATATATATATATATATATATATATATATATATACATAAGATCTCAGGCACATAAACTCAGTTTGAGTTATATTTACCTTGAGTCTCCACTTATATTATTTTTATGATTATTTCTTTGCCTTGTATTCTAAGTCACCATAAGTTTTCTACCAGTGCGATCTCTTCGTCCGCGAAGCACAATCTATACATGTTGGTATTTCTTAGTGGAATACCCATTCCCTGGCATTTTTTTGGCTATGCGTCCGTGCAATGCTTGACTTAAGTATATTTTGAAAAGAACTGGGGAGAGGCAGCGACCTTATTTTAAAGCCCATATTGACCTGAAATCCATCTGTAAATTTAATTAATATTTTGACATTTTACGTTGACTTCTCAACTTTTTTCAGTTAATAATATATGGCAATGTTGAAGGGGCACAGCAAGAACCCAAATGTCGAAGAACATCGTATATGAAAAAACCACGATAGTGATATGAACTGAGTAAACGAACTAAAATTCACTTGAAGAAGAAGATTTTGTTAAAAAATAATATTTTTAAATATTTGGAAAAAGCTTGGAAATTCTTCAGAGCTTAACTGAGATATAACAAGTAACATGTCTCATTATGGGGTTATGATTGGTGTGGAATTATCTTCTTCGTAAATCTTTAACATATGTAATTATACTACTTTAACACTATTATTACCCGATATGTAAAACAGCATTAATAAAATATCTTATAAAAGCAAAAAGAATATAAATGTTATCTACCATCGATGAATACAGTTGTATTGTATTTACCGTTGTATATAATATATAGATTTCTACGAGATTAAATATTCATATTGCATGGAACTCTGAGAGATGGCGCTGCCCGTATTAGATTTCACATTTGCTCTGATATTTACTTAAAGGATTCACATTTGGTTAAATTTAGATATGCTCTCTACTCCATACTGACAAGAATCAATGAGTTCATAACCGGTCTGTAGGTGGCAGTGCATTACTATCTGAAATAGTGCTCCTGTACCCCAATTAAAATTTGAAATAAAGTAGCGGTCCTAAAAATTATTGAAGAATTAAGAACCTAAAGGTTTAGAATTGTGTTAAAACAAGAAAAATTTATCAGACGTTAGCCGAATACAAAGAACAATGGTATATTTTACTTTAGGATTAAAACTAGTTTGCTTTTTTGCTAGTTATATCAAATTTACACCTGAAGATAAAAGAAATTAAAGATATGTTTAGATATGTACTCTATCAGCTAAGGAATTCTTAAGCTACATCATAGCAGGTATCTTCTAGATAAGCTTTACCTTAGTGAGAGTGCTAAAAAAATATAAAACTTAGCAGTACAACTCTTAACACAATATTAGGTTGCCAAAGCGTTTTACCAACAAGTAGTTTAGATAAAGAAAATAGGTAATTTATACTAACAACAGGTGCCTAAGAGTGTTTATATGGATTCTGGCATAACCTCTTACAAATAATATTTAATCTTTTTGCCTAATTGCTAAGATGGCCTCCTATGAATTTAGAAAATTTGCTGTCAAATGAATATTACTGTTATATTATGTTCTGCAGAAACATTTGAACATACTTAAGCAAAAACAAAAGGTAATTTGTATCCAAGACAAGATAATATGCTAAATTTTGAAAAAAATTTGAAGAGAACAAATAGACGAACCTTTTCTCCTGGTAATCTGCGAATGAAGACCCAAAATTCATAATTTCAGTCTCCCATTACAAATAACCATCAAACAAAGAATGTTTGACACATTTTTAAACTTGGCATAAGAAGCCAACCAAAAAAAATCACTTAAACTAACAAAAATAGTCCAAAACACTTCAAGCTAAATAAGCTGTCATAAAAAAAATTCCCTATTTCTTTTCACCAGAATACTTTTTTGAACACAAAATCCTGACAAATATGAAAAAATGTTTCATTAAACTGACGTTTGCTTATAATGGATAATCATTTACGTCTATATCATCTGATTTGAAGCTGTAAGTGGTTATATACTCTCGTAGGGGTTTATAACAAGCGTTAAAAAATACATTGACGAAATTACAAAAAGTTTTGAAACACTTTGACTCTAAGCATTTAGAACAGGGTACGTCTACCCTTATAGAAAAACAATAGACTTTTTCAATTGGTTAAGAACTCAAACAATTTCTCGAAAATAAATGTATATATAAATGTTTTTAATAAATTATTTTTTATTCCATTCAAAATGGAGGCGGACACTTGAGAAGGTTGCTTTTTTAGTTAGACTCCGGAAAATTTTCAAAATTTTCCATTTTTTTATAAAGCGAGGAATCTCTTACGAACTGTTTTTTAATGATGCCACATTTATTATGTATCAAAAGAAAGGTTGCAGAGAAATAAATATATCCGAAATAATTTAATTTTAGTGTATTTCGTTTGCAAATCCAATTTATTTGAAGTAAAGCAAAAAATTATTTTAATCTACTAATTTAAATTGCGATAAAACTGATTTCGGCAAATTTTCTTTAAAACTAACCGCGTTTTCTCCTTGATTTATGAACAGCATCCCGAAAATCCTTAAGGAAGATACGGTGGGTCAGATAAGAAAAGAAGAGGCTAAAGTTGTTATTCAAATGATTCGAATCAAATTACGTTTTTGTGTGATTTTTGTTTATCTATTGCCGAAGAAAGGGTCCCTTCCATTTATCTTTTTTATTACGCTCTGATGTATAGAAAGCCAGTAGCGGACAATGTTTTCTTCCTTGTTTTCTCTGGCAAATATTTACTTTTATGGTGACCTTGATTATCCGAGGGATAACACTTTTTTTTAAATGAGTTGAGGTCGAAATTCTAGGTTAGGTTGCAGCATATCTATTAAAATAATATTTTTTAAAGTTATTTAAGATTATTAAGAGTTTATGATTGAGTATTAAATTAACCAGTATAGACTTATTCCAGAAGATGACAGAAATTTTTCAAGGTCAGATACTTTTTTTTCTTTTCCCATCCTCTTTTTCTTATTCAAAATATTGTTTTGCTCACTCCTATAGTGCTAGATAACTCTAATCACCTAAAACATTTATTTTAAGCTTCCTCATCATAAACACATACAGTGTGATCAATAAAGATCGCATCATATGAGATTTTTTTATTAATAGGTTTATTCGAAATTTGACTTTGGCATCAATTCCTGCTTTGATCGAGATAAAAATTATAACCAAAAAAATAGTAGTCACTTAATTGGCAAATTTTAATTTTTTCCAAAAAAAAAATCAAAAGTGGGGTTATATTATATTTCAAAATGTCGAAAAAAAGTTATTAGAAAAACCTTTTCTGTATACAATTTTTAACCCATATGCAAAATTTCAGCTATATAAGATAATTTAGATTTTTTGTCAATTTTTTGTAAATTGCACCACTGTTACAAAATAAGACTCAACACAATCTACATAAATCTTTTTAGTTTTGACAATGTTTCATCCCAGACATATTTTGTTTAAAGTGGCGCCATATTAAATGTCTGTTCTTCTACAAAATCCAAATAGGGCAATTAAAATTTGGTCACATGTGATGCAAAATTTATTTGTTTTTGACCCTGTATAAGGTGACTTCATAACCTAACTATCTTTGAAAACGTAGTGTGTGTGTCTAAAGGTAATACACATTATAATTAAGACAATCAAGTACACAGTGCCATCAGTTTGTTATCAATTAAAAAGTTGGAATTTTAAATGCTTTTAATTTTTATATTATAATTTTTTTATTAGGAAATTTGAGTCTTTTCAATTAAACTATCTTCTTAATATTAATATGTATTTCTTTAAGACACAACCTACGTTTTCAAAAATAGTTATTTTATGAAATTACCTTATACAGGGTCAAAGACAAATAAACTTTGCATCACATGTGACCAAATTTTAATAGTCCTCTTTGGATTTTGTAGAAAAACACACATTTAATATGGCGGTACTTTAAACAAAATATATCTCAAATGAAGCATTGTCAAAATTAAAAAGTTTTATGTAAGTTGCATTGAGTCTTATTTTGCAATAGTGGTGCAAATTACAAAAAAAATGGACAAAAATCTATAGCTGAAGTTTTGCATTTTGGGCTAAAAATTGCATTTAGAGAAACTTTTTCTAAAGACTTTTTTCGATGTTTTGAGACACTTTTGAATTTTTTTTGGAAAAAAATAAAATTTGACAGATAATGCTAATTACGTGACTACTATTTTTTTGATTCATTTTCATCTCGACTAAAGCAGAACTTGTTCTCAAAGTCAAATCTCGAATAAAGTTATTATTCTTCTTCTTCTTTCTCAGCCCATTGACGTCCACTTCTGGACATAAACCTCTTCGATGGTCCTCCACTGGGATCCGTCTCTCGCCTTCTAGAGCCAGTCTTTTCCAGCAAACTGTCTTATATCATCTACCCATCTGCGTTGTGGCCTGCCACGATTTCGGTTCGTTTCTCGCGGTCACCATTGCAGTAATTTACTCGTCCATCTATCGGGCTGTTGTCTAGCTATGTGCCCCGCCCATATGCGTTCAATGACGTCAACTACTTTGGTTCTTGATCTTATTACTTGATTTCGTATTTTATCCCGTAACGAGATTCCTAACATTTGTCTCTCCATAGAGCGTTGAGTGACTCGGAGTCTATTTGCGTTTTGTTTGGTTAGTGTTATTGTTTCCATGCTGTAAGTAGCAACAGTTAAGACACACGTGTTATACACTTTCCGCTGAAGGTTGATTGGTGTGTTTCTATCTCTTAATACGTACTGCAACTTTCCAAAGGCAGCTCATGTCAGCCCTATTCTCCTAGTTATTTCCGCCGTTTGATTTTCTTTGCCCAGTTTCATGACGTGGCCTAATATAATTTTGAATCTCTATTTGAACATTTGCGTCAGGGCTCATTAACTTAGTTTTCCCCAAGTTCATCCTAAGTCCCACTTTTCTCGCCTCTTCATTGAAATCTTGAAGCATTTGTTTTAGCTCTTCTGGGTTGCTAAACATAACAACAACATCATCGGCGAAACGAAGATGACTAAGATAAGAACCTTGGACTCTCAAACCTTTCTCATCCCAATTTAGTTTTTTAAAGACATCCTCCAAAGCGAGCGTAAATAGTTTCGGAGAGATGACGTCTCCCTGACGCACACCTCTCATAACGTTTATTTTTCAGTTTTTGTGTCTTCGTCGATTTCAACCTGTATAGATGCGTGTTTACATATGTTCTGTATGATAGTGGTATACCTGGAGTCAATTCTAGCATTATTAAGTGATTTCAAGATCGCCCATGTTTCTATAGAGTCAAAGGCCTTGTGAAAATCTACAAATGCCAGGTGTATAGGAATGTTATATTCTTCGGTTTTTTCTAGGACTGTGCGTAGCGCTTGGATATGATCTATCGTACTAAATCCACGTCGAAAGCCGGCTTGCTCCACAGGCTGGTAATAGTCGAGCTTTTCAGTCAGGCGATTTGTCAAGATGCGGGTAAATAGTTTATATAGGTGGTTTAATAAACTGATAGGACGGTAATTTTCTATATTTTTTGTGTCCCCTTTTTTGAAGAGAATTACGACTTGTGCGTTATACCATTGTTCTGGTACTCTACCTTCGTATAAACATTTATTCATCAGTGTTTGTATCACTTTTTCAAGACTGTCTCCGCCCATCTTTAATATCTCAGTTGTAATTTGATCCTCTCCCGGGCCCACCCTTCATCTGTTTTAGGAAACTATTAATAAAAAGAAATCCATATGATGCGGACTTTATGTCTCTTGCTTGACTTCTAATGATTTTGCGGCATCACGTCATGGGATACGCTCTTGATCAAAAAGACAAACAACAGAATACAGAAATCGTATTTAGTCTTAAAAGTTTTGGAAGGATTTTGATTAATTCTACTGAAACATTTCCACCGTTCAAACTTAATATTTATGGTCCTAAGTAATAATGCAGGACTGAAAAAGTATTCTGTAATTTAGAGACCTGGAGTAGATACATTTTTACTGTCAATTTTTTTTATTTTTCGTCCTTAAAATAGCCTTGTTTATTACTATATACTAACACATATTAACAAAAATGTTATTAATAGCACTTTTCTACATGAAAATCTTCCTCGCCAAACTAATATTTTTTTTCGATAATTTCTACCTATGTTGTCCTTATAGTGACCTATAAATTGTTGTGTCACGTAGCAAAATTTAGAAAACTCCAATAATATGTTTTAATTGACTGCAAACTAGCAGCTGTCAATTTTTTTTATTTTTCGTCCTTAAAATAGCCTTGTTTATTACTATATACTAACACATATTAACAAAAATGTTATTAATAGCACTTTTCTACATGAAAATCTTCCTCGCCAAACTAATATTTTTTTTCGATAATTTCTACCTATGTTGTCCTTATAGTGACCTATAAATTGTTGTGTCACGTAGCAAAATTTAGAAAACACCAATAATATGTTTTAATTGACTGCAAACTAGCAGCTTCTAGCATATCTATCTCTAAGCCTCCAGAAAAGTATGAAATCAACTCGGAATCGGATGAACTAGATGATTTTGAACCAAAAGCTGGTCAAGAGAAAGACGATTAACAATGTAATAGCAGTAAACAGCTCCTTTTTATGTCTCGGAAAAAGCTCAATGATCTTGTTCGTGATATGTATCTTTCCAAGACAAAGTCACAGTTGCTTGGATCTCGTTTACATCAGTGGAATCTTTTATAAAAAGAAGTGAAAGTTTTCACGTTTCGGAAAAGGCAGTCTATGGTGGCAGTATTTTTCTCAATGGCAAATAACACAAGGAGAGGCTAGGACCTCGGGGAAACGGATTTGCCTGAAATTTGGCATAGTGGTAGAGGGCCCGTAGCTGGGAAATAAACCTACCGATTGGCGAGTGCTTACTCATTCTTTAAAGATAAGTCTAAGGGCAATTTTATTATTTATTGGAAATGGATAACCATCTATTCCCGAGAGCCATGCTGTAAATATGAAAGAAACGTACGAGAACATTCGTATATTACTTCAAAGCATAAAATACAAAGATTATAAATGGAATATCTGTGCCGATCTAAAAGTTATTGCACTCCTTACAAGACTACACAATGGCTACACCAAAAATTGCTGTTTTTTATGCGAATGACACAGTAGAGCCAGGAACTAATATTATGTCGTTAAAGAATACCCGTTACGTGAAAACATGGTGCTTGTTCTGAAAAACTTCCTTCATGAACGCTTAGTAGAGCAGCAAAAAATGTATTTACCTCGTCTGCACATAAAACTTGGACATATAAAAATTTTTGTCAAAACCTTAAATAGAAAAAGAAATGTTTTTATATATTTGAGACGGAAATTCGCGCTTTGAGCTGAGGTAAAGTGTTCTTTGAGCCGCAAATATAAAACTTTCAAATACGAAAATTTTGAAACTACACTTTCGAAAAAAGAAAATAGGGCTCGAACTTTCTTCAAAAATATATGTAGCAGCTTCCTAGGTAACAAGAGAACTACAAAAATATAATTGAAGAACTTATCCAAGGCATTAGGTTGCAACATGTCACATAAGCTGCATTTTCTTCACTCTTATTTGGAATTCTTCCCTGACAATTTAGATGTAATTTCAGACGAACACGGTGAAAGATTTTACTAGTAAATTGTTCAAATGGGGAAGCGGTATGGTGGAAAATGAACCTCAAACATGTTAGCAGTCTATTCTTGGACCCTTAAAAGTGAAATTTATCCCAGCTAATACAAGCGAAAAAAGACAACAAAATACTTTATTTGATTATATTATGGTTTTTCAATACAAAATAATGTTTATTTGGTAAAAAGTGATTATTTATTAAATCTTCGCAAATTAACTAGATTGTTCATGGTTTGCGTTTCTCATATTATATTCTTCTTTTCTTCTCTAAAAACATGGGTGATAGGGAAAAACCGAGCTCATATTTGAATTCACCACATTGAAGTAACAAGATGAAACCAAAAAAAAAATATATGAAGGAACAACAAAAATTTCAAAATGTTCCCTTAAAAACTGTTCACTCTAATTCAAAATATCTAAATGAACTGCGTCATCAAAATTACTTTAAAAAAATTCTAAAAAATCGATAACTTTATCCATAAAATACATACCACAAAATTTCGTGGTCACTCCTTGTAGATCCTTTTAAAACAAACAGATTCATTCCAAAGGTTTTTTCGTTATTGTTTCAAACCGCTCGCCCGCTTTAAAACAAAGATTGCATTTTTTCTTTACCGTAACTTAAAACAACGTTTTTGAAAAACCTTTTCCCTTACCTTTCATCTCGGAAATAAAAGAAAAACATCAATATCGGCCCACAGACTCCGAAAAAACTTTAATTAAACCTGATATAACAATACGATTTCAACTCTCTCCTATCTAAATACAACGTTTTTTCTTCCTTTCTTTAATTTCCTTACCAAAATATTTACTTTACCGTTCGAATTTCATCGGCTGACAGTTTTCCTTTTTTTCTCTTTTGAGTAAGAAATAGACTGTCATGCGTTTATTTGCAAATGGAATTTTATCCGACGAAGCAGAAAGTCCGATTTAGTACGAAATCATATGTACTTTTTCGTATTATTAACAAAAATATATCAGCAGAGTACTTGTCGGACGAGTTTCCGTTGCATTTTTTTAACCAACTTTGCAAGATATATTCATTGCAGGATTTTTAGATTTGTGCCCCCACTACATTCCCGTCGGTTCATATTAAGAAAGCGATAAAATATTTTTAATAAGGGACATGTAGGTCTATGGGGAACACATTTTAAAATTATTTTAAACTATACAGAGGAACAAAAAAAGTTTAACACCAAAGTTATCAAAGTTTGAATGAAAAACGCAGGACATACCATATTTAACTATATTTAACTATCGTTGAAATTGTAGACCAAAATTTAAGAGGTATGCCGTCCTTACCTATTCAAGCTAGACCTTTTATATGTAATGAATTTTTTACTAAAATAATGACAATTTGTTGTGAAATAAAAATAATCTTAAAAAATTATTCAGGGTCGATAAAAATTTACATTTGATTTTTATTATTATTAAAGCCAAATAACTTTCTTACCTTAAAATAAACACCCTGTGTTTAATATCCAATTTGTATTCTAAATTTAACAGTCTTTAAAATTGTATTAAGGTTTTTTTTATTTATCTTTCATAATTTTTTAATAATCAGCTTTTTTAATTTGAGACATAAGTTTTTTGCAACTTATTTTTGGAAAGCAGGCGCTAATGAAGTTGATGTTGTTATTACTTACATAGATGAACATAATCACTAATTAATTGTATAATTTATTAAAGGGTTAACAAAGTTATTTAATATATTTTTAAAATTAATGTTTTAACAAATGCTTAAAGTGCTGTCCATTTTTTTCAATGCATAAGCGGACACTAGTCCGAAATGTCTGTTGAACTTTAATTCACATATTTGGTGTTTATCATAAACAATACATTTAAAACATATTCATAAGAAAAAATCAGGACTTGTTAGATCTCGAGATCTTGCTGGCCAGAATCCACCTCATGAGATATTGAGTATCTAACTCATTTCTGAGATTAACTTGGAAGTGCGCAGGAGCACTCTTTGATGAGAGTTATATTCCTTCTCGACTATTCACTGAAACGTTTTCCAAAAGTACAGGTAAAGTGTGCCAAATGAATTAAAGAAACATGACGACTTTAAGTGGCCATTCAAAAAGTACAGACCTACCGTTCCAATTATTCCACTCCACACACTGATAGACGACCTGTGCTGACAATTGACAGTTCTAAGTAAATCGGGATTTTCATCACTTTAATAATAGAAATTATACCTGTGGACTAATCTGTTATTATGGAAATTGAATTCACCGCAAGGAAATGTTCATCATCTTTAAGCTCGCGAGAAAAGGGGCTGGGATGCCTTTTCTGAGGCCAGAGCCTTTCTGTGGAATCAGTAGCAGCATAATGCTGGAAAAAATAAAGATATAAGGAAAAGCAGGAGATCCACTTATTGGACGAGCTGCAAGGATTGAGACGAAGCGAAGATATTTCTGAGGAACTACGACCAGAAGAGATTCAAGAAATGTATAAGTTTGAGTAAAAATCAGCTCAGAGTTCTGACAGGGGTTCTGAAGGGGCATTTCCACCTGAAAGGACACTTCAAGAAACTCAGACTGGTAGAAAGAGGAGAGTGTGCATTCTGTGAGGAGGAGCACGAAACATCTATTCATATCCTTGCAGAATGCAGAACTCTAGAAAACCTTAGGATGCGGTTCTTGGGAGCACAGCAAATCGAAGAAGGGGAGCTACCCACCTTGAAGCCGTCCAACATCCTGAGATTCCTGAAGGAAATATGACTGGAGGACCTGCTCTAGCCGATAAGGTAACTCTTACGACTGGGCAGCAATAGGGGGACACAGTAGATCTAGCTGGTCGCAGTGTGCAAACCCCCAACTCTACGCACATACATAGATATATCATCTTTCAATATTTGTAGAACCTACAAACAAAATTTGGGTCCTCCGTCGCAAACTACTTCCAAAAATTATTGATATAGTTGATTGCGATATGGATGAAATTTTGGTTTTTTTTTATTATTGTTTTGATGCCACAACTGCTTATTTTTGTAGTTTCATAAATTTTTCGGTGGCTAATATGGGAATTTTTAATCAAAAATCCCATAACTAAAAATTAATTTTTTTGGATTTCCAGTAATTGGTTTCTGACGGAGGTTTTTTTTTTATCATACTTACAAGTCGAAAAACACGTAGCAATTTTTCTAACGAACGCTTTTATGGATGACATTTATCAGGATATTTTTTCTTCACACTCCCCAATTGATAAAATCATATCATTATTTTCTTCTTGGAGGTAAATTCGCATTTTAGATAATTAGGATTTTTAAATAACCTCGAATAACGGTAATAGTTTAACTAACAAGAAATGTAACTAAATCAATTGTCAAAAATTACCTGTTAATACCTATTTTTCAAAAGTAAATTGTAAAAAAATAATGTTTAAAATAAAAAATACAAATTTATTAAAAAATAAGAAAGATAAGTAAAAGAATCTATAAATTCAATGTTAAATACAGGGTGTTCCACTTAAAATAAGAAAGTTGTTTGGCTTTAATACTATTAAAAATTAAATGTAAGTTTTTTCTACCTTTTATGGTTTCTCGAGATTATATTTATTTTACAATCAATTGTAATGATTTTGTTAACAAACCAATAAAATTAAAAGCATCTAGCTTCAATAAGCAAGCCTCTAAATTTTCAAAAATAGTTAAATATCTCAGGAACAGCTTAGCTTACTCCTATTTAGCCCGCGCAATCAAAATATGCAAATTTTGACAATTTTCATATGAAACTTTTTTGGAATCACCAACCACCTTGTATAAATTTCCACTCTATTACATTGGTATAGTTTTCTTTGCGAACTTTAACATAAAATTTCAAATATGTTTGAATTTACCCCCCATTCCCCTCTACGGGGTTAAATTTAATTAACTACTGGACGTCCAAATTACTAATTAAAGTAACATGCTGTTAAAACAAGTAATCAAGTTTCATACCACTGAGCATTCATGAGTTTATTTATTCAGGACACTACAACACGGTGGTTTCATGCATATTCGGGAATACAGGTGACATAACGTTTTTAGCAATGTACATAATTTATGCAACCATTAATATTAAGCCATAAATTTTTTTTGTTCCTTCATAGAGCAGAGGCGGCTCTTGAAGGTCCCTTTTAAAGCAAGCCTAAAATAAAAAATTATCTGTTAATAAAATCTCTTCATCATAACAAACTAGTTTGCTTCTAAACTTCAGTTTTTGGTAACTCACAAAAAAGGCTTTATTCTGAGAACGTTATAACGGTCGTTTTTATTTTTAAGCCTATTGCTTCAGCTAATTTCATGTCTCGCTGTCCGGTACATTAAGAGCAGATCCATCCAGATGCCACTGGCCCAATGGTTGGGACCAATGTACTAAATTTGATACTTCGTGCTTCCTTGGTGCCTTTTTCCTAAAAAATGTGACTCAAAAAAATTATTAACAACTTGTTCTTAGTACTCAGTCCAATGCGTTTTCTTTTAAATAGCACGGTTTAACGATGTTGATGCGAAATTTTGATCTGCAGCGTTTTCCTCAAATGGCAAATCAATAACTGGTTCTTCATGATCAGAATCGTCACTTGCATTATTGCAAATTAATATCTATCTCGAATTTTTCCCCAATGGAAATATGGCTGCCCCCTCCTTTTCCATTAACATCAGGATTTTCGACACTATGGCCATCTAATAAATGATATCGGTAATCTTTAGCTCCCTTTATGTACATCTTTGTTATGACCCATGAAAGAAGACATATTAAAATCTATGTAAAAGTAACCAAGCTCAGCATATTTATTTAGCAATTTCGCCATCCAAAATCATAGATTTCGTAACTTATAAATATAGATTGAATTTGTAGATTTTATAATGAATAATTATCTTAAAAATAGATATATTTCATCGATGTGTATGCAGGGTGTTTCATTAAAGGTGGCCGGGTACTATAACTCAGAAAGTGATAGTCCAGGAACTTTGGAGCTGCCTTTCTCTCCCCTTACCATGAAGTTTCTTACTCCTTGCACCCTTCCTCAAGTATTCTTTCTGCTGAACTTTTTGCAATTCTCAAATCCACTGAGTATATTATGGGAATCAACAAAGAGCACTGGTTAATAACCACGGATTCCTTTAACTTCACCTATTCCTTAAGGATATTTAATCCCACCCATCCATTGGTCTTATTGATTAAGCAGAATCTAGAAAAAAATAATATTCAAGGAAAGACAGTCACATTTCTTTGGATCCCAAGCCAAGTCGGTATTAGTGGAAAGAAAAAAGTAGATATATTAGCTAGAAGACAAAAGACAACGAAACAGGCAATACAAATACTTCAACAATGGAACGAATATCTTACAATGTGGAAGGACTTCATGAACCTAGTACAAAATATCTATTTAAGACTCGATTAGATAATAAATTTCAAACTGAATTGCTGTCAGGACGCACTGATGAACTGTATGAACACATCGTATCCTCTCTACACTCCGCTGCACAAGAAGCTCTAGGAATTAAGACGAAAGACATGAACAGACGAAACAACAATGTTACATGGGACAAGACACTGGAAGAACAAAAACAGATAAAACAAAAAGCTATCAACAAATGGCTAAATTCAAAAGATCCACAAGATAAAAGCATATACAAAAATGAACAATCCAAATTTAAAAACATGATTAACAAAAACAGAAACGACACATGGGATAGAAAATAAAATGAACTAAATACACATGTAGGAGGTACAAGATCATCAGAAGCATGGAAATTAATAAAGATACTAAGATCAGACACCACAAACAAGATCAACTTACAACCAATCCGAATCAAAAAGTGAATAACCCATTATCAAACGCAGGTTACCGAAGACCGACACGTGTACCTTGTTAACTCCCCAAGAAGGTACAATGTACAAGGCTACTATATAGAGGTAACAAAGGAGATGGTATGTAGGGCTGTGGATTCATTGAAAAATAGGAGAGCAGCTGGACTGGAAGGAATACCTGCTGAACTGTTAAAGAACGGTACTGAAAAACTAACGTCCTTTCTTCAAGAACTATTTAACAGACTCCTAAATAATGATGATCCTATCTTAACTATATGGAGAGAAGGCTGGATAACACCAATCCACAAAAAAGGAAGACGCGACGAATGCTCAAACTATAGATGTATAACTGTAACCAGCACAATGAGTAGAGTATACGGAAAGCTGCTTAGAAACATCGTAGAAACAGAATATGGCCCCCAAGAAATTGAAGAACAAGCAGGTTTTAGAGCTGGCCGATCGTGCGTAGATCATATATTTAGTTTAACCCAACTTAATGAAAAGAAGGTGGTGATAAATAGAGAGATTCATCTGCTTTTTGTTGACCTCACAAAAGCATATGATACGGTGCCAATCCAAAAATTATGGCACGTGATGGAGAAGTCTCGAATTAACAATACAGCGATCCAAGCCATCAAACAGCTATACGACCAAGCATTCTCCAGAATTAAGATCGGCAATAACTTATCAGAAAGCTTTCATGTGACCAGAGGCCTTCGCCAGGGATGTTGTCTATCACCAACTCTCTTGAAAATCTACCTCAATGAAGCTCTAAAGAATTGGAGATCATGCAGTAGAATGGAAATAGAATTAAATAGTGACACCCATTTATATTCGCTTTATTTTGCAGATGACCAAATGGTTGTGACCCAAGATAAAGAAGACCTCGAATTTATGACGAGGAAACTATTTAAATAATACGCAGAGTGGGGATTCACTGTCAACTGCAGTAAAACTAAATATATGTGTATCGGTGGAGAAGAAACAGATTTGGAACTGGATGACAATATCATAGTAAAATCTTGTTCTGGTTATACCTACCTTGGAACAAAGATCAGTCAAAGTGGACGAATTAAAGAAGAAATATTGGAGCAAATAACTAAAGGGAAAAAAGCTATCGGATGCCTAAACTTACTATTATGGTCAACAAACATCTCCAAGGAAAGAAAACATCTTTTATACAATGCAATATTTAAAAGCGTTGTATTGTATGGATGTGAAACATGGCAGATAAATAAAACTTTAGAACGTAAACTGCTGGGTCTTGAAATGGACGTTTGGCGAAGATCTGCCGGAAAGTCAAGGATCGAACGGATAACCAACGAGAGAATTAGAGAGATTATGGGCGTAAAGAAAACTATTCTCGATGAAATCGAACAACGTCAGCTGGTATGGTATGGACATGTGGAGAGAATGACGGACGAACGTTTACCAAAGCAAATCTTAAATTGACACCAAATGAAAAAATAAAAAGAGGAAGACCAAAAGTTACCTGGATTACGGGCATTAACCGAGCCTTGTCCGAATGAAACTTACTTCCAGGGGATTGGAAAGACCGAAAACAATATATATATATATATATATATATATATATATATATATATATATATATATATATATATATAGATATATTAGCCAAGGTCGGATCCGCTCCTCTACCTTTCAACTTTGTTTTCTGTCAGAGAGATCTGCAAGTATTCTTCAAATCTGAGTTCAGAGCCCTCTACCAGCTCAATTGAGATGTCCAGTTGGAAGATAACCAACTATGAAAATAAAGGCCTTTTATTTTCAAATCCCGATTTGAGGGATGTCCATAAATTTTCATTAGCATGGATGATTAGGTTGAGAATCAGACACAAAAAACACATGGCTTTTTGATTGAACTTTCAGACCCTCCTATCTGTGATTAATGCAACACTGTTATGACAATTAGGTAATGCCTAAAGTTCTTCCGTTGCCTGGCAGATCACGACATAAGTATACTCTCATATTCAACTTCAAAGAAGATACTGACATTTCTTAAAAACTCTTCTTTCATTTTCCTTATTTAGGACTAGATGTTTGCGTTATATATATATATATATATATATATATATATATATATATATATATATATATATATATATATATAAATAAATAATCTTACTATTTTATCTATGGAAATAATGTAAGAAATATCACTTAATACGATATTCCATATGTGTAGCATTGGAAAATAAAAAAGTCTACTTTTCGAGAGCTTGACGTTTGTGGTAAAAAATTTTATTCAACCGTTACCCCAAGAAGCTATAGAACCCTTAAAATTGAGTCGTTTTGAAGTTCTTAAAAGCTGACAATGAAAAGCTATCATTATAGTCCAATCGACAACGGTTAAAATAGGATATTACATCCGAATTTTTTGTAGTAGCACCGATTTTAATGAACCTTGGTAGTTAAGCTTATGTTACCCCATTCTTCAAAAGTTATTTACTCCTGATTTGTGGTTTTTATTTTAGAGGGTGAAAATTAACCCTTATGGAAAAAAGTTATAAAAACATAAATTATAGCAATACTTTGATTTAATTCATGTTTAAATACATAATAAATATTCTTTCATGTTTTGGATTATTTGCTGTAATTTATTGCAGCGTTACATCCTTTTAAAACTATCTCTTACAACAAAATTGTGTAAAATGTGATTTATTGAAATATTACATCCCTTTAGAACCATCTCTTATAAAAAAGTATGAAAAAAAGTAGTTGTCAAACTCCAGACTTTTAGAAAACACCAAGTTTGATGAATCTTGGTAACCAAGCTTATCTTACTTACTTTAAAATTTATATGTTCGTGAAGTTTGCTCATTTTTTGAAAGGGGTGAAAACTACCACTCATAACAAAAAGGGAGAGAAACGAAGATTAAAGCATCACTTAGATTAAGTTCATATTTAAACATGAAAAATAAATATTCTTTCACGTTGTGGCTATAAATTGTGATTTATTACAACGTTATATCCCTTAAAAATCACCCTTCATCACGAAATTCACAATAATATTTGTTTTCACGTTCTTATAATTGTTTTTATGGAGCAAATTATCAAAAACCATTCTTTATTATGAAATTTACAAAAAAAGTACTTTTAAAAACTTTATAACTGTTTAATAATAAATTTAAGTTCTTTAACTGTGAATAAATTTTTTTTGTTTTAATGTCCATCAAAATGGTCTGCTCCAAATTAGAAAATGAAGATATTGAATGAGTAAGGGGGAAAATGAAAATTATATGTACATTATTATGTTTTATTTTTACAATCTTTATAGCTTTCGAAACATTATCAACCTGATCCTCTGGATCTACGGTTGGAAGACAATTTTGACAATCATCATCGGTGCATGTTTCACATGCTGAATTGTAAAAGGTCCAACTTTTCTGCAGCTATAAATTCCATCGCATCCTTTTTTATAATTGCAGAAAATCATCTTCAAATGTTCTTCTGGTGCAGCCATATTTAACATTTTGATTGGTTCCAAGACCGATTCATTTATCATCCATCCCCAATCAGTTGATTTTTTTTCCTTGCCAAAATTGCGTTTGTAGGACTATAATGTAGAAAGGAAAAAAATGAAGCTTGTGGCCGAAAACTTGTCGACGGATGACTGGGTGCTCTATTCATAGATATACATAAAGGATTTTTGAAAGGTCATACAAAGAGAGAGGAAGTGATGCAGTATGTACCTTTACTACAATAGAAAGTCCCTTCATACAGGTGTTCGCCGGCAGGTTTCGTTACGTATATTTTCTGCTCTTACCTATACCAATCTCAAACGTAGTGTGTTTGTCGAGAAAAGTTCACCGAAAAACGCGATTGGTTTTTTAATAATAACTTCTTGAATTTTTAAGATATCAAATCGCTCAAAAACTCATTTTAGAATAAATATTCAGAGCTACGAGGACTGAGAAGTTAAACTTTCTTGAGCTCTTCATTTTTGAGATTACTTGGTTTAAAAGGCTCGGGAACGGTGGTCTGAAAAAAAAACAAAATATTTTGGAAAAAAAACTACTTCGACTTCCGCTCTTTTTAAGTATCCTTTCGCGTTTTTGAGTTAATGTCAAAAATTTTGAAAATAATTTCACAACTTAATCAAACTTTTTTTCAAAACTAAACATTTTAAACTGATTAAACTCCTTGAGTTTTGACACCTAAATACACTAAACTGTAAATGAATAGCGTTCAATTTTAATTGTAGTGGTGAAACCATTGTTGATTTTTTTTTCAAAAAACAACGAGACAATCATTTTATTTGCATCATAATCCCGTTAGTATTCATGCTACAGGCTATTTTGGAAACTCATTTTAAAGATCTTTTCAATTACTTCAAAGAAAATTTTATAACCTTTCCTCCAAAAATTTTTCGTTTTTCCGCTATTTAACGTTAAATTTTTCGATTGTAACATTTGTTATTTGAAAAAAGATGATAAGAAACATGCGTATTTTTAACCCTCTTCTAAAAGAAGGAGGTCCTCAATTCGTCGCGTATGTATGATTTTTTTTAAGTATGTACACCGATTACTCCGGAACGGCGGCACCGATTTGAATGAAATTTGTTACGTTATGTTCAGAAAGTTGCTGCGGTGGTCTCATATTTTTTTGGACGAAATTGATGCAGTACTATCCAAGATGGCGCTGATAATATGGCGGTCAAAAAAATTTATTTTGTCTGATTTTCTCCAAAATTGGTATGGGGAATTTTTTGGGTCGTACATAACGAATCTGAAATTATTTTTAAAAAATTCAATATGGCGGATTCAATATAGCGGACAAAAAATTTAATTTTGACTGATTTTCTCCAAAATTTGTGTGGGGGAGTTTTCGGAGTCGCACATAATGGATCCAAAATATTAAAAAAAAAATTCAATATGCTCGATCCAATATGGCGGACAAAAAAATCAATTTAATCCGATTTTCTTCTAAATTGGTATGACGGAGTTTTCAGGGTCGTACATAACTAATCTGAAATTATTTTTAAAAAATTCAATATGGCGGATTCAATATAGCGGACGAAAAAATCAATTTTGTCCGATTTTCTTCAGAATTGGTATAGGGGAGTTTTCGGGGTCGCACATAACGAATCTGAAATTATTTTTAAAAAATTCAATATAGCGGATCCAAGTTGGGGGATTAAAGATTCTACATCTCCCGATTTTGTCTACAATCAGTATTGGGGTATTTTTGTTAGTGTTAATTATGAATTTAAAATATTTTTTAAAAACTCAATCTGGCAGTTCAATATGGTGTCCTAAAAATTTTACATTTTTCTATTTTATCCCAAACTGATATAGGGGGTTCTTGAGGGTGCAAATTATGAATTCAAAAGTATTTTTTCAGGATTCAGTATGGCAAATCCAAGATAGCGGACTAAAGATTCGACATTTTTCGATTTTGTTCAAAGGTGGGACTGAATCGTTTTTGAGGATGTAAATAGCGAATATGTCTAGAAATATTAAATTTCCGGATTTCATCCAAAATTGGTACTAGGGGGCTTTGAAGGATTTAGATTTAGATTAGATTAAGACAAAATAATTTTTTTGAAATTCAATATAACGGATGCAATAAGGTCGTGTATTATGAATATGAAATTAATTTTTTACAACTATTAGGTTGGTAAGATACAATATGAGGGACAGAAAATTTTACATATTCCGATTTTATCTAAAATTGATATTGTGAGGTCCTTGAGGCGTATACAAACTCAATATGCAGTATAAAATATATCGAGTTAAGAAATTTACATCTCAGGTTCTTTAAACATCGATATTGGAAGGTTTTGGGGCCTATATTATCAATCTAAAATTAATTTGAAATTTAAGATAGTGGATTTACTATGACAGACTAAATATTTGCTTGACACAATTTTACTGGTATTTGAAAAAAACCAAAGAATTTTTAGTAGTTCATTTTAAGGTGATTTACAACTTTGGATAAAACGGGTACTTTTTTGCCACCTTGGAGTCATTGCGAGGCACACTAATCTCGATTAGTACTTAGTTCAAATAATTTATGGATCTCATAATGAATTCTAGAATTAAAAATAGAAAAATAAAATTTTTATAAAAAAAATTGAACCGACTTTTAAAAGTGCGCTAAAAAGTGAAAAAAAACTATAAATTTTTATATGAAATTGAACTTTTTGAAGTCGGCACCAAATTATTTGTAAGTGAAATAAATATCTACTAATATATACAAATTATGGTAAGAAAGGAATTACAAATAAAGTATTTTTAATCTGTTTATGCAAATCACATTTTGTCAGGTATTAGTTTGGTGCCGACTTCAAAAAGTTCAATTTCATATAAAAATGTATAGTTATTTTTCACTTTTTAGCGCACTTTTAGAAGTCGGTTCAATTTTTTTATAAAAATTTTATTAAGTTAAAAATCAACTTTTTGAATCGCGAATAATTCGAAGAAAATTGTTTTATCGAAAAAACTTCATAAACTGTTTAAAATTCATCGTTCTATCGATTTCGATTATTTTGAGGGTACCAATTTCCATCCCTGAAAAGGGTGGCATCCACCCCCAGAGTAAAAGTACACATTGAGACTATATAACTTCTGTGTCTTGAGCCATTCTCTACCTGCTATTCAGTTTCGTATCAATCCGTTCTATTACAAAGAATTCAGAAAGAAAACCGGTTTTCGACCGAACTATGAACCCAAATTCAATCTTCCATAATGTAATGTGCGTAGTGGTTCAGGTTGGTACTTCCGTACTTTAATAGTTACTTACACCTGCCCTTCACTTTCAATGAAGGTGCATTTACCCTAAAAGAATCTTTTCAACCGAAACGGATCGATAACGTCGCAAATGGCAACCAGTAATTATTATAAAAATAAACCAATAGTTAAAAAGATTAAATGTTACTTCATATTACGTGATATATTTCAAAAAACTATGTGGTTATCATCATTACCTAACACTCTCCCTAAGACACTACATAATACTGCGTGTAAATGTATTTACTGTACCATAATAATCCATACAAGATTACATAGCAACACTAAGGGCCTTCGTGCACCTATACAATCAGCGCACAATAGCCAGTGGCCATCTAATCAAGCTATACTCCGCTGCGTTACAGACCTTAATTCTCTAACCGATATCCTAAGTATTCTCTAATTTTCTCCAGACGCTACCGTTCCAGCTCATCGCGGCATCCGATCGAGCATCCATATCGAGCCGCTCGAACAGCCTGCTTATCACTCTTCTGGATCTCATAAGACGCCTCGCGTTTTCCTACCGCAGGATAAATTACAGCTGCGTCTCGAGGTGCAGGGCCCGAAGCCAAGATATACATATGCGGTTTTGCTTCGACAGTGGTGTAGATGGAAATGGTATCGGACTTGTTAAGGTTTCTCACCAAATCATTAGTCGATAGAGCTGTTTCTATTGAAAGCCAGTTGCTGAAATAAATTAACAAACGATTAAGTAATTGCGAAATGAATTTAGTTGAATTTTGGATATAACATTATTATAATATTAACACAGGTAGCTTTTGATTTGTATTCCAGAAAAGAAATAGTTTTACTTTTTAATCGACTTCTAAAAGAAGAAGGTTTTAATTTCGACCGCTAAGTATTTTTTATGTATTAAGTCGCTTAACCGAAACCGCCACACCGATTGTAAGTTATGTCCAGAAAGTTGCTGTGGTGGTTCCGTATCATTTTGGCTGAAATTCATTCAGTAAAATCAAAGATTACGCTGATAATACGGAAGACAAAAAAATATTTTGCTGATTATACAGAGTATCCGGTAAGCACCTTCTAAATTCTCGGGAGCATTCAGGGAAGGTCAAAGTAACCCTACTTTTAGCGATTTAGCTTATCGGCTCTAAGTTTTGAACCAACTTCTATAATTTAATGAAATTCTAATATTATTTAGAAGTCATAAAAACTCATTAATCCATACTACGGTAGATGTTTCATATCATCAGAGAAGTTAGAAATGGACTTGCAGCCACACTCGTTGGGGTTAATTTTTGACAGGTGTCATTTTACAAAGCTGCAAACTGATTTTTTGAATCTTTGGTCATTCCTCTTCAAAAAAGACACTCTTAATTGATTTCGATAAAACGGGCGGTTTTCAAGATAAATCGGTTTTTATACAAAACACTCAAAAGTTACTAATACTAAACACAAACAGGTGAAAATCAGGTTGTTATTGTTAATGCCTATGTAATGAATTACTTTCGATGGACCTTGTCAAAACCGCTTTCAAGTAAAAATAATTCTAAAAACTGTAAGAATAGCCTTACCTAGAGTATGCCGATATGCATTTAATTTATGGTGAAGCGCTGTTAAATTCATCGCAGGCAAGAAAACTTTCTGCTGAAAAATTTCCAGCTCGAACATTGCCAAAAATCTTTCAAAGGTTTGATAGAAACCTAAGGGAAATATATAAAAAATGATTAGACATTAATCATTAGAGTTAACGAATTCAATTTTTCACTCCAGGAGAGTACGAGAACCTCAGGTGAAGGAACAAATTTTGACAGATATTGCTGACAACCCTTCAAACAGCATAAGAAAGCTTGCGACACGAGACAATGTTACAAAGTGAATTGGGCATAAAAGTCTAACAGAACATTTACTTCACCCGTATAACTTTGAAAAAGTGCACGCTATGTCTCTGGATGACTATCCCGCAAAACTTTAGTACGCCAACTGATTTATACAGCAACATAACCTAAATCTAAATTTTTCTAATCTTATTTTGTTTACGGATGAGGCCGGTTTTACAAGAGACGGCATAATAAGCTCGCACAATTTACATTTTTAGGCTCATGAAAACCCGCAAGCTATAATTCAAAACAAACACAAAGAAAGGTTTATTGTAAATGTGTGGGCTGGAAATAATCTTACAGGTATATTTGTTTTGAATAGAAGACTCAATGATGAGATTTATTTACAATTTTTGCAGCAAAATTTAAATAATTTATTGGAAGACGTTCCTCTTGATAGAAGAATGCAAATGGGTACAAGCATGATATTGCTTCAACTCATTTTAACCGTATAGTATGTCAACATAACAAACGTTTTTGGACAGGTCGAGATGAGCTTGGTTTATGGCCACCAAGGGGTCCAGACCTAAATCCCTTAGACTTACTTCTAAAGACATCTAAAAGAACTAGTTTATTCAATACCAATAAATACTAGAGAATAATTACTAGTTAGAATAGCACATCATTCTAACGGAGCCCTTAATAATGCCGGAATATTAGTTGCAGAACAGCGGAAAAATATTCGAAGAATAAGAAAATTTTTAGAAGTATGTGGAGTGCATATTGAACATTTGCCAAAATAACATTTAAATGTTGTCACTGTTTTTGCATTATAATAACATTGTAAATTAATTCAGCCCCGATCAACTCTTTGAAAGGTTTCTGGACTTGACAATGTCTGAGCTGGAAGTTTTTCAGCATAACATCTTCTTTCCTTCGAAGAGTTAGACAGCGCTGTCCGATAAATTAAAACACATCAGCACACCCTGGGTATTTTATTTTTACCTGGTTGTATTTAACATTAGTAACTTTTAAGTATTTTTATATCGAAAACCGCCAGTTTTATCGAAAAAAAAATTAAGAGTGCCTTTTCTTGAAGAGGAATGACCAAAGTATTTTAAAAAATGCGTATCTTGTCTGAAACCGAAGAAACGGGACTAACCCAAAGATAAAGCGCCATATAAGGTATTTTCCGTTCTTACATCTTTTCATCAATACGCATTTTTTTTTATTATATTCCTGGGTCCGTCCTAAAGCCGGATGCACTGCGGCCAGAGTAGGCCTATTGTGCTCACCCTTGACATTATAGCCACTCTGTCAACCTAGCCCCCTGGCTCAATCTGTACAGTCCAGCTAAGCAATAGTTTCCCCAGTTTGTTTTCCGCGGGTTCCGGTAGTTTAGTTGTTCCCGTTCTATACCCGTTATTTCAAACCTGATGCCAGTTTTTTATAAAGTTGCCGAGATATGTCGTACTTAATGTTATAGCTATAACCTCCTGCCTTCGTCTGGTGACGAAGGTGGGTTCATTGCCTTTATTCATTATGTCTAAGTTATTTACCATTATGAATTCAAAGACTGACTTACCTCTTTGGTTGTTGTTGGTACTGCCCCAAGCATAATGATGGGCATTGACATCACACCCAATGATCAGCTGCGATCCATTTCCTCGGCAGTCTCTCACCAGATCTGCCACTGCTCTTGGTGGTGGTTCTTCCGGGTCATCATAGGAGAAGTAGGCTGAACCGATAGTGATGGTTGTTGGTCCAGCTCCCCTTGTTGCTATTTTTGCGGCAACAAGATCCCTAGAGATATGTTTTGTTAGTGCAAGCACTTTAAGGTGTTTTTTATATAATATACAGGTCCTTGGGTTATCGGATGTTCTACAATATATGAGCTCACATCCGATTCCCGTAATCCCTTTTACTTTCCCCTGGTGTATCCAGGGTTCTATCAATACCCATTACTTATCTTTGATTTGAGACGAGCTACGCCTATAAGCTCAGATTTGAATGTTCTGTGTTGAGTACTGCACGCACTGAGTCTTATTCGCTGAGAAAGACGACGGAAGGAAAAATCTTGACCGTGTGCGCCCAATCTAATCAGATACGAAAGCATCATTACAGAGTGCTAGGGTATAGCTGGTAACATCGCAATATCTAACAAAACTTCACCGTGTAACATCGCCTTGGCCTTACATAGCCAAAAGTGATTTGCGAGTAACTACCTTGCAAATATGCAATTTTAGCTTAGTTTGACAATGTAAAAAAGTTAAACTTGATCGAGAATAAATATCGAAGCAATTATAAACGGGAGGCGGTCTAATAAATACATAAGATACTAACAAATGATTACACTGGACAACAGCCAAAATGTATCTAAAATAAAATTGACTAAATCTTACCACTTTTGATGTGATAAAACGGAATCTAAACTTATCTTTTCAAAATTAGTTCAAGTTTTAGAGATACGTGATGTCATATACATTTTCCCCAGATTAAAAAAACTAGCACAACTTGGCAACACCGCATGAGAGATTTTCAAGCATGAGCCCCCCATATACGAAGTCTCTAGGTCTTAAAATAAGGACGATAGCCATTTAAACCCATGTAAATCGACTTTTATGTTTGCCTTGTACTGAACGCTCCTGTATACAAACAAATGATAAGCGCCACTATTGCGAATATTATAGAATTGAATATAAAGTTCTCGAATATTCTCTAAAAATGTAGAAGTCGTATTTGGCTATATAAGTAGCTACAAAGTTAGTAAGTCGAATCGAATAGTTGAGATTGTAAGATGTCTCGAAAGTGTGTCAACAATCCAGATCACTTCTTTTATGTTTGTAGTGAGATGATTTTTGTGTCTCAGAAGCTGTCAATTACCCCACTGATAAAAAAGGCATACCAATTTTATTTCTGTTGCAATATTGGGGATCAAAACAGTGGGCCCCATATCTGCTGTAATGTATAAGCTTCAAGTCTGAGAAACTGGTTATATAGTAAAAATCGATCTATGCGGTTTGAGGTCCCAATTATCTGGAGAGAGCCTTCAAATCTTGTTAATAATGGATATTTATGCATCATACCTCGTGTTGGGAAAAGCCCAGATATATTCAAAAAGAAAAAGTCAATTATCAACTATCCAAATATACCATCTGCCATGAGACCTGTACCTCATAGTGACGTACTTCCTATTTCGGAACCCGCAGAAACATTCAGTTACGAATCAGATAATAACGATACAACGATTTCTCAAGAAGAAGATATGTCATCAATATCAAGAGATCCTGATTTCACACTCAGCACGTTATACCGCCAACCGCACAAAATAACCCAATCAGAATTAAACGATCTAGTGAGAGACTTAGACCTTCCAAAAAGTAAAGCAGAATTACTAGGATCAAGATTGCAGCAATGAAACTTATTAGAAGAAGTTGTATCAGTAAGTGTCTTTCATAAACGTCATAAAGGTCTAGCACCATTTTTTAACATGGAGAAGGACTTGGTTTCCTGCAATAACATTAGCGGCTTTAAATATAAACTACAAGCCCGGGGAATGGAGATTGTTTATAGAAAGTTCACATATAGAATTCAAAAGCAGTACTATTGCATATGGGAAATATTTTACTATCTATTCCTGTTGGATATGCAGTTCACATAAAAGAATCATACGACAATTGAAGTACCTATTGACAAGTATAAAATACTGTGAGCACCAATATGTGGTGACTTAAAGTGATTGCAGTTTTACTTGGGTTGTAGCTAGGCTACACCAAGTTTTGCTGATTTTTTTGTGAATAGGATTGTCTGGCAAAGGCACTTCGTTAAAAGAGAATAGACTGGTCCGCTCGCCAATTATTAGAACCAGGTGAGAAGAATGTACAACCTATGCCATTGGTAGACCCCAAAAAGATTTTGTAGCCACCACTTCATATCAAATTGGACCTAAAAAAAAACTTTGTTATGGCCCTGAATACAAATGAGCCACCTTTTCAGTACCTGCATCAGAAATTCCAAAGGTTAAGTGAAGCAAAAATTAAAGAAGGTATTTTTGTTGGGCCACAGATTCGAAATATTCTGAAAGACAAACATTTTGACAGTACTCTAGCAGATTTTGAAAAAAATGCTTGGAATGATTTTCATCTCGTGGTCAGTGATTTCTTGGGAAAAAAAGCTGATAAATACGTTACTCTTGTTGAAATATGCTGTTATCGTTTCAAAAAATGGGATACATCTGGACTTGTTTCCTGACAACTGCGGAGCTGTAAGTGAAGAGCACGGAGAAACTCTTCCATCAATAATGGAGAAAAGGTACTAGGGAAGTGAAATGCTTCCATGCTTGCCGACTACTGTTAGATTCTTATTAGAGATGCTTCAGAAACAATTCACAAAAATAAACAAGGTATTTAGTGACTAAAATGTGGTTATCGGACTTGCATTATATTTATTTTCTTTTATTTTTACGACGTTTCGATAAGGTGTATCTCTAATCGTTATCAAGTATAAACTGAAAGTTTTGTCTTAAGACTACAAGCTCATATAGGGAGTGTGTCCATTGAAGCGCACAGTCACGCTTTTTTTCGTGTTGGGTTCCAGATATATTGCCGCAGCCTCAGACCATTTTATATAGTATTGTTTATCCCAGGCATGTTCTGCAATACCTAATCTCGACTTTGATGTGGAAAGTCTGTATACTAATGTACCATTAAGGGAATCACTAGTCATAATCAAAACTAGACTTTAAATGATACTACCTTATGAGATCGAACCACGTTACCACTGGACAGGGTGATGGACCTTTTGGAATGTTGCCTACGTAATGCTAACTTTCAAGTAAAGGACAAGTCTACGCTTTGATCGACAGGCTTCCGATGGGTTCTTCACTCTCTCCAGTCGTCGCAAATGTCAACAGTAAAACCGAAAGTATGGTTGAGATATGTCGATGATACCTTCATCGTATGGAAGAGCAATGATCAAGAACTTAATGATTTCTTGAAATAACTAGTTCCCATAAGACCTCCAATTAAGTTTATCATGGAAAAATAGGTAAGTAATCAATTTCCCTTCCTAGATGTCATGGTGAACCATTCAGGCGAAACTATTAAAACTTCAGTATACACAAAGGCAACACATACTGGACAATATCTTAATCATATTTCTAATCATTCTGTTGTAACAAAACGGGGAATTATACGCAACCTCTATAATCGCGCTCTATCTATATGCAAAAGTTCCAATTCCTTAGAAAAAGAGGTAGCAAATATTAAATCCGACTTACAACAAAATGGTTATCATTTAAAACAAATCGACGATGTTATAAATAAATAACTTTAAAACAACGAACACTGGACAGCAAGAAACACATTCCTTCTTCACAATTCTTTACATTAAGGAACTTCGGAGAAAATAAAACCAATTGCCAGTAGTTATAATATAAAACAGCCTTTAAATCAGGAAATACACTTAAAGCTTATTTTACAAAATCAAAACCAAAAACTACCGATAAGAAGGAATGTGCTTACAAAGTTCCATGTGAGTGTGGTGAAATGTATATTGGGGAAACCAAACAACCACTAGAAGTTAGAATAAAGGAACATAAAACTCATACACAAAAAGGGGAAACGTCGAGATCAGGTATTACAGAACACGCCTGTGATAAACAACACCATACAAAATGGTCTGAGGCTGTGGTAATAGATTTAGAAGCTAACGTGAATAAAAGAAAATTTATAGAAACAGCTTACATTAAAAACAATAATGGAATCTTCAGTAAACCGAGTGTTAAGATACCTAATCTTTAGCAACCGCTACTTTGTAACATCAAATCATTGAAGTATATACAGCGAAGCGAAACTTTACGCTTTAATGGACACAGTCCCTATGTAAGCTCGTAGTCTTAAGACAAAGCATTCAGTTTATACTTGATAACGATTAGAGGTACAACCTAATCGATTCGTCGTAAAAATAAATAAAAGAAAAGAGAATGCAAGTCCAACAACCACATTTTAGTCAATCTTCAACATTGTCCTCAACCTTCAAACAAACGTAAGATATTTAGTGTTTTTACAAGTGTAGAAGTATGTATTTCTTATTATTTTGTTAAAAATAAAATTAAAAAAAATTATTCTTGAAAATTACACCTGCTTTTTTAATTTCATTATCATTTTTGTGTTCAGCGTCCCAAAATTAACAAAAAAAAAATTCACTTTTCATACAAGATACAACAAATAAACTAAAATTTATTGCGTAGTGTTATTTGCGAGAAAATATCTTACAAAGGAAATTCTCTACTACATCAGATGGAATTATGCACACTTGCTGAAAAATTATAAATAGTTGCCCGATTATTTGAAGATCACGTGTACACAAAATTTTCTGGTCATAAAATTGTCCCCAGAAAGTTTAGTGATTTTAAAAATCAAGTTTCGCGCTCAATGCATTATATCGTAGGAACGAAAAGACAAGGAAGGTATCAAAATTAAGAAAAAAGAAACTAAAGCACATGTGCAAAAATAATTGTAATAAGTGAAATTCGGGAAATGTTTAAAAAGGAACTACTATGTTTTATACCACTAAATTTATTTAGAAAACAGTGACTGCAGTTTCAACTCACAGAGTCATTTTCAAACTGAATTACAAAGGTAGACTAAGTATTTAAGACCATATTACATTATTCAACAAAGGGCCAAAAGTTAAATATTCTTGAATCTTTAGAAATATATAAACAGTAAAAATAAAAATGTAAATTTGCATAATGACCAGACAGAACTTGGGTTTCCTCGTTATAATAATTAATTCCCAAAATTTAGTACCTCCCCTTTATAATAATGTAATTTCCTAGGTAGTCTTTATTTATTGTTAAATTTTCTCATGTTTCTGTATTGAATACTTAGTCTACCTTTGTAATTCAGTTTTGAAAATGACTCTGTGAGTTGAAACTGCGGTCACTGTTTTCTAAATAAATTTGGTGGTATAAAACATAATAGTTCCTTTTGAAACATTTCCCGAAGATGATTAACTACCACATAGTAACGGCTACCAGCATCAACATTTTATAAGTGAAATTTCTTATGCTATCGTATTGTTTATTTTATGATTAAATTCTTATAATGAATAAATAAAAGTTAATATGTATTAAAATTTATTTAAAATATTAATGCAACGATCAGCGAAACTATAATGGATTATGTGCACTAGGTGAGAGTCTGTAAGTAGACTTTCACGTCCCTTTATACTTGGCGACGCTTACGTTATATTTGATGAGACGAATCGACCGAAGAATACTACAATATATTTTATTCTCCAAAAAAAAACAATTTTTTTAATTATTAGCGAGGTTTTTGTTTATGACAAATTATCTTACCATTTTTAGGAAATTCACCACCAATCGTCATCAGGGGGACAAAATACATACAAAAAACCTTGGTAGAGCCATGCCTCTTTATCGGCTATGGAAACCCTGTGCTCCCGGTCTATGATAATTTATTCAGTAAAGAAATGTTTATTATCCATAAAATAAAATATTAAAGACATAAATAAAAATCTCTTTTCCCCATTTTAGTTTCATGCCTTCAAGTCTTAATTTAAATAGTCAGGTACTTGTTTTAAGTAGATATATTCTGCGCTTGACAACCAAGACCGTTAGGCTTCAAGAGCCTTAATAGCGTTGCTTTTTTTTTTTGAAAACTTATAGTAAGTTTCGCTGAACACTCAACTATTTTCGGATTAACAAGACCGAAATCTTAATCTCAACAACAACGCCGAAACTTGCAGGGAATAACTTTAAAATTGGTTTCCTGAACGCTTTAAGGTGGTTAGAATCTTTTAGACCATTAAAAATATGGCCGAACTTCGGCTATACCCATCAGGGTTAAAGTTTGAAATCCTTCCGATGCTGGAATGCCTCGGGGAACGTTTATTTTCTGATAAAATAGCTATACAAAAGCTCGGAAACCACAAGGTTTGGGGTTTGGTAAATATACGAGTTACGGGGGCATAAAAAGTTCGGAATATTTAATAAATCTTATCTAAAATAGTCTTGGGCGTAATTTTATTTTTTATGGAATTTCGGAGAGTTTAAAAAGAAAAACCCTCGATTGAGGTAATGCGGTCTTAGAAATAGAATATAAAATGTTTTACTTAAATCGACTTTAATAAATTGCAGTACAAAGTTGTATGGGTGACTTTGGTTGGGTAAATATTTTTAAATTAATTATGTCAATAATTCTTGTATGATTCATAAATACACGATGCACTAACGAGCATTTGGCCTCAAAAACCGGACAAAAAGGAGAAATGCAAACTATACAAGTAATCATCGAAATTTGATTTTTTGGATATACCTGAGAAACCGTACTATCATAAAAATATGATAAAGTGGCCCCTCCACGCAGCTACGTTCCTAACAGTTAACTGCAATCTAAGGTTCGTTCAATACGCACGCATTCGTTGTTGATAGATTTTTTTTAGATTTGTGTTTGGTGTTTGGTATTTTGTAAAGTGAATATTAAAAAAAAATTTTTTTGTCATGGAATCTGAAGAACAAGGTATGTATTTAATTTTAATATATATTATTTAAAAATATAATGACTGTTTAGTATTCTTATGGACCTAAAACAATATGCAAGAAAATTTTCTATTTTTTTTTGTTTTTCTTTTTAACTAGTTAGTGTTTTTGAAAATGTTCCGAGCTAGGTCGGGCTATAATTCTTTTTTTATAATAAACTATAGACATTAGCCATATCATAACAGTCAAAACATTTTCCACATGTTTCCACCTCTTTAAAAAACCGCTTTGAGTTCCACGGTTTTTTTTTGCGATAATTTTGGTTATTTTTTACTTACATACATTTTTTTCCTATAGGTACAAATTTAACATCAAATGTTATTGAGGTATATCGTAAAACAATATATATGTTTTTTAAACAGAGCACATCCAACACACTTGAAGATAAGATCTCATTTATGGAACATAAGCTTTGCGAAATGATGAAATGTCTCCAAAATGAGTACCATACCTTAAGTCACGATTTAAAACATTTTAATAGTGATTTGAAGAAAAGATGGATATCATCTAACTATATTGAAGAAAGATTTTTGGAAAAAAATGAGAAATAGCTTAATACATCAATACCAGTACATAACAGGGTCACGAATTCTACGGGACGCCCAAGGAAGCATTTTCAAGAATTACATGATCGTAGTAAACGACGAAATACTCAAGAACTCCGCGAACAGGTACCTGTTGAGGAGCTTACCTATGCAGCCAGCGTACGTCAACGAATGTCTGGAAATGCCGCGGCCTCTTAACTTATAATAGATGCAACTTCAACACCAACAAGAGCCAAACTTTACAGGGAGGTAATAAATACTGCTCAGAAACCGAAAGTTAAAAATTACCCATCTGAACAAGCTTTGCAAATCTTTGATGAAGGTGACTTTACAAGGAGGCAGTGGAAGTTGTTACACGATTCCAATAAGGGTATATTTCCTTGTTATACTCTAATTAAAGAAGCAAAGTAACTCTGCTATCCAAAATCAGAATCAATACGAGTTACGAAGATGAGTGTTGAAGTTGTGCTTCAAGACCTCCTTGATCACACAGTAAAGAGACTTTGTTTTTATCTTGAGATAGATTTTTTATGGGAAAACGTACAATTACCTTAAGTCAGCATATAAAACGATGCCCATTACGTTTTTTTAATATCTCTCCTTCCTTTCCCCATCCTAACTCAGCGCCCCCTCACCCGGTTGGTAAAATAATGCCAGAAATGAAATCGGAGGACGTCAAAAAAAAAATAATAAAAACGTAATACCCATTACGTTTTTTAATATTACTCCCCTCCCCCTCTTCACCCTAAGTCAGCGCCCCTTCACCCGATTGGTAAAGTAATCCCAAAAATGAAATTGGAGCACCTAAAAACATATAAAACAATAACCGTTACGGTTTTTTTAATATTACTCCCCTCCCCCTCCCCACCCTAAGTCAGTCCCCCTTCGCCCGATTAGTAAAATAATGCCAGAAATCAACTTAGCGACCTCAAAAATCCCAGGATACTGATTTTGATACGTCTAGAGTCAAAAAGAACGACGTTATTAATTTTGTCCAGTTTTTAAGGCCAAATGCTCGTTAGTGCCACGGTTGTCGTTTATATTTCGGAACTAACAAACAAAAACAATTATTTATCATTGAAAATGCCTTCTTCTTCTTCTTCTTTCTTTGATTTATCTTATAGATTCTGGCCTTCAATTCCAATCTGAAATGTTAATTTTGCCAAATGGTGTTATTTAGATTATCCTAGCCGCTTTGTTAGTTTGTTCTCAAGCCTCTACTTCGACATCTCCATAGCCGGATAGTTCTATTTCCATATACTTAAATTTGATATCCTGTTGGATGATTTTCCATCGACCATAAGCTTACATCTTATTGGTGACTTTGAAGTGGTCATATATTTTGTCTTAGAAGCAGATATGATCATTTTAAGAGATTTTGTTGTTCGGTTAAATGCTTGTAGTAGTCTTTGTAGGTTGTCTTCATTTTCTGCCACCAGTACAGCGTCATCGGCGTAACATAGGATCTTAATCTCGCGTTCACCCATTTTCTATCCTCTCAATTTGCGTATTCTCATTATTGTCTGATCCATGATAACATTAGGCCCTTTCCTGACTTGTCGGTGCGGTAGCAGCGCGGCATCGGTATGTTCTGTACCGAATCAATACCGCATTGCCTTCATCTACGCATTTGTCGGTTTGTTCTCGGTAGAAAATCCTGCAGTACTGCTTGTGTTGTCGCGAGATAATGTCGTCTTCTTCGAGTGATGATAATATTTTGGCGTGTTACATCTATCACTGTTTACGTAAAAAAAAGGAAACGTTATTGGCGTCATCCGTACATTGAAAATAATTTTGTTTCTATTTGTTGACCGTGTAGTTATTAATTAGTTTTTACTTTTTTGGGTTTCGGTCATATTATTACTTTATAAAAAAATTAACACATGTTTTTTTCTGACGTTTCGGTTTATTTTATTGATTAAACCATCTTCAAAGAATTACTGTAAATATGAAAAGGAATATGTAAATTTATGCTATATAAACTGAAAATTTTACTTTCTTACCTAATGTTAACAGGTGGTTCACTTGAAGAACTTACATTTAACTATTTTATTACTTTAATATAATATAATTAAACACTTCTTATTTAATATAAATATAAATATAGATAACTATTATTTTTTGATGCATTTTTTTTTCACATCTGGTTTGTTGTGCTTTTGACCGAGTACTACCAAAGGGTTTGAAAGTTTCTGGACCATCTGCAATTTTATTGCCCTATTAGATTCGTATATACATTACATTATACAGTAATGTATATACGAATCTAATAGGGCAATAAAATTGCAGATGGTCCAGAAACTTTCAAACCCTTTGGTAGTACTCGGTCAAAAGCACAACAAACCAGATGTGAAAAAAAAATGCATCAAAAAATAATAGTTATCTATATTTATATTTATATTAAATAAGAAGTGTTTAATTATATTATATTAAAGTAATAAAATAGTTAAATGTAAGTTCTTCAAGTGAACCATCTGTTAACATTAGGTAAGAAAGTAAAATTTTCAGTTTATATAGCATAAATTTACATATTCCTTTTCATATTTACAGTAATTCTCTGAAGATGGTTTAATCAATAAAATAAACAGAAACGTCAGAAAAAAACATGTGTTAATTTTTTTATAAAGTAATAATATGACCGAAACCCAAAAAAGTAAAAACTAATTGAAAATAATATTAACTGTCGACTATTTGTAGCGGCAAAAGAACATTCACATGATGATAAAAAATTTTTGTCTATGTATAGAATGTCAAAAGAAACATATCAACAGCTTTTAAATCTTATTGCTCCAGCAATAACAAAACAAAATACGAGATTCAGGGAATGCGTCAGTGCTGATGAAAGGTTGCTGATTACTTTAAGGTTAGTGGGTAATAAAATGTCTTGTTTATTTTAGTTTAAGAGTTTTATTGAATACTACTGACTCAACTAATTACAATTCTTCGTAAGAAAATTCAATGTTATTATAATTAACACTCAAATCATAAGGCATATTGACCTGTGACGGAGTATTAGCAATCTATTGAACCTGTGTTGAAAAATTGACAGGAACATTACTCAACTGCATAGGCGAAGGAGTATCAGCAGTCGATGCTGGGGAATAAGCCTCATTGAACCATTGAGTACAAGTTGATTCTATAAATATACAATGCGAACTAGATGTAGAATGCAAACTAGATGTAGAAGGAAATAATTCTCTCGAAGTAGTTGGCATAGATAATTGTGAGTCTTGCTTTATTTCATCAATCAGTTGTAATGTTTTAATTTTAAACTGTCTTATTTGTTGATCGGTCATGTCATCGAATTCAAAGAGCAAGCTCATCAAGAAAAAAATCATCTTTGATTGATGTTTAGTTAGCTTGGGTGTGTCTTTCTTTTCAATTTTTTTCTTTAAATATTGTAACATTACACTATCGACGTCATTTTTATGGCTTCGCTTGCTTGGAGTTTGAAAATTTTCTGTCAGGACTGCTGGTCCCTCTAGTGTTGCTTCTTGTGATTGTGCATTTTGTTGTAAATTTTCAGTGGTGGCTGTTTCTTGCTCTTCAAAATGTCGTGCTTGTTGTTCCTCAGCTTCTTCAATAGGTAGAATGTTTTCACCTTCTTCAATCGGTGGAATGTTACCACGGTTTGGCGACTGGTTTTACGAATGGTAAAATGAATGACAGATATTGTCTGAGATAATATGGCTTCTTTGGTTTCGAACCACTAGCAGGCGTTTTTAAACTTCTTCGGAAAGTAGATCTAATATTACGCAATTTCTCCTTGCATTCGTTAACTGAAAAAGATAATTTAGACTTTTTAGTTCGTCATATAACAATTAGGGTAAATTATCAAAATTATTTTATTTTTCAGATATCTTGGCGGTGGAAGTACTTTCAGCGCTTTGGCACTTTATTTTGCTAGAGGTATTAGCACAGTATCTGACATAATAACTAAAACGACTAAAGCAATTTGGACAATACTACAAAAAGAGTACATGGAGATACCTACAACGCAAAAATGAAAATGTATATCAAATCGTTTCCACGAAATTTGGAATATGCCAAATTGCTTAGGCGCAATGGATTGCAAGCATGTAAGGATTCAACAATTGCCAAACTCAGGATCGACGAACTATAATTATAAAAACTTTCATTCAATCATATTATTTGCGGTTTGTGATGCTGATGGTATGTTCACAATGACCGAGACAGGCTACGCTGGCAGGAATAGCGATGGTGTAATATTTAGAGTTTCTGCTTTAAGCTACTGGTTGGAGCGAGATGGCATTAGTATACCTACAGCGGCTCCATTACCTACGTATTTTTTTTGTCGCAGATAATGCATTTCCTTTGACACGCAGGGCACTGCGACCTTATCCGATGTCAAGAATTACCAATGAAAAAAGAATTTACAATTATCGACATTCTAGAGCACGAAAAACCATTGAATGTGCGTTTGGTATGATGACTCAAAAATTTCAGATATTTTTAACACCCATTCGTAGTACGAACTACGCAACAATAAATAATATAGTGAAATCATCATGTGTCCTACACAATTATATACGACTGAAAGATGGAGAGCAATATTCTGCTATAGATTTTGAGAGTAATGCTAGGCAAACCCGTTCGATTAACTTCACTGAACAGAATTTAACTGTAAATCCAACATCATCTGGAGCAACAGTCCGAAAGTATTTGACAAACTATTTTATCACACCACAAGCAGCACTTTTATGGCAAAACAATCACTGTATATAAACTTAATAAATTGTAGTCATTGTAATTATACGGATACATACCAGATAATTGTGTTTTATTAGATACACTCCAGGCCCTCTCTGTTACATCTTTTCTGGAATATTCAGCTAGTTTATAATTAAACAACACGGGATACTTTTCAATTTCCAGAACCAAAGTTAAATGTACGTCCGCCATTTGGTTCGTGCACGAGCGTCTGCTTGCGGTAAATCCCGAGCGCCTCCTGGACAAGCATACCGAGATGTAGTAAACCGAACCGATCCCTCCCCGCTCCCGTACATACTGCGCTAATCAGAAAGCACTTATTGAAATAAAGGCGCTCGGTAAGCTATAGGTACTGCGTGCACCGAGCATACCGATACCGCGCCGCTACCGCACCGACAAGTCAGGAAGCGGCCTTAAAGAGAAGCGGGCTTAAGGAATCCCCTTGTCTAAATTCTCTGCTAACTGGAATCGGATCTGTAAGTTCTCCGTTGAACTGGCTTCAACTTGGTTGTCACAATATGTATTTTCGATAGTTGTAATTAGATTGTGTGAGATTTACCTATCATAGCGAAGCTGGACGTGGTCGAAGGTTTTTCCAAGTCTGTAAAATATATGTATGCTGGCTTGTTGTATTCGATTGATTTCTCCATTATTTGTCTTAGCACAAAAACCGCATCTGTGCATGACCTACTCGATCTGAACCCTTGTTGTGCAGTGATTAAGCTATTAATTTTATTTGTTGTGATCTTCGTTGTTAGTTTTAGGGTTGTATTAAGCAAATTTATTCATCTGCTGTTCGCTGATACTTTTTTGTCGCCCTTTTTAAAAATAAGGATTGCAGTACTGGTTCGCCACGCATCTGGGATTTTATGACGAAAAATAATTTTATGGATTAGAATTGTTAGTTGTGTTGTAAGGCTCTGTTCACCATATTTGAGCAGTTCGTTTGTAATACCATCTGGATCAGGGCTTTTTCTGGTTTTTAACTTGAGAGTAGAGAGTTATTACTTCTAGTACTTAGGGCTTTTTTAGCAGCCTCTTTAATGAGGTTCTTCAATTTTTCCCAACTAGTTTTAATGTCTTCCTCCTCATTTGTTGGGTTTTCGTCCATTTTGTCCTTTGGTTTTTTTGATAGAGCTGGTTTATTAATGGATTCCATAGTGATCAATGTTTATTTTTTCTGTTTTCGTTATTGGTTCTCTGTCTTTTTGCTCTGTTATTTTAATTTTAATTTTTCCTAGTAGCATACTATGATCGCAACCTACTTTAGCTGAGATTAATGTTCTCATATCGGGGGTCTGTCTTGGATGTATACATTGGTGGTTATGTAATCTTTTGTTGATGTGAAACCTCTGGTGTTTGAGAAAGTCAATTTGTACTGATATTTGTGGTTGAAGAAAGTATTGTTGATTCGCAATTCATTGAGCGAGCAAAAATCTATCAACATATGTCCATAACTATTGAGTACATTTTCATTAAACCTTTGTTTAACACCCAGGAATATTTCGTTACCAACGCGAGCATTAAAATCTCCCAGAATTAATAATTGTCGGTTCTTCGGACAGGATTCAATAATATCTAACAGTTGACTGAATAATATTTCTCGTTCTTTTTTAGGTTTATTGTCATCGGGAGCATATATCGATATTAAAGTTAATTTTTGGTCACTAATATTTTGTTTGACGGTAAGTATTGGCGATCATCTATAGAAGCATTCTATAGTATTTTTTAGGTACTTGGTGTGAATCGCCATTACAACTCCTTCCTTTGCTCTTTCATGTCTTTCCATCTTGCTGTATATTAGTGTATAGTCTTCATATTGTTTCTGATCTTTACCCTTTTTTCTTATTTCTTGCAAAGCATATATCGATGTTGCCATCTTTTAATTCGTTTAGAATCTCCTGATCTTTGTTATTAAAGGCCCTTAGATTCCGTGTCGCGAACGGTATGATATCCCTATTCTTGCAGCTCTTTCGCCTATTGTTGGCGTGAGTCTTCATCTTTGTATTAGTTCTGTTCCGAGACAAGGTTTCGATTCTATGAGCGTTCATAGCCTTCACCTTAGGTAGGGTGCTGACCTAACTTAAGAACCCCCCTCCTTTATCCGGGCTTGGGATCGGCAACATCACCACCTATTATTCAATTCACCAGTGACAATGCAGGCGAAGTTCATTGAAAATGTTCATTGAAATGTGTTTAGTGTTTTTCAAAAGACCCTTCGTGATGATCATGATTGCATTGAACCAATCCAAAAAGCATTTTGCCAGTGTGAAGATGATATCTCCAAAATATGTTTTTTTAACGCATCAACCGTCTCCCCTGACTTGAAAAATCGTTAACCACGCAGTTGGTTCTTTATGAACGGAAGCAAAAATAAATCACTGGATGCTATATCAGGGTCGTTTCTGATTCAGAAACAAAACAGCAAAATGTCAAGGAGGCAAACATTTTGAAAATGCCTTGAATAAAGGGCGAAACGTCAAATAGTTTTATGTATTTATTAAATATAGAACCTAAACCCAAGAAAAGACAAAATAAAAGAAAAATATAGACACCTAATTTTTTTAGGGAAAGCCGGAGATTCAAAAGAAACCAGGAAAATCTATTAAAATCAAAGAAAAAAAGTTATGGCAGCGGTGGGATTCGAACCCACGCCTCCGAAGAGACTGGTGCCTTAAACCAGCGCCTTAGACCGCTCGGCCACGCTACCTCATGGCACGTTTTTGCTACATATCGTAGCAGTAGTTCATTGATTCTAAAAATATATTAGTTATATTTTATCTAGAATAAAGATACACATTTTATCCTAACCTATATTACCCATTTTAAGTAGTTAATAAATTTATTTTTCTACATTTTCTAATTCAAAAGGAGGTTAAACGTTAGTTTTTATATGTAATATTATATTTTATTGTCCCCGATAACACAGGTTATATAAGGGTTATTTATAAGTTATCTAATGAAGGATATCTAATATTATGTCCATAAATTTTACAATAAGCACTATCAAATATTATTGTTTCTTCTCACTCTTCCCGATTTTAGACCTAGATATTACGTGATGCGTTTTTTGGTCGATTTTAGTAGGTGGCGTTCTGTACCCGGGAAAAAATTATATATAACTATACATAATTATATAAAATTATATATAAATATGTATTTTTTCAATAATTTAATATAGTTATATCTAGATTCCCATGTAAAATTAAGTAACATTTTATATAAAATATACAGTTATCTTTTTATCTTTAATTTATCTATAATCATATATAATTTTGTATAAATTAGAAAATTTTAAAATATATATGTATTATATATTACTATGTATAAATATATGTTCAAATATATTGTTATATAACATATATATTTTCTTCAAAATTATATCACGTAAAATTCTGTACAATCATATGTAATTTTATGTAATTAAATTTACATATAATTAGATGTGTTAATATATTTTTATATTAATTCTTTGCATGCATTTTTCAAATCTATTCTATATAAACTTAATATTTTTATTCAGTATTGGGAAACACAACACACAACCAGAAATATATTTGATATTATATTTTCTATATAATAGTATAAATAATTAAACAATATATTTATATTTTTGATTTTTATTTAGTCATTATATATTATTATATAAAATTATATATAATTTTATATAATAATATAAGATTATATGTAATCCTTTGAAAGCAAACCTTAAATATAAAGTTTTATATAATTATTTAAAATTAAATAAACTTTGTAGAATATATATTTATATATATATATATATATATATATATATATATATATATATATATATATATATATATATATATATAGTGCCAATTTTCATATCTGCTTATATATGATCATTTATATACAATTATATATGATTATATATATTTTTTTCCCGGGTAGCTATCATTCTCACAAGGAAGGTAGCCGAAGTTTCCTGCCCGATTGTAATGAAACTTGAATGTGTTGTAGAGAACACGAAAATAATAGACTCCTATTTTTTTATCGGCAAAGATTCATTTTAAGGGAATGAAGCCGCCCCTAAATTTCACTCCTAAAAACAGTATAAGGTTAAATCTGAACTTCGTTCACGTATTTAAATTCATCCCTTTAAAATGAATCTCCACTAATAAAACAATATTTGTCTCTTATTTTCATGTCATCTATAATATATTAAAATTTTATCAAAATCTAAGCCCGATACTTCACGTCCTTCCTGTTAGTACGGTCTCATTGCTCCTTTTTGGATCCACGAACTGGTACCATTTTTCTCTAACACTGTAAATCAAATGGTTGAAGTCTGTTGACAGTGTGAAATTTGAGGTCCAATTCCTAACTCAATTTAGAAAAGTGGACCAGACGTGAAGAAAACAAATTTTTGTATTTGCACTGCAATTTTTGTCACACAGCATTGACTTGAACTTCATGAAAGTAGTTCCAGTAGTGAGTGATCTTGTTTAATTTAATTTTCATTAACTGTGATCTTACGCAGACGGCTGCCTAATATATATTGTGTGATGCGTCAAGTCGTAAGTGCACACCCAAAAGATCTATTGTGTTTCCCTACTGCTGCTAAGTTGTTGGTCGTAGTCCCTAAGAAGTATTTTCGCTTGTCTCATTCCTTGAACACTCGTCCAGTTATTGGAATTCCTGCTCTTATTCTCTATTTTTAGTTCTTCCAGGATTACATTGCTACAGATTCCCCAGAAAGGGAGGACCCCTGTGAGATTTGGCACTCATAGGAGGGTGACTTTATTATTTTTACTCAGTTCATTTAATTTCTATACAGATATAAAATACAGTATGTTATATAGACATAAAATACAGTGTTTAGCACGAAAGATCTCCTTACAATCTAATCTCTGTAACATAGTAGCGTATTCGACAAGTAAACTTATTATTGATATTGACTGAATCAAGTCCGTGCAGGTATTCATTATACAGAAATCATCCCGAGAGTAATCTCTCATCTCTTGAACGCATGTCGAAATTGTACAATAAATCGAAATATTAATTATATAATAAATCATATAACAGGCAACCGTAAAAAAAAATCTTGATTTTGTTTCAACAAACGGCCGCCATTCTCTTAATTTTGAAAATTTTTTGGCTTTCATATTTTTTTCTTGAAGTTTATGGCTCGTGTGAGCTGAATCAATAGAGAAAACTAAATTATGTCGATTATTCATAAAAATATAAAATTTTGAATAAAACAATAACTGTATTTTTCTATATTGCAAAAGCACTAATCTCAACTTTAAAATCTCGATAACTTCGTTGAAAATGATTTTTTCGCAAAATGGCAAAATACTTGTGCACTTTTTTGGTTTTCGTAATGATATATTTCACGGAGAAAGCATTTTTTTTTTCGAGAAAATCTCATTACATTTTTGGAACTGGAATCCGTCATCGAAAAAAGAAAAAAATTATTGTGTCTCCGTCTACATTTTAGAACCCATGAAAATAATTCTAATTGAAGCAGCATATAACAAGGAACCCTCGAATAGAAAAATTCCCAAAAAAAAATTTAGTTTTTCAGATTTTCGTGTTTCTTTTTTTAATTTTTCGGTTTCCAAATTTGTTTCTGAAATTTGGTGACTCATGTGACCTTAGTCAAGAGAGAAGACTGAAATGACATCGATAAGTAAAAAAAATATACAATTTTGAATAACAAAAATTACTTTCATTTTTGTTATCTCTAAGCTTAACTTTAAAATCTCGACAACATCCTTTAAAATAAATTTTTCGTAAAACTGCCAAATATGTATACGCTTTTCTTGGTTCTAGAATAATATATTTCACGGAGAGTGTATTTAATTTTTTTGACTACTGTCTTGTTATTGTTTCTTAATTTAAATTCAAACAATAACTAATTTGTTAATTATTTATTTAAACTATTTTAACATGAATATCTTACTAGCTAAAAACGTTGCGGCGCCCTGTCTACTCTACAAACGGACTGTCCTCCCTCCATGATGTCGCGAACTGTTGCCAGATTGTCCGTACTTGATTTAACCGACACTATTGCTAAATCACTTCTAAAGGTTAGATCACACTACAACTACTTTCATTACATGATTTTGAATGGAATCAGTCTCTTATTTATTAATTATAAGTACCTAATCATAAAATCAGAAGATCAAAATACATATAAAAAACCTAGGTGGAGTTTATTCTCGTTATTGGTTACGAAAACCCTCTGATCTCCCAATTTCGTGTATTTGATTAAAAAATATTTTGTGTATTTCCATAGTTCTTTCATCCAACAGTTTTATTATTTCAGAAGTAACGTCGCCTTGTTCCGGTTCTTTACCAGTTTTAGTTTGTCTTAACGCATATTCAGTTCTACTATCAATATTGGCAGACCAGTGTTAGCGGGAAAGGAGAGACAATGAGCTCTGTCTTGGTCTTCCATGTTGCAATTTTTTCTTTATATCATGAATGGAGCTAATAAGATCAACTCACAGAGTATTAATAGTAGCAACTTTTAAATACTTTTATGAAAATTAGTACGAATATGTGCACTTAATCTGTGAGATAAAAGCAAATAAAACAATAAGATAATTATGCAAACATCAAAAAGGAAAAAAAATAATACGTAGTGTCTGTGCCATACACACTTAATTATTTTTCCTATTACCAAATCTTCATATTTATGATAACAAATATTTTAACTTTTATTTATCATATTACTTTTCTGAACATCCGCAGATTTTCCCTATCATATTTTTATTCAACTTTACGGATGATTTCCCTTGACTTTAACTTCTGTTATGATTGAATATATCCGGGTTATTCCGGGATGATATGACTGCAGACACTCTAAGCCGTTTCCATGAAAATTGCGCCAGAACTATAAAATTACTGCACCATCCCGAAAATGGGCATATTAAATTGTTATATGCTCTTTAGAATGCATTTTTCTTACATCGTTTGTTCCTGCTTAAACTGTGAAATGTTCATGGTGAAAAGTACTTTTAAAATTACTACTTAAATATTAGATAGTTACGAGTAACTGTGTATGGATATATTTTTATACTAAAACTAATTATCCACACACAATTTTTTTAAGCCGTTATTGGCTGTGGGACTATATCACAAATACATTATCTACACATTAAAAGGATCTGGAAGAAAAAGAAAAACCACATTAGTAAATAACAACTACCCCAGAAAATTATTTGAACCGATTATAAAAATAGAATGAATAAACACTATAATAATAAACCGCAAAACAGCAATTTATCAGTGACCAAAAAGTATGCCACCCTACCATATAGAGGGCGTGTATGTTTGAAATCTCACGGATATGAAAAAAGACGTGCAAGGAATACTTTTTCGTATAGGCCTCCTCTTCGGAGATATGGGCTCCCAAAGAGCTGCAATGGAATCAAGTTTTTTTACACGTAGTTATTGAACCACCAGATCTATTTTAATTTTTTTTAATATGATATAAGACCCTTCAAATTACTATCCAAGAAAGTGTTGTGTATTACTCACAGTTACAGGGACACTCATAACCCCATTTTTTACGCCCTATATGATACGAACTTTGAACAACGTTTTTTACATAACTTTAACTTTTTATTAAAAATTGAGTACCTTTCATTCATATCGCTAATCCCAGCCTTTTCCAAGAAAACGTCATATTATTTACATCATGTATTTGGCGTATTTCGATAAAAGATACGTCTTTGTTGTCCACTTTCTCATTGCTGATACACTGATTCTTAACTTGGATATTAATTTACTGATTTTTGGATTTCGTGGTAAAATTAATTGTGAAATAATTAGAAATATGGAATATACGTTTACTGAGTATGCATCTTGCAATGCTTTGGACGCTAGGAGGTTATATCTTGACAGATATCCTAATCGTACTCTTCCAGATCAGAAAAATATTAAATTTATTCATAATTTTAGGAATTTTATTGAAAATAACTACTGATGCTGGTAGGAGAAGAACAGTACATATGCTGCAATTAGGGAAAAAATATTTTAAATGCAGTAAATGACACTCCTTCAACGAGGACTCGAAAATTATCGGCGCAGTTTAATACGTCGGAAACAATGATACATGAAGTTTTTCAAGAATAGCTGTTATATGCATATCATTTGAAAAAAGTGCATGAATTGGTTCTTGAAGATTTTCCCCGTAGAATGCATTTTGCAAACTGACTATTGGATCAGCAAGGAAATAATGTAAACTTCATTAGCACTATTCTCTTCACGTATGAAGCAAGGTTTGCCAAAAATGGTATCATAAATTTACACCACTCACATCTATGGGCTGATAAAAATTCTCATGCAACTATTGTGTCGCATCATCAACATTAGTTCCAATCAATTAATGTCTGGACAAGAGTCATTGACAATTTTTGATGGAACCATTCGTATTGCCGGCACGACTGATTGGAGAACTTTATTTGGAGTTCCTCTAGAACGATTTTTATGATTTAGTAGAGCCCTTACCACTTGAGACTCGCCGAAACATGTACTACTTACACGATGGGGTGCCACCTCATTTCAGCGCATCTGTGCGGGAGCACCTGAATACCGTCTATCCAAATCGTTCGATACATAGAGAAGGATATGTTGCCTGGCCTCCTCGATCTCTTCAACTAACGCCGTTGGATTTCTACCTGTGGGGACACCTCAAGACCTTGGTGTATTCCACTCCGGTCGATAGTAGAGAGGAACTTTTATAGAAACTCACGCTTCATTGTGATCAAACAAGAAACAAGGCTGAGTTAATGTGATGGGTAGAGCAGTCCTCAATTCGTCGTGCCCACGAGTGTATCAGACTTGACATGTTGAACCCTCTTTTGAAATTTTTAACTAAGCAGTTAGGTTAACTTTTTATTAAAAATATGGTGACAGGGAAAAAATCCTCTTTTATATATTCCACGCGATAGAAGTTAGGGGACTAACACGGATTTCTGAAAATAATATGGATAACAGATGGTAATGGAGCTGTCAAACGAAAAATGTCCGGAGTATGCTCTGCGCCATTTTGGGTAAAAGTGACGGTTTGGCACGTCAAATTAATCGTCAAAAATCAAAAAATAGTGTCGTTGTTGTTATTATTGTGAAGTAATCTTTGTTTTTTCCTGGATTAAATTTATTTTATACAATTTAACAACCAAGTAATATGCACCAAGCCATCAGTCACATATTTAGGTGTAAATATAGATCACAAAATTATCTTAAATTGACACTTTGGAACTGTTAATTAAAAATGTATACAAAGGGCCAAATACCTTAGGAGTCTAATATACAAAGAAAAAGGCATATCAAAAAAAAGAACTCATATATACAAAGCAATATACTGACTTTAATTGGAATACATATCCCCTACATACAGTAATTGTAGGAAACCAGCACTCATAAAACTTGAAACGGTAGAAACCACTGCTCTATGTAGTATGACTAAAATCCATCGTCCTAGCTATCCACCAATTAATTATTGTATGAATTCACTAAACATCCAGCCGATTATTACAAGACTTCCTGTCCTGACAACTAAGTTTGAAAGAAAACCTGAAACTTGACCGGTGATAGAGGAACTGTGTACGACCAGGGGCCGGAACTATAGGCCAACCAGAAGACCTCCATTAATGGTACTATTCAATCTTTAATATTTTTTTTTTGTTGGCCTGTAGGGTTCAAATTAATGTACTAATAAATTATAATCATAATAATATTTATTTAATTGTGGTGTAGTATAGTGTTTAATACAGCGTAAGGAAATAAAGTGTTGCATTTAACATTATTTGAATATAAAATTTAATGTTACTTATTTCAGTTTTAAATATCTTACAAATTGTTATTTCTCAAGTTGTGTTGATGAAAACAATTATGTTACACTTAACTGTTTCAAAGTAAGATACTCAACTGTTTGTAGATATATGGACAAAAGTGTTTATGTTAAATCCATAATTAGAACTAGCCGTAGGAAAACAATTTTTGAGATATAAACAGAATTCAGTGTAATAATTTTGTATGTTTATAATCTCAAATTTACCTGAAATTTGCGAAACATTCAACTTTATAAGGATATTTTAATTAGAAAATACTGAAAATAACGGGGTATCACCTAATTAACATTTCAACTGTTTTTTCAAAAAATAAAACGCTTTTAAAAAACGGTTCGTCAACATATTGCTTTTTTTAATGACTAGTTATTTTTAACAACCAAAAATATAATAAAAATTTTTTAATCTATTTTCACGACCGACATCCACACATAAATAATCAATTGACACGAATTGGATAAGTTGGGTAAGGTTATAACATAAGACTGTCATTTTATTTCTTTCTACCATTCGTTTCTTTCAACTACTTATGTCGCTAAAATTTCGGAAAAGTATGCAAATTGCTTCAAACTTTGTCAGTGGGAGGTAAACGATTACGTTTAGTCGTTATAATTTTTCAGTGGCGACAGTGTATTCACTGTTGTTTTAACTTCACTTTATCCAAATTAGCGCATAGCATGGTCCGGACGTTTTCTGTTTATTTGACGATCAGTACATATACCTTAATATGTGCGTAGGGACTAACAGTGTAAATAAAATGACGTTTTTTTCGAAAACGGTTAGGATTAGCGACATGAATGAAGAGTACATCATTTTTAGTCAATAGTTGAAGGCATGTAAAATACGTTGGCCAAAGTTCTTATCATACAGGGCGTAAAAAAATGGGGTCATAAGTATCACAGCTAATCTGTCCCTGCAGCTCTGAGTAATTCACAACGCTTTCTTGGATAGTAATTTGAAGGATCTTACCTGGTATACATCAAATTTTAAAAAATTGAAATATACCTGGTGGTTCAATATTTATGTGTAAAAAACTTGATTCCATTGCAGCTCTTTGGGAGCCCATATCTCCCAAGAGGAGGCCTATACGAAAAAAGTTTATGCGAACTTGTAGTATTCCTTTCACATTTTTTTTTTTTCATATTCGGACGATTTCCCACATTTTCCCGGACACCCTGTATACCTGAAATAACACATCCAATCAAAAAATTTTAAAACCACATAATATTTTGTTTGCTGAAAAAATATTTAATAATTCAAAAAACCTTTACACTAAATTAAAACTATGTAGTTCCGTTCGTCGGTACAATAGACACACCTTTATGAATATAAACGCTGTATTGACTAAATTAATTTGGATTTAGTTCAGACGAACATTATTGATGACGTCAATATAAAGTTTTTCTATTTTATTATCTCCAAGAAACGAACAATTTATGTCTCCAAAAAAAAATATAATAAAAATGTATGAGAAATTATTAAATCTAACCTCAATTTCTGCTGAAATTGCAAGACAAAAAATGGTTCAGCCTATTCACCTTTACAAGTACAAAATTAGATGTTTAAGCTCTCGAGCGTTTAATTTTAGAAGCGATATAACATTACCCTCTTGGAATTTTTACCGAACAGAGCGGATTTTGATACTTAGGTCGAGTATTTAATTTGGAGAAAATTTCCTCCTAAATTGTAAATACAGGGTGACGGTTTAATATATTTTAAGAGCTGATTCTGAATGGAAAAGATTTAGCTTAAAATCAGAAATGATCTGCGGCTTGCCAAGACTATTGTTAAGTCTGTTCAATGGTTATACATTTATATAGGCTTTAATAAAGGGCGTTTTTTTATAGAGGTACAGAACTTTTAAATGGAATAAAACAAAGATGAATTTTTTAAATTGACATGAAATTTACTTTATTCGAAAGATAACCTTCTGGCATTATAATTTAAATATTACTTCTGTCATATGACCGCCACGGCTGGCTCGGACGTAGTCTAATCTGGAGGTCCAATTTTCGATGACTTTTTCCAACATTTGTGGCCGTATATCGGCAATAACGCGGCGAATGTTGTTCTCCAAGTAATCAATCGTTTCGGGCTTATCGGCGTAGACTAGCGACTTCACATATCCCCACAGAAAATAGTGTAGCGACGTTAAGTCGCACGATCTTGGAGGCCAATTCACGGGTCGGAAAAAAAAAGCTTCATCGCTAAACAAAATTCGCTTATGAAAATCGGGATCAACGGGAATCTTGTTTTGGGCCCATTCACCGAATCTACGCCTTGCTAGGTGATCGTGTGGTTTCAATTCTTGCACCAGTTGGATTTTGTAAGTACGCAAACCAAGATTTTTCCGCAAAATCTTCCATAAAGTGAATGGACACATATCCAATTCCTGTGCACGATGGCGGATAGACTGATTCGGGTCTTCCTCTACGCTACGCTCTACAGCAGCAATGACTTCTTCTGTACGCACTGTACGACGTCTCTGTGGATGCGTATTATCTTTTAGAGTAAACGTGGAGCGAAAACGTTTCATAGTTAATCGAATTAATTGCTCTGATGGACGATTATGTTGACCGTAAAATGGACGTAGTGCGCGATACGTATTTCGAACAGAACCATGATTTTCAAAATAAATTTGCACAATTTGGAAGCGTTGTTCAGGGGTCAGTCTATTCATGTTGAAATGCCAAACCAAACTAAACATAAATCACTTGACAGCTGACAAAATGGCCGCCAGTTAAAAAAGTGTTGTCAACTTAAAGTTTTATACCTCTATAAAAAACACCCTTTATTTATATAGGAAATTATTTAGTAGGTCAAAAACAACCTTGAATTTTTTCAATCTTTCTTTTCTGGAAGTTTTGGAAAAAACAACTTAAAGTAGCCTCAAATGTTCTTACCTTCGATCGTAGACTTATACAACAATAGTTTTTGTTTGAACGCTGTTTATGGTCGGTGGGGGAGAGCCTTTTTTGATGTTTGACAGACACAAATATGTTTACTTGTCTTTTTTTTTCACTTTAATTTTAAGTGTTAGAAATTACTTTAAATGCGAGATTTATTATTAATATTAACAAAAAGAGAGTTTAAAAACTTATTTTTATTGGTAAATATTATTAGGGATTATTTGCATATTGAAAATAACAACAGTAATAATTTAGGCAACCATAAATTCATACTTTTGTGTATTCTAGAATTGACATACCGATTATCATGTATTACTCGTTTAAATAATGCCATTAGAAAAGGATAGCATAAAATGGGTATGTGTGTACCAAGAAGTGAAATATCTACTATTTATCAATACTTTTTCAAATATGAATAAACATATTAGAACATTATTCAGCGTTCAAATAACTGGGCCCTAGTTCTGACGTTATGTTAATTCTACAGAGGTATGTTTGAAGGTTCTTACATAAAAGGTAAAGCTATAATAGAATAGGTTTTTAACAGTGATTTGATATATTTTTTATTTATCCCCCCCTTTCCAACCTAAAACTTTTAGTCGTAAAACTCGTTTTAAACTCTGCAGCTACGGATTGGGAAATTTAGCAAAGCCGCCTTATAGAAGGCGTCAAAATAAAGCTTCTCTGCGCATTGTGCCAATAGCAAGACCCTCCATCAATTTTCAGCAGAACTCGGATTGCTCGAATTATTAAATTCAACCTAACCTTATCGTTTACACTCCGTCGTTTTATGCCAATTTTATGTTTTGTGTGTGAAATTGTCATTATATATATATATATATATATATATATATATATATATATATATATATACATACTTTTCGAAAAAAACATTTTTTTTAGAAATTTGCTTTTTTATCCAACTATCGACATTATACTGACAATTAACAAGTTAACAGTATAACGTATAGGCTGTTCCCAAACTTAGTTCAATACTTATGATTCAAAAATTATTAATAATTGCGGCGGGGAGCACCCTGCAAACTATACTGGTTACCTTAGGCATTGTAAGTCTCTCAGAACGCTCAACAGCTGAGCCACAATTTATCTGATACTCTCAGAAAACTGGAGCACTCAAGTACTTCTTCCGTATCTGCTCAGATCCAGACGTTCGTAAATTCTATTCAAGCTTCAATGGAAGGCATTTAATGTCAGCATGCAATCGCTGATACAATAATTCATGCGCACGCTGATTGCTGAATTCAGTCAAAAATGACACGGCGATGGTAAGTCTTTCTTATCTGAAGATCATGGCTCCAAACGTAAAGTATATTAAAGATAAAAAAAAAACTTGAAATTATGAACCTCGTCGAGAGGCACTGGATCTCTTCTTCCAGGAAACCTGGTCAGGGGTAATCAATTCACTTATCCAAACTACAATGTGTACAGAACTGATAGATCAAACAGGCCACTTGGAGACACTATGGTACTGTTAAAGAAGCATACGTCTCAGATATCAAAACCTTGAAGGGTCATTCATCAAGGTTAAAACGAATAATGGTTCCTTAACTCAGTATGCTTGAGCCCTGAAATGACCTTCGGTCAAAATCTCTTTCATTTATATCAATAAATCAATCCTGATAGGACAAGACTTCAACGTTAAGCATCGATTCTGAGATGTCAGGATCACCAACACCAGAGGCTTTGTTCTTAAAACACTTGTGAGACTAATCTGCTGGAAATATAAGCACGTAATGAAGTGATACACATAGAGCCAGTGGGTTTACCCGTACTTCTGGACATTTTTGTGGCTAAAAATACTGGCAAGTTGTATAGGCCGTTGGTTCTGCATGAGCTGACCTCGGTCAAACTGCCAGTATTCATTGAATATAGCTACCAGAGGGCCAAAAGCAAAAATTTCTGGTAACTGCGGATGTTCGGTCACTGAAGGACTCTGTGAGACTGGTGACTTTTGCAACTCCGGATGCTCTCGCCACAACGGCACATAAATAAGCTAGAGAAATAGATAACTGATTGAAAAATTAAATTAAATCCTGCAAAAACGCAGGCTGTCATGTTTACTAGAGGTTGTTTAACGATCCCTGATAATCGATTATCCATTTTTAACATTCCAAGTTCCTGAAAGAATTAAGCAAAAGGATCAATACACTCAACAACTTTCTATTCAACAAAGAAAAAATTTTACTGGTAGCTCTCTATTCTCTGCTGAACCGAAACAGCAACCTCAATTTAAAGCTCAAACTCATGATACACAAACTGCAGTTTATCTGGTGCTCCCAGATTAACAGAAAAGTGGAGGACTCAAGAACCTCCTCCATATCTGCTCAGATGCAGACGTTGGTAAATTCTATACAAGATTCAATGGAGACATTTAATGTCAGCATGCAATCGCAAATGCACGCTGACTGCTGGATTCAGTCAAAAATGAACACGGAAGTGGTAAATCCGTCTTATCTGAAGAGGAAACTTGCTCAGAGGTAATCGATTCACTTGTATAAACTACAATATGCTCAGAACTGGAGACGCGACGGTAGTGTTAAAGAAACATATCATTAAGTCTCAGATACCAAACCCTGATGATGGTCTTGAGGGGTCATTCATCAAGGTTAAAATGAATAACGGTTCCCTAACTCAGTATGCTTGAGTCCTTAAAAGACCTTCTGTCAAAATCTCTTTCATTCATATCCATAAGCCAATCCTAATAGGACAAAACTTCAACGCGAAGCATCGGCTTTGAGATGTCAGGATCACCAACACCAGAGGATTTGTTCTTAAAACACTTGTAAGGCTAATCTGCTGGAAGTATTAGTGCCTATTGAGATGACACACACAGAGGCAGTGGGTTTACCCTTACTTCTGGACATTTTTGTGGCTAAAAATACGGGCAGGTTGTCTAGGCCATTGGTTCGACATAAGCTGACTTCAAAAACAAGGGTTTGAACACGAAAACATTCGTTAACGGGCCAAAATTTAAAGACCCCTGACTATCAAGAGGTAACTTCGGTCCCAGAAGGACTCTATGAGACAGGTGACTTTCACAATTTTGGGATGCTCTCTCCACAACCGCACATAAATAAGCTAGAGAAATGGATGACCGATTGGAAGTTTAACTTAAATCATGCAAAAACGCATTTGCCAGGAATTGTTTTGCGATCCCTGATAATTGGTTATCTATTTCTATCACTCCAAGTTCTTAAAAGTATCAAGAAAAGTACTCAGAACTGGTCCTAGACAGCAGGATTAACAGAATCAAGAGAAACTATCTATTCAGAAAAACAAAAACTTCACTGATAGCCCTCTATTCTCTGCTGAACCGAGCAAACTCAATTTAAAGCTCAAGCTTATCGTCCGCAAGTTTTTTTATCAGATCAACCCTATTCTTTAATACTCCCATGTGAATCACCACGGCTGGATCAAAATTCAGCGGACTAGAGAGCATTCAAAACAAAGTCTTCCGCCTTATCTGTGGAGCCCCTTTCTAAGTCAAAAACACGATAGAAATCTTGGATGTGAACCTTTTTCGACTTGATCAAACACACTATAACTAAACAATTTGATAATGCGGAGTTTAAAACCAACGATTCGATTACATCATTCTACAGCCTCACCGCCACTCCAAAAGAGCATTAACGATTCTTCAGGAATTGTTTGCTCGACCATTAACCTGGGTCATTTTTCAAAACTACCGACTTCAAAGCCGAATGTACACATGTCATTCTCATAGCCTTAAATAGAACAGTAAACCCGATAAAAGCCTATGGACTATGTCCGACTTTAAACCAAAGAAGATTCAAGCAATATAACTTTTAAGCGGGCGCGTATCCCTCCTCTGCCCTGCTAGGCCTAGCCTGGACAAAGAGGTTTATCGGTTCTGCTTTCGTGACCCCCAGTTGTAACTTTATAGTTGTTTAGAACATCTAGGAACAATGCATAGGTTTTCCAAGCTTTTTGGTCTCAATTTTTAGTATTTCCAGCAATGTAATGTTCTGTACAGTTTTATATAAAATGTACTATATTTTAAAATGTATGGAAGTTGAAAAATTAAAAGGAATCACTTGCGAAAACCAACCATTATTTTCTTATTGAAAAAATTTCAGAATTGTATTCTGCGACCCCAAAGGAAGGATACGCAAAAAAATCAGTTAAAAGTCTGTTTTTCCGCTCCGAACAATTA